>CM076846.1:48940335-49384573 GCA_039519185.1 Astragalus membranaceus
TTTTACAAACGAAGACCGTAGTGTCCGAAATCACAGATATAGAATACGAAATACGGTATAATTTCTGTCTCTGATGACAAAAATAACACCATAAACGGATTCGGTAGTTGATTTTGTATAGAATTGTGAAGTTTGGTAATTTTTGGTGATCAATTGAGAGAAAACAAGAACTGAAAAGAAAATAATGAGTTTTCAAGACTATCCGGCGGCTGACACATGCGACAGAAGAAGCGCTGGAATTTAAGAGATGCAATGGGGGTGCGCGAAGTAACTAATGGGGCTGCGATCAGTAAATTCTTTAAGAAAAGGGAATGGATCACCACAAAAGCCCAACTTATTTCTAATTATATTCTAAAGCCCAATTCTCTTACAACATCTATTTTGACACCTTTCTTTAACACAAAGTATTTTCACTAAATAAATAATAATAATAAAGATAATAATAATAATAACAACAACTACAACAACAAAAAAGTATTTCACATTACCAAAATATATCAAAAAATAACAACCATATACTATTAATATCATATTCATATAACAATACAATTACATGTCAATAAAATATATGTTAATACTTCAAAGATACATAATTCCTAAAAGTCATTAAACTTATAATTAAAAATAATAGGCTTAATTGCAGTTTTGGTCCCCCTATTATGACCAATTTTCGATTTTTGGCTTAAAGGTACTTTTAGTCCCTGCAAATGTCAAAATAATCCAGTTTAGTCCCTGCAATTCCAAAACTTTTAAAATAGTCCCTGCAATTACTAAACGTTACTACTTTTAGTCCCTACTGTTAGTTAAGGGTTAACACTGTTATCTTTTGATGTTGTGGCAGCCAACAGGGAATAAAAAGGCTTAGTCAGAAACGATCTTCTCTCTTCTTCCATCTTCTCTCTGCTTCTTCTTCTTCTCCTTTTCACGAACACATTACACATTGGTTGAACGGAGAATATAAAGGGTACAAACGTTTTGTAAATATTCGGTGTGGGACTTTTATTCCAAAAGTTTGAACAGCTTCCTTAACCCCGGGGCGCACGGGATCCTTGATTCCAACTATGGCTATTAAAGTATAGCCACTATCAGGAATGTTGGTTTCCCCTTGGATTTCATTTACATCTTTGACAGCCAAACAAAGAGTTCTTAAAGCTTCAGAGGAAAAGGCATTTATAATATCTGATACATTATTTGCACGCTCTGCAGGAAGATCAACTACTTCCCCATTACAATCAATAATTTTGTCACACATATTTAATATTATTTCTGATGCACCTTTGCAGAAAGCTTGGACTCCTCCTCCATCAGGAAGATCCACAAGCACAGACATTTTCTTCCGGACCGAATTGAAAGGCTCTAGTTTGATTATCTTATAGGCTCTACTACGGTTGTGGACATCAGAATCAGCACCCAAAAGCAAGCCGAATTCCAATCATGCTGATTCTGTTGGGCTTCCCAATATTGTGTTCTTTCCATTTTTATCATTAACTACTTCAGCAGATGTATTTTGAAATATAGCCTGCAAAAGGATGCTTAAAACTCCTTCAGATATGTTTGTTTTTACTTCATCTGCACTCTCATTACCTTTCATTTGAGTGGTTTTTTCGCATATCCATATTTTATTAACCACCATATGGTTAGTGGTCAATGTCCCTGTCTTATCTGTGCAAATGCAACTAGCTGAGCCCATTGTCTCACAGGCAGAAAGATGTCTCACAAGTGCCCTGTCATTCATCAATTTTTTCATTGCAAAAGCAAGACTAAGTGTCACAGCCAGCCAGTGAATTGCCATATTTTGGAATAAAAGTCCCACACCGAATATTTACAAAACGTTTGTACCCTTTATATTCTCCGTTCAACCAATGTGTAATGTGTTCGTGAAAAGGAGAAGAAGAAGAAGCAGAGAGAAGATGGAAGAAGAGAGAAGATCGTTTCTGACTAAGCCTTTTTATTCCCTGTTGGCTGCAACATCATCAAAAGATAACAGTGTTAACCCTTAACTAACAGCAGGGACTAAAAGTAGTAACGTTTAGTAATTGCAGGGACTATTTTAAAAGTTTTGGAATTGCAGGGACTAAACTGGATTATTTTGACATTTGCAGGGACTAAAAGTACCTTTAAGCCTTAAAAATAATAGGCTTAATTGCAGTTTTGGTCCCCCTATTATGACCAATTTTCGATTTTGGTCCCTGAACTTTTAATTTGACGATTTTGGTCCCCCTATTTTCCCAATTTGAAAAATCAAAGTCCCCCACCCCAATTTTGACTCAGTTTGACTGACTTATCCTACGTGGCAGCCCACGTGGACTGCCACGTAGGCACACCCCCCACCCCACCCCCCACCCTTCTTCTTCCTCGTGAACCCCCCTCCCCCCCACCACCGACCCCACCCCACCCCCCACCACCGACCCCACCCCACCCCCAACCCCCCCTCCCCGTTGCTCCTCCCCCTTCACTGTTTCCCCTCCCACCCCCACCCCCACCCTCCACTGTTCCCCCTCTTCCCCCCACCCCACCGTGACCCCTCCCCCACCCCCAGAGTTCGCAGAGAGAGAGAGAGAGAGAGAGAGAGAGAGAGAGACGCAGAGAGAGAACGGAGAGCGAACGGCGAGCGAGAGCGAGCGGAGAACGGCGAGCGAGAGCGAGCGGAGAACGGCGAGCGAGAGCGATCGGTGAGGAGGGGGGAGGTGCGAAGGGGAGGAGGGGCGAAGGGGAGGAGGGGCGAAGGGGAGGAGAGGCGAAGGGGAGGGGGAGGGGCGAAGGGGAGGAGAGGCGAAGGGGAGGGGGAGGTGCGAAGGGGAGGGGGGCGAAGGGGAGGTGCGAAGGGGAGGGGGGCGAAGGGGAGGAGGGGCGAAGGGGAGGGGGAGGGGCGAAGGGGAGGGGGAGGTGCGAAGGGGAGAGGGGCGAAGGGGAGGGGGGAGGTGCGAAGGGGAGGGGAACAGTGGAGGGGGGAGGGGACGAGGGGAATCGGTGGTGGGGGGGTGGGGTGGGGTCGGTGGTGGGGGGGGTGGGGTGGGGTGGGGTCGGTGGTGGGGGGGGAGGGGGGTTCACGAGGAAGAAGAAGGGTGGGGGTGGGGGGGGGTGTGCCTACGTGGCAGTCCACGTGGGCTGCCACGTAGGATCAGTCAGTCAAACTGAGTCAAAATTGGGTGGGGGACTTTGATTTTTCAAATTGGGAAAATAGGGGGACCAAAATCGTCAAATTAAAAGTTCAGGGACCAAAATCGAAAATTGGTCATAATAGGGGGACCAAAACTGCAATTAAGCCAAAATAATAATATTAACTCATGACTAATATTTAAAAATAAAATAATAATAATAATAAAATACTATTAAAGTATGCCATTTATTAAAATAAGCACACACAATACAATTAAAATAAGCATGATTAAATTTTTTTGGTGGGGCTCCAATAGGTCTCAGGGTCGCGGTATCAATTGGTTAAGTTGGGACAAGCTTTCTATGCGGAAGGAGTTTGGAGGTATGGGTTTCCATCATTTCCATATTTTCAATTTGGCTATGCCAGGGAAGCAAGGTTGGAAGATCCTTACCAACCCAGATGCTATTATTTCTCGAGTTTTCAAGGCTAAATACTTCCCAAGAGGGGATTTTTTGGTGGCCCCTATTGGCCACAACCCAAGTTTTGTTTGGCGTAGCATCTGGGAAGATCTGTGGCTTAGGAATCCAACCAATTGTTATGTAACTACTGTTCCACCAGCTAATCCACCTTGCTATTTGGTTTCTAATCTCGTGGAGACCACCACCAGTGATTGGAATGTCAACCTTATTAATTCAGTGTTCAATTTTAATGATGCTCAACAAATATTACGAATGCCAAGGTGTTCTGCAAGTGAAAATGATCAAGTTGTTTGGGATTTGAACCGGACCGGAATTTATTCAGTGAAGTCGGGATATTATTATGCAATGCAACACTTAGTGGATGCTTCTCACCTCCGTGTTGAGGGTAATTGGTCAGCTATTTGGTCCCTCAAAATCCCCAACAAAATGAAAATTCTGCTATGGCGTATTGTTAGAGGATGCCTACCGACCCGATGTAATCTTCAGCAAAAGCGAGTAACTTGTCCTGCAATTTGTCCAATGTGTGACGAGTACCCGGAGAACGAGTGGCATCTTTTCTTCGGCTGTCTTAAGGTACAACAAATATGGGCAGCAGCTGGTCTATGGAATTCGATGCGGGATGATTATGAGCAGGCCAAGAGTGCCAATGAATTCTTTTTCCACTTGCTAGACAGATTTGACAGGGAGGAAAAAATTGATTTCGCTGCGGCTGTTTGGTGCATTTGGAAATGCCGCAATGACATGGTTTGGAACTCCGCTGACAGACCGTATCGCTTGGTTCTCCACGAAGCTAATTCCTTGATAGTTGCCTGGAAATTCCATAACAGTTCTCGCAATTCTCAGCAGCAAATTCAGCAACAGAGTGAGCAGCAGCAGCCCACGAACATTCAGCATCAGCGATGGATAGCGCCAGCTCCAGGCCGTGTTAAGTGCAACATTGACGGGGCTTGGTTCGATCAGATTTCTCGCTTCGGTTTGGGAATTTGCATTCGAGATCACAGAGGGAGGTTTATCAAGGCGAAGACTACTTGGTTTGATGGCTTTTTGCAACCAAACGAAATTGAAGCCATGGGATTCTTAGAGGCTCTTCGGTGGCTGAATCAACTTGACATCATTAATGTTGACTTTGAGCTTGACTGCAAGCAAGTGGTCGACGCGATCAACGGTGGTTTGCGTCTAGTTAACGAATTTGGAACCATTATTTCTAGATGCAAGGATCTTTTTATTTCTCTTCAAAACTGTACTCTCAGTTATGTTCGGCGACAAGCCAATTGTGTTGCTCATAGCTTAGCAAGGGCGACTCAATCTTATGCTAGTCACCAAGTGCATGAACCCTTTCCCCATTGTATTCACACTATTTTGATTAATGAAGTTTCTTGAGTTTGTTCGCTTTAAAAAAACATATCCACACATATATGTACACATATTAATAAGAAAATTTGGGGTGTTACAGACACACTAAAGTATATTCCCTTTAAGTGTTGAATCTCTTTTTGGTCTTTTGAGTCTTTATCTTTGTGACATACAAACTTCATTATTAATCTAGGCATGCATGTGGGCTCACATCATACTCCCCCTCTTGAACTTCACTTGTCCTCAAGTGAACTCCCCCTTTTGGAAACCTATATCAAAGATGGACAAAAATCACTTATTTTGAAAAACAAAAAACAACTACACTAATGTAAGAAGTGCTTAGTGTTGTGCGAAAAGTAATGTGCAAGTATACACAATCGCAACAAGTAATATAATGATATGTAAAGTTCGTTCCCACAGGGATTGGAATTAATCTAAGAAGTTTAAGTGATTAGAAACTTAGTAAAAAGAGTTGAGTAACAAATAAAAGTAAGGAGTTATAAACATAATGATTTGTGGTAAAGCAGTAGTGAATTAACAGTATTTAAAGGTGAGTTGGATAGCTCAATTGTATGTAAATTCCCAAGAGTAAAGTTCAATAATATTTAGACGCTGTAGCGTTAAGCGCTGTAGCACTTCAGAATCCGTAGACGCTGTAGCGCATTGGTGGCGTGCCTTTCAATCACTATCGTCAGGGTTATGTTACAAGACTCCTATGTCTAGGCTCTAAATAAGTTTTACCCCTGTATATTAAGTTCTTACAACATTTGCCTTATGAACTATTACTCCCCTATGTCTAGAGTTAAGTAGTACTTCCTTTAAATGTCTTTAAAGGGTTTTCATTCATATCATTCATTGAGTTCTCTTTGTGAACCATGTCTGTACCCACAAAGTTACCTTGTTTTAGTTGATCATTCCCAAACCAATATTGAAATCATTATAATGCAAGGAATGAAACGCAAGCATCATAATATTATACAAATGTTACTCAAGGTTCATTACACACCAAGAACAATCCAACTATAACAAGTTTAGCTCATCACAAGCTCCATCAACATAATACAACTTAGAGAGTGTGTATTATCGTAAGAAGACAAGAGAAGAGTGGTTGCTAAAGATACACTCCAATGATCCCAAGTCACATACGAAGGAT
Source organism: Astragalus membranaceus (assembly GCA_039519185.1). Classification (NCBI taxonomy): domain Eukaryota; kingdom Viridiplantae; phylum Streptophyta; class Magnoliopsida; order Fabales; family Fabaceae; genus Astragalus; species Astragalus membranaceus. The sequence continues at coordinate 48,946,421 of CM076846.1, forward strand.
GAAGTTGAGGCGTGAGCAAAACCTTGAATGAAGACTAGAAAACTATACTAAAAATAAAAGCTTAAGAGTGGAATAACAATGGAGGAAAGCTACATGTCAAGATAGATCTTCTCCAAGTTAAAACTCTCTATGTCTACGTATGTTACTACCTAATGAAACATTCTATTCTAATTTTATCTAACCAAGTCTTAATAAAATAATAATAATAATTCATGATCATAAAACTTAGATATTATCCTTAAGCTACTTTACAAAAAGTGCTAATGATGGAAGTCACCAACTATCACATGGGTTCCATTTAGGAGGCGCCAAGTGTAGTTTAGCATCCACTTGGAAGTCAAAATATCAAGCTGAGAAGAAGAGATAAGGGTGATGACTCATCGTATCATCAAGTGGTCACACAAATATCTCAATGGCCAGCCGCCTTATAACGCTGTAGCGTCTCCTTGATAGCATACCGCAGCAGCGCTAAAGCAAAACATCAAACATATTCACAAAGGCATTGATTATGCCCAAGGTTTAGGGAATTGACTTATAACCTGTATTTACTCTAATATTCATATATTGACATATTTAAGTACTAGAATTACTTGAGAAGTGAGCTTGACTTAAGTATTAAGAGCATAAATAACCTATATAAAATAGAGTTATCACACCCCGAAACTTAAACCATTGCTTGTCCCCAAGTAATGACACTTGAATAAGACAAACTGATCATATAACTAGCTGCAGCTTTTAAATTAAACAGAATTTCGAAGATATTTCTCATGCATAAGCCAATTTTTATCATTTTCACACATCATTGCGGTTCACAATTTAAATAGAATCATTACTGCTCAGCTGTGAGTGTGTGACTTCAAAGCTTAACTCAGTTCCTAGCTAATTTCAGAATTTCTCTAAGGTTTTGGGAAGAGTGGGTTTCTTTTGGGTCAGCCAAAGAATTTTTTCAAAAAGAAGAGTGGAATAACAATTTCACACAAGATTTGAGGGGCTTCAAAGCACGGCAAATGGCTTTGATTTAGGCATTTTTAGACTAGTGGCCAACGCATAAGCTTTTGGCTTGGTAATCAAGCGCTGTAGCGTTGATCAAACGCTGTAGCGTTTAGACGCTGCAGCGCTGGGTTTTGATGATCAAAACTAGATGCTATCTTCATTATTGAGCTCCTTATTTGCATTTTCTTTTCATGCTTTTTGGAACAGCTCAGCAATTTATTTCATATATTTTGCAACTTTTTACAAGACCATTTGCACATTTTTGTTTCATTTTGCAATGACCAATTTATCATCTTTTGTTCCTAGCCTTAACATAACCGATGCACCCCCAAACTTAGCTTCAAAAACAACTCTTAATTTTTAATGAAAACTTGGCTATCCCTTGGTTACCCAAGACTAACTTTAGCCTTAGATTACCCCTAGCTAACTAGGTTCTTCACTAAGCTTGGATTTTTTTGTGTAAAAGCAGCAATAAAACCATTTCATTGTTTACACAAGGCTGCCCTACTTAAAAATTCTTAATTATCAATTAATTTGACTACATGACTTCAGCTTTTGTTACTAAAAAATTTAAAACATGCAGCTAATCATATTTCTTATTCAAGCATACAAAACATGGCATAACTAAAATTAATTATACTTAATATTAAAAACACATAATTGTACTTAATCCAAAACATCATTTAATAACCATAAGGTCCTCCCCCAGACTTTAAAATTAGGCAGTGTCCTCACTGCTTGATGTATAACAAAAGGGAGAGGCCTTTAAACAAAAAAAAAACAAAATAAGAAAGAGCATAACCGGCATGAAAAGCCAACAAGTCTTGCCTTTTTAGGCCTTCTTGAGCCTCTTACTGACTCTTGAAGGGGCTGGGGATGCTCTGGCTGTCTTTTTCTTCTTTGTGGGTGGGGGAGTAGTCTTCTCTGCCGCTACAGCAGTTGGAGGCGCTGTAGCGTTTCCTTCTTCCACTGCTGCAGCGCCTGATCCTTGCACTCCTTCCTCTTTTTTTGCTTGCTTTTTGATAGGCCGCATGTATACGGTTCTATCGCGTAGTAAAAATATCGATCCACAGGGAGTTATATCTGATTCCCAGTTTAGTTTCTAGTGATGATTAGCTAAAACGGAATGATTTAGTAAAAATTGGTTTGATTTAAATTAGAATAAAAAGCGCCCCCGGATTATGGTTAAATCACAATGACGGAAAATAACCCTTTAACTATCCCCTATCTTATTATTAAGTTTGTTTTTTAGGACAAGACATTCTTTTGGTGTAATTCAAGTTTCCTTTCAGAATACAAGAACGTGTCTCGAAACAATGATCAAGCCTATTCTCATGGTTGATCATTGCCGAAACCCATTAAGCATCGCCTTATTGTCCCAAGGTTATCACCGCTATTCTCATGCTTTGATTGGCCTTGTCTAATTTCATTTGTTCCAATGTCAAGCTTCACCTTTCGGTCCTTCACTTGACATTTGAGTTATACAATTTGCATGATGAAATTAGATTAAAACCCAAACTCAAATAAAATAGGGTTTAGTCTTGGAGTTATTTAGGGACCCATCATTGGATTGTTTCCCATAATCCCAAGACTAAAGAAGTCTACTCACTCATGATCATAGTAGACAAAGCGGTAGAAGAGAATGGCATAATTTAAATGGTAGAATGTAAATTACAAGAAATAAAAGAAAGCTTATAAAAGACTGAAATATAAAAGAGCAATAGAATAAAAACCTTAAGAGAAAAACTTGCGAGAACTTAGATTAAACTTTGGAATGAAACTACAATGGTCAAGGATGCCTATGATGCTGCATTGAGGCCCTTTTTATAGTCTAGGATCAGTAGACAAAGCACTAAATTTGAATTACAATCCATAAAGATGAGAATGGGAAGGGTTTGTAACATCAGCACTAAATTCGAATTACAATCCATAAAGATGAGAATGGGAAGAGTTTGTAACATCTTTTGAATTCATGGCTGATTTTTCCACTTTTGTATTACTTGATTCTTTTCCCCATCCTATTGTCTTTTGATCCTTGCTCTTTAAACATCAAATTTCCTTATTTGCTCCATAATTAACCCTGAGAATAAAAACTAACAATAGGTAGTAAAATAGTTCTAAAATAGAATCAAAACATCAAATAAATTACTTAAAATAAATACTAAAAACACACTAAAATATGACTTATCAAACTCCCCCATGCTTGAATCTTTGCTTGTCCTCAAGCAAAACTATGAAACTCATTGGCCAATTTTTGGAAAAAATTCTGAATTCCTATAAAACCTTAAGTGGACCTGCGGTAAATTTCAGCACTTCTTTGGTTTGAGACTTACTACTTGGGCTTTTGTGATTTATGAGACAAGTTTTAGGTATCAGCACAATAGAAAGGATATCAATGTCATCATAGAACTAGTTCCCTAGCATTCTTAAGCTTGGGTCTTCCATTCACTAGACCGGGTCTCAAAGGAGGGTCTTTATATGCTGGGCATTCAAGCATTTTCTTTTTCCCTTGCTTTTTTCTTTGATGTAGGCCAACCACTTTTAATTAACAATTTTTTCTTTTTCAATTTGAACTAAAGTGGTCAGCCCTTCTTGCTTGATGCTCCTTTTTTTCTTTTCTTTTTCTTTTCTTCTTTTTCTTTCTTTTTGCTTGATACCCCAACTCAGTCATTTTTCTCCAGTAACCTCGCATCCGGTGAATGTCACCAAGAGAACTAAATTTCTAGTTTCTTTTCTAAACCTCCTAATAGTACCAATAACCAAAAACAAATCTCAAGTGTGTGTGTGCAAACCCAAAAAGCAGTAGCAAACAATCATTTATTTTTACCAGTCAGTCCACCTAGATGAATACTATGAATTCCAAAAAAATTTAATCCAAAAGAGGCCTTTACTAGACAAAACATGCTTTCAAAACTCACAAAGACTTGAAACAAGGGGAGATGATATTTATTAAAAATAAACTAAACTTAATAAAAACAGGAAACAGTAAAAAAGGCAAGATACCCCCCGATGCTTGGACTAAACATTGTCCTCAATGTGAAACAGAATAGAAAATAAGAGAGGGGGTACGAAAAGCTCACATTGATTGGCATTTTGTAGCTTTTCTTCTTATTCCAGGAAACCATAGGTAAACCAGTGGGTTGCCTCCCACGCAGCGCTTCTTTAACGTCACTAGCTTGACGCTTGTCTTTTATAGACTTATTCCTGGGTCCCATTGCTTGAAGCATAAAGACCAAGTGACACATGATGAATGAAAACTTATTCCTGGATCCCATGGCTTGTAAAATGGAAGTTGTGTAAGGAATAAGATTTTATTTTCAATTCCCCCTAGATAAAATGTTATTTTCACAAAGAAAGGTGAAAAATAAGATAAAGGAAACAACACTGTAACATCCACACATGCATTTAAATTAATATATTTATCCAAGGGAGAAATTACAATTTCCTTTGTACACTCCATTTCGTGGTATATCTCTTGCGAATCATCTTCCACTACCACTTTACCATTGTTTTGATCTACCTCAACAACAATTTTTTTCTCAGTTTCATGAATTTTTTTGAATAACCCTTGTAAGAAAGGTGGTGGTGGTGGCAACGATGACACATAAGATTCCCACTCCTCCTTGGAGAAAACAAATACATTTTTGTACATCCCTTTTATGCAAACAGGTGGTGGTTGCAACAATTCCTCAAAGTATTCCCATTCCACCCTAGAGAATGTAAATACATGCTTATTCATAGTAACAAAAAAAAAGAAATTTTTTTTTAGTCTAACCGATACCGAAAAATCAATCAATATCACAAAAGTCTCCGGGAACGGCGCCAAAAACTTGATAGGCCGCAAGTATACGGTTCTATCGCGTAGTAAAAATATCGATCCACATGGAGTTATATGTGTTTACCAATCTAGTTTCTAGTGATGATTAGCTGAAACGGAATCATTTAGTAAAAATTGGTTTGATTTAAATTAGAATAAAAAGCGCCCCAGGATTATGGTTAAATCACAATGACGGAAAATAACCCTTTAACTACCCCCTATCTTATTATTAAGTTTGTTTTTAAGGACAAGGCATTCTTTTGGTGTAATTCAAGTTTCCTTTCGGAATACAAAAACGTGTCTCGAAACAATGATCAAGCCTATTCTCATGGTTGATCATTGCCGAAACCCATTAAGCATCGCCTTATTGTCCCAAGGTTATCACCGCTATTCTCATGCTTTGATTGACCTTGTCTAATTTCATTTGTTCCAATGTCAAGCTTCACCTTTCGGTCCCACTTGACATTTGAGTTATACAATTTGCATGATGAAATTAGATTAAAACCCAAACTCAAATAAAATAGGGTTTAGTCTTGGAGTTATTTAGGGACCCATCATTGGATTGTTTCCCATAATCCCAAGACTAAAGAAGTCTACTCACTCATGATCATAGTAGACAAAGCGGTAGAAGAGAATGACATAATTTAAATGGCAGAATGTAAATAACAAGAAATAAAAGAAAGCTTATAAAAGACTGAAATATAAAAGAGCAATAGAATAAAAACCTTAAGAGAAAAACTTGCGAGAACTTAGATTAAACTTTGGAATGAAACTACAATGGTCAAGGATGCCTATGATGCTGCATTGAGGCCCTTTTTATAGTCTAGGATCAGTAGACAAAGCACTAAATTTGAATTACAATCCATAAAGATGAGAATGGGAAGAGTTTGTAACATCAGCACTAAATTCGAATTACAATCCATAAAGATGAGAATGGGAAGAGTTTGTAACATCTTTTGAATTCATGGCTGATTTTTCCACTTTTGTATTACTTGATTCTTTTCCCCATCCTATTGTCTTTTGATCCTTGCTCTTTAAACATCAAATTTCCTCATTTGCTCCATAATTAACCCTGACAATAAAAACTAACAATAGGTAGTAAAATAGTTCTAAAATAGAATCAAAACATCAAATAAATTACTTAAAATAAATACTAAAAACACACTAAAATATGACTTATCACTTTTCTTACTGCTCTCTGTCTTCCTGCACTGCTTCTTTTCCATCCTTCAAGTGCACCAACTCCTCAGCAGCCTCCTCCTCAAAGGTCTTCTCACATTCATCCTTAGTCAGAATTGCCTCAGGTACAGTGTCACTAGATACTGCAGGCATAGTTGCTGCAGCATCCACTGTCTGAACACCTTCTTCTGGGTGCTCAGCCAGTTTGACTCCAGGGTTTCTTCTTACTTTGTGGTATGATTGATAAACTTTCTTGGGCTTCACAGTTTGGGCTTCTTGGCTTATGGGCTGTTGTTGCTCAGGTTTCTTTGGTGTGGCTTCTTTGGTAGGTGATTTCTGGGGTGTTAGCTTGGTTGGTTCAGAGATGGGGGTGGGGGTTGATGGTGGATTAGCTTTGGTAGGTGGGGTTAGTGGTTTCTTTGGGCTGGGGGTTGGATCACACTGAATTTCCTCTGCTTCCTCTTCCTTTGCACTTTCGGCTTCTTCTTCACTTTCACTCTCCTCACCTAATGATTCTTCATCCTCCTGCTTGTTCATCTCCTTCATTACTGCAATGGTCTCTTCCTCATCTTCCTCACTTATATCCTCAATATCATCAGAATCTAAACTCTCCTCCTCCTCTACAACTTTTTGCACTTTCTTTACAAGGCTGGACTTTGCTTTCCTTGCTGGGCCAGCCACAGCTTTCTTCTTTTCTTTCCTAGCTCCCTTTTTCTCTTCTTTTTCAGCTGGCTCTTCCTCCAATAGCCACTCAGGGAACTGAGGTGGGGAAATGGATGTCTTCCCTTTTGATATCTGGGCATACATTATCTTCTCCCATTCAAACTTTTCCTTCACAAAGTTGCAGAGAACCTGCTGCTTCAGCTGTAGACGCTGCAGCGCTACAGAGTCAAGAGACGCTGCAGCGACAGGTTTCTGCTTGACCTTAAAAACACATGGAAATTCCCCCAGAGGGGATCTCCTCTCTTCTTTCATCTCAACTTCCACATCAGCATCCAAACATAGATCAGTAATTAAGCAAGGAAAGTACAAATTACCTCCTTTCTTAATTCTGCATTTCTCTATCTCCTTTGCAATTAATCTCCCCACATCTATCTTCTCACCAGCCATGATTGCGTCAATCACAATGAGCCTCTCCTTTTCCACGAAGGTTGTGTGAGAGGTAGGCAACAGAGAGTGCTTGATGAAGCTACACCACAAGTTGGCCTCCTCACACAAATAAGCCTTTTTGATTTTGTATTCAGCCCCAAATTTGTCCCACGTAGCCCCTTCTACACAAATTCTTTTTCTGACTGCCTCCATTTCTTCATCTCCCCAGGTCAATACTTTGATTTCCAACGCCTTTCCATGATACCCTAGGTGAAAAATGTCATTGATGGTCCTGGAGTTGAAATTAACCGTCTCACCTCTTACCAATGAGTTCGTTTGTGGCTTTCCTTCCTTGGGCTCCTCGATGCCAGCATAAAACTCTCTCACCACGGAAGTCATGTACTCCTTACGGTGCTTAATGAAGTTTTCCCACCTAGCGATATGACTGCGGTTGTGAAAGCTTCAGGAGCGTTGTCTGTTTTGAACCCCCTTTCAGCAATGAAGTCCATTTTCCAAAATTTTTGAGGATCTGGAGTTGCTCTGGCCATGGCGGATTTAACAGGGTTGGATGGTTCTGGTTTCGCACTGGCTCCTTTTCCAGATCTTTTTAGTGCAGCTTGCTTTTTGGTCATTTTTGTTTAAAGCTTTGCGTAGATGTTTATGGCTGTTGGGAAAATGCTGGGGTGTGCATTGGGACAAAGGAAGAAGAAGGGTGGGAGGTTATGAATGGTGAGTGGTAACGGTTAGAGCAAGTTCAGAGAAAAAAGAGAGAGAGAATGAAAAAATGGTTGCGTGGGGAGTTGTAAAGATTGAGGTGACCGTTATGAGTGAAGTGGGAGAGAGAAAAGAAACTGATTTGATTGGACAAAGGCAGGTTAATAGGCGCATGTGCAGGTCAGGCTGGGGATAAGGGCAACAGTGCCAGCTCACCCTAAGTAAGATATTTTATTTTTTTGTTTCACCACACCCAGCCCTGGTTTAACAACAACCGCTACAGCGCCTTTGTAACTAGTAACCGCTGCAGCGCTAAACCTGATTTCTTGCAAAAAAGAATAAACACAACAAAACAGAAAATTTGTTAAAATCCTTGGGGTGCCTCCCAAGAGCGCTTGCTTTAAGAGTCTGTAGCCAGACTTTCTCTTTTAATTTAGAGATCTTTAAGCTCAACTGTGGTCTTGTTTCTTACCACATTTTCACCAAAATATTGCTTAATTCTTTGGCCATTCACTTTGAAAGTAGTGTTGGTTGCTTTATCATAGAGGTCCACAACTCCATGGCTGTATATTTTTATCAATTGGAATGGGCCTGACCACCTAGATTTTAACTTCCCAAGAAACAATCTTAGCCTGGAGTTGTAAAGCAATACCTGTCCTCCTTCAGTGAGATCTCTTTTTATCAATTTCTGATCTTGCCACATTTTGGTTTTTTCTTTATAGATTGCTGCATTTTCATAGGCAAAATGCCTAAGTTCTTCCAATTCATTTAGCTGCAGCAATCTAGCATCTCCTGCTTTTTTATAGTCAAAGTTGAGATTTTTTAGAGCCCAATGGGCCTTGTGTTGAAGTTCAATTGGTAGGTGACAGGACTTCCCATAAACCAACCTATAGGGAGACATCCCTAGAGGTGTTTTATAAGCTGTTCTGTAGGCCCATAATGCATCATCTAGATGTATTGACCATTCTTTTCTTGAAGGCCCTACCATTTTTTCCAGCATCCTTTTTATTTCTCTGCTTGACAACTCAGTTTGACCACTCGTTTGTGGATGATAAGCAGTTGCTATTTTATGCTTAACTCCAAATTTAGCCAATAGGGTCTCAATTAATTTGTTACAAAAATGAGATCCCTCATCACTTATGATGGCTCTAGGAGTTCCAAAACGAGTGAAAATGTTTTTTAATAAAATTTACTCACAGGACTTGCATCATTGTTGGGTAGAGCAACAGCTTCTACCCATTTTGAAACATAGTCTACATCTACCAAAATGTACAGGTTTCCATGAGAAGGGGGAAAAGGTCCCATGGAATCCATTCCCCAAACATCAAAGAGTTCAACCTCTAGAATGTTTGTTAAAGGCATTTCATGTTTGTTTGAAATGCTCCCTGTTCTTTGGCACCTATCACATTTTTTTACAAAGTCTTGAGCATTTTTAAAAAGTGAAGGCCAATAGTAGCCAGATTGCAATACCTTTGCAGCAGTTCGGATACCACCAAAATGCCCACCACATGGTGCAGAATGGCAGTGCTGTAGCACTTGACTTTGTTCTTCCTCTGCTAGGCATCTCCTCATTAACTGGTCTTGACACTTCTTGTATAACAAAGGTTCATCCCAATAATATTGTTTCATTGTGTGGAAGAACCTTATCTTTTGCTGATAGGTCATCTCAGCAGGTACCACCTTGCTAACCACAAAATTTACTATGTCAGCATACCAAGGTGTTGCAGGTTCAGGCGCTACAGCGTCTAGTGTTTTTACACTAGCCGCTACAGCGGTTGATGATTTAGCAGTTATTGTCAATAGCTGCTCATCTGGAAAGTATTCTTTGATCTCCCCACCTGCTGTACCTGCAATGTGTAACACCCAAATATTTAATTAAATTATTTAATTAAATATTTAGGTATTCAATTATTTATTTTATTTATTTTTGCTGGTGTAATTATATTAACGGTGGATTGAGAGGTGTGTAATTGGATTTTAGGTGATGGCGTTAGTGATCGGGCTTAAGCTGGAGGAAAGCGCGTGATCCAAGCCCGCTAGCTAGGCGCATAGGAGAAGCGCCTAGGCTAGGGTTTAGTGGCGGTTGCGAATTGGCTTGAGAAAGAAAGAAAGGAGAGTTGCGAAATAGAGAGAGGAGAAGAGAGAAGGGTACGGCGCGAATTCAAGGGAGGAGAAGAAGAGGAGAATTTCGCAAATTCAAGGGAGCAGAGAGGAGCTGTGTTGCTGAGGTTCTGTTGGTGACTCGATCAAGAGAATTGGTGCTCTCCTACTATAAGGTAAGGGTGGGGTTCTTCCTTATAATGGGATTTTATGATGGGGTTTATGTGGGGATAGATCCTATGATGTCTAGGGCTTGACTTGGATGTGTAGTTTGGTGTTAGTCGAATTGTATATAGGTTGATTGAAAATACTTGCTCGTTGGTGATTGTTGTGATCCTAACATTGGTGATTCGTTGTTGTTATAACTAATAGCATGCTATGTGTTCGATAAAATGTTCGTTTGATGTTGTGATTCCCAAATTATGGTGATTGGCATTGGTGATTAAAAATTGATGAGCTAAATTGGTGATATGATTTGCATATGTGGTGTCTTGGTGAGTTTGGGTGTTGCTGTTTTTGGCGCCCAGTGCATGGGCGCCGTGTCTGAGTCATGTTGTGTTTGGGTCATGTTGCTGTTTTTGGCGCCCTGGGTCTGGGCGCCGTGTTCCAGTGTGTGCTGTGCTGCACGCCATGGGCGCCGTGTCTGGTGGGTGTTTGCGTGTGCCAGTGTGTGTGTGTTGCTGTATCTTGGCGCAGGGGCGCCATGGGCGCCTGATTCCTGTGTTTGTTGCGCGCTGTCTTGGCGCAGGGGGCGCCATGGGCGCTGTGTCTGGGTGTGTCCTGTTGGTGTTGCATTTTGTTCTGGGTTGTCTGGGCGCCAAGGGCGCCATGTCCTGCAGTGTTGCCTGTTGTGTTGCTGCCTGTTGCTAGGCGCCCTGCTCCTGGGCGCCAAAGTCATCTGTGTTGGGTTGGTTGCCAGGCTCCCTGCTCCTGGGCGCCAAGTTCAGTGTTGTTGCCTGTTGCTGGGCGCCCTGCTCCTGGGCGCCAGTTTACTGTGTTGCGTTTTCCTGCTAGGCGCCCAGTGCCTGGGCGCCATTTTCAGGACGTTGCTCAATTGTTCCCCGGTTTTGTTTTTGACATATCTTTTGACTCGGGTGTCCAATTTAGACGTTTCAAAATGTTTTGGAAAGCTTATTCAGAGGCCTAACTGAATATTCTAATTTGAGGCAAAGTGGACCATTTTTCTGGAAAAGTCGTTTACCGTTGGTATAGTCGTTAAATGGTGATGTTTTAAAGGAAAATTGTCGTTTGTCTCCGGTGTTGTGAAAAACCCTCGTGTCTCAAATGTTTTAGAAAAATGTTGTCATCTTGATGTATTGGTGCTGTTTTGGAAAATTGTTGTCTCCTTGGTGTCTTGGTGTTGTTTTGGGAAATTGTTGTCCTCTAGGTGCCTTGGTGCGGTTTGATGCTAGGTGTGAAGGCTCAAACCTTGGTGTTATTGGAACTAGGTGTGAAGGTTCCAAGTCTTGGTGTTCTGTTGTGTCGGGTAATTTGGTGTTTCAGTGTCGTTGTGGCTAGGTGTGAAAGCCCAATTTTGGTGATATTTGGTGATTGTTGTTGGTGTGTCACATTGTGACTAATTTGGTGATTGTCTATGTGCATTCATGGTGTCGCATACAGCATATGCATTATTTTGGTGAAGACCTTTGGTCTTGGAGCTAGGTGTGAAAGCTCAAATTTTTATAAAAACTGGTGAACCTGGTGTGAAAGCTCGATTTTTGGTGAATTGGTGAGCCTGGTGTGAAAGCTCTCAATTTTGGTGACTCCCCTATTTACGGGCAAGACTTTTGGTGATTTTGGTACCACATGCATATGCCCGTTGGTGTGGGTTGCATTCATGCATCGTCATGACATTTGGTGACTGATTGTGGTGTTTATAATTGATGTATAATTATAATTGATGTGTGTTGTGTGTTTACGATTTGGTGTGCTTAGTGAGGTGGTAGACATAGTTGTCGTATTCTAGCATATTTCCTATCATTTTATGCTATTATATTGGAGATATCTCACCCCTTCTGTTTGAATGTTACCCCTATGCGGTAACGTGCAGGTGATTGCGAGTGAAGGCTTTGGTACCTTCGCTATTCTGAGTCGGTGTCGTCGGTGTCCTTGCTTTGATGTGTAACACTCAAGGGGGGGGGGGGGGATAAACGCTGAACTTGGTTGTTATGTTTTATTGTTTGGAGTCCATTCAGGACGTTATTATTTGATGTTTTAGAACTTATATTATATTTCGCTGCGTGGTGATGTATTTTTGACCAGGTGTTATTTATATCGTATGAGACATTTTATTTAACGATGATGTGTGACATCTCTTTTCGAAGTATGAAAAATTTTTGTAACTCTGATTTTCTTAAATAATTACCGGGTAGAAAATGGGTCTTACATTAGTGGTATCAGAGCAAAAGTTCGGTCTGTCCGGCCAAGTTGTCCAGTCGTAGTGTCAATTGACAATAGTGTGTTGTCAGTTATATCTAACTGTTGTTTGTCTTGTAGCAAGTGAGTTGAAATGGCTGGGAGGAACGACACTGCAATTGCTGCTGCTCTAGCTGCTATGGCACAAGCTGTGCAGAATCAACAGAATGCTGGTGAGAATGCTGGGGCGCGGAGTTTGGCTACATTTCAGAGAGAGAATCCGCCTACGTTAAAGGGCAAGTATGATCCTGATGGTGCTTTAGCTTGGTTGAAAGAAATGGAGAGAATTTTTCGAGTGATGGATTGTACCCAAGCACAGAAGGTCCGCTATGGTACCCATATGCTAGTTGAGGAAGCTGATGATTGGTGGTTAGAGACGAGGCAGAGGATGGAGGCTGCTAATGAGGAGATTACCTGGAAGTGTTCAGCAGAGAGTTTAACCGTAAGTATTATCCGGAAGATGTCCGAGGGAAGAAGGAGATTGAGTTTCTGGAGCTGAAACAGGGGAGTATGTCTGTATCGGAGTATGCCGCTAAGTTCGTAGAGCTAGCAAAGTTCTATCCGCATTACACTGGAGCTAATGCTGAATTTTCTAAGTGTATCAAGTTTGAGAATGGTTTGAGGCCCGAGATCAAGAAAGCAATCGGATACCAGAAGATCCGTGTCTTTGTTGACTTGATTGATAGTTGCAGGATTTTTGAGGAGGATAGTAATGCTCACTACAAGATTGTGAATGATAAGAGGAGCAAGTTTCAAAGCCGTAGTAAGCCGTACGAGGTCCCTGCGGGCAAGGGTAAGCAGAGGGCTGATGCTGGCAAGAGGACTAGTGGGGGAGATGCCCCTGCTAGCATTGTGTGTTTCAAGTGTGGCAAGCCTGGCCACAAGAGTGCCATGTGCAGATGCGACATAAAGAAGTGTTTCAAGTGCGGTAAGGACGGTCATGTGGTGGCCGAATGTGAGCGCAAGGGAGTGGTCTGCTACAACTGTGGTGAAGAGGGGCATATTAGTACTCAGTGTCCGAAGCCGAAGAAGGAAAGGTCCAGTGGAAAGGTGTTTGCTTTAGCAGGTGAAGAGCCTACTGAAGATGATGGACTCATTAGAGGTACGTGCTTTATTAATGGTACTCCTTTAAAGTCTATTGTTGATACTGGTGCTACCCATTGCTTTATTGCTGCTGATTGTTGTAAGAGGTTGAATCTTGTATTGTCTGCTATGAATGGAGAGATGGTTGTCGACACTCCAGCTAAGGGGTCGGTAACTACCTCTCTAGTGTGTTCTTAGTGTCCCTTGTCGATCTTCGACAGAGACTTTGTTGTGGACTTTGTTTGTTTGCTGCTGAATGGATTAGATGTAATTTTGGGCATGAAATGGTTGGAGCATAACCATGTTCGCATTGATTGTCGTCGCAAGTGTGTGAGCTTTGGAGAGGAAGAGTCTAGTTTGTTATCTGCTAGCCAGTTGCGGAAGTTAGCAAAGGAGGGAGTTCAGTTATTCTCGCTGATGGCATCGCTGTCTGTTGAGAATCAAGCTATCATTGAAGAGTTGCAGGTGGTGCGCGAATTTCCCGAAGTCTTTCCTGACGAGATTCCTAGTGTACCGCCTGAGAGGGAAGTGGAGTTTTCTATTGATCTTGTACCCGGTACGAGGCCTGTGTCTATGGCACCGTACAGGATGTCTGCGTTAGAATTGTCTGAGTTGAAGAAGCAACTTAAAGATCTGCTTGAGAAGAAGTTTATTAGGCCGAGTGTATTGCCGTGGGGAGCTCCTGTGTTGCTAGTGAAGAAGAAGGATGGAAGCATGAGGTTGTATGTTGATTATAGGCAGCTGAATAAGGTGACCATTAAGAACAAGTATCCACTTCCGAGGATAGACGATTTGATGGATCAGTTGGTGGGTGCTCGAGTGTTCAGCAAGATTGATTTGAGATCAGGTTATCATCAGATCAAGGTGAAGGACGAAGATGTTCAGAAGACTGCTTTCAGGATGCGGTATGGGCATTATGAGTATTCGGTGATGCCGTTCGGTGTCACTAACGCGCCGGGTGTATTTATGGAGTACATGAATCGTATATTCCATACTTACTTGGATCGGTTCGTGGTTGTGTTCATTGACGACATCCTGATTTATTCGAAGTCGGAGGAAGAGCATGCGGAGCATTTGAGATTAGTATTGGAGGTCCTGAAAGAGAAGAGGTTGTATGCAAAGTTATCTAAGTGTGAATTCTGTTGTCAGAAGTAAGTTTTTTGGGTCATATCATTTTTGGTAATGGTATTGTTGTGGATCCGTCTAAGGTTGATGCCGTGATGCAGTGGGAGAGTCCGAAGTCGGCTACGGAGATTAGAAGCTTCTTAGGGTTGGCCGGTTACTACAGAAGGTTCATCGAAGGTTTTTCTAAGTTGGCCCTTCCGTTGACACAGTTGACTTGTAAGGGTAAGGCTTTTGTGTGGGATGCTGGTTGTGAAGAAAGTTTCCTTGAGTTGAAGAAGAGATTGACGACGTCTCCTGTTTTGACGTTGCCAAATCCGGAAGAGCCGTTCGTAGTGTATTGTGATGCTTCGAAGATGGGTCTAGGTGGCGTGCTTATGCAAAATGGGAAGGTGATTGCTTACGCGTCGAGGCAGTTAAGGATTAATGAGAAGAATTATCCAATGCATGATTTGGAGTTGGCTGCAGTAGTCTTTGTTCTGAAGATTTAGAGGCACTATTTGTATGGTTCCAGATTTGAGGTGTTCAGTGATCATAAGAGTTTGAAGTATTTGTTTGACCAGAAGGAGCTGAATATGAGGCAGCGAAGGTGGTTAGAATTGTTGAAAGACTATGATTTCGGTTTGAACTATCATCCAGGCAAAGCTAATGTCGTGGCTGATGCTTTAAGTCAAAAGTCCTTGCATATGTCGGCAATGATGGCTAAGGAGTTAGAGTTGATCGAGGAATTCAGGGATTTGAGTTTGGTTTGTGAAGTGTCGTCTCAGAGTGTTAAGTTGGGTATGTTGAAGATTAATAATGAGTTCCTTGACAGTATCAGAGAAGCCCAGAAGTTGGATATCAAGTTGGTGGATTTGATGGTCGGGGATGATCAGCCTAAGGGTAGTGATTTTAAGTTGGATGCGCATGGTGTTTTGAGATTCCGTAATAGGATTTGTATTCCTGAAGGCGCAGAGCTGAAGAGAGCAATTTTAGAAGAGGGTCATCGAAGTAAGTTGAGTATTCATCCGGGAGCTACGAAGATGTATCAAGATCTGAAGAAGCTGTTTTGGTGGCCTGGGATGAAGCGAGATGTGGCGCAGTTTGTCTATGCATGTTTGACTTGCCAGAAGTCAAAGGTGGAGCATCAGAAGCCTGCTGGACTGATGCAACCGTTAGAAATTCCGGAGTGGAAATGGGATAGCATTTCGATGGATTTCGTGACGGGATTGCCTAATACTGCGAAAGGGTATGATGCAATTTGGGTGATTGTTGACAGGTTAACGAAATCGTCTCATTTTGTTCCTATCAGCATCACATATCCGGTGTCGAAGTTGGCAGAGATTTATATCCGGGAGATTGTGAAGCTTCATGGGGTTCCTAAGAGTATTGTTTCGGATAGAGATCCGAGGTTCACTTTAGATTTTTGGAAGAGTTTGCAAGAGAAGTTGGGGTCTAAGCTGAGGTTGAGTTCGGCATATCATCCTCAGACATATGGTCAGTCAGAGAGGACGATTCAGTCATTATAGGATTTGTTGAGGGCTTGTGTTTTGGAACAAGGAGGTTCGTGGGATTCCTACCTTCCATTGATAGAGTTCACGTATAACAATAGTTACCATTCTAGTATCGGGATGGCACCTTTTGAAGCATTGTATGGTCGGAAGTGTAGAACCCTGTTGTGTTGGTATGAGTCCGGAGAGAGTGTGGTGCTTGGACCGGAGATTGTTCGGGAGACAACCGAGAAGATAAAGATGATCCGTGAGAAGATGAAGGCTTCGCAGAGTCGTCAGAAGAGTTATCACGACAAGAGGAGAAAAGATTTAGAGTTCCAGGAAGGTGAGCATGTATTTTTGAGAGTCACTCGAGTGACCGGTGTTGGCCGTGCTTTGAAGTCGAAGAAGCTCACTCCTCGATTCATTGGTCCTTATCAGATTTCTGGGAGAGTTTGGAATGTGGCGTATAGAGTGGCTTTACCGCCAAATCTTTCGAATTTGCACGACGTGTTTCACGTATCGCAACTTCGGAAGTACATTTCGGATCCGTCTCATGTGATCCACATGGATGACGTGGAGGTGCGGGATAATCTCACGGTGGAGACTATGCCTGTGAGGATTGAACATCATGAGGTGAAGGTGTTGAGAGGCAAGGAAATTGCATTGGTGAAGGTGGTCTGGTTAGGAGCTGTTGGTGAGAGCATGACTTGGGAGTTGGAGAGTAAGATGCGGGAGTCCTATCCAGAGCTGTTTGATTCAAATGAGTTTTTGAGGACGAAAACATTCTAAGTGGGGGAGAGTTCTAACGCCCAAATATTTAATTAAATTATTTAATTAAATATTTAGGTATTCAATTATTTTATTTATTTATTTTAGTTGGTGTAATTATATTAACGGTGGATTGAGAGGTGTGTAATTGGATTTTAGGTGATGGCGTTAGTGATCGGGCTTAAGCTGGAGGAAAGCCCGTGATCCAAGCCCGCTAGCTAGGCGCATAGGAGAAGCGCCTAGGCTAGGGTTTAGTGGCGTTTGTGAATTGGCTTGAGAAAGAAAGAAAGGAGAGTTGCGAAATAGAGAGAGGAGGAGAGAGAAGGGTACGGCGCGAATTCAAGGGAGGATAAGAAGAGGAGAATTTCCAAATTCAAGGGAGCAGAGAGGAGCTGTGTTGCTGAGGTTCTGTTGGTGACTCGATCAAGAGAATTGGTGCTCTCCTAATATAAGGTAAGGGTGGGGTTCTTCCTTATAATGGGATTTTATGATGGGGTTTATGTGGGGATAGATCCTATGATGCCTAGGGCATGACTTTGATGTGTAGTTTGGTGTTAGTCGAATTGTATATAGGTTGATTGAAAATACTTGCTCGTTGGTGATTGTTGTGATCCTAACATTGGTGATTCGTTGTTGTTATAACTAATAGCATGCTAGGTGTTCGATAAAATATTCGTTTGATGTTGTGATTCCCAAATTATGGTGATTGACATTGGTGATTAAAAATTGATGAGCTAAATTGGTGATATGATTTGCATATGTGGTGTCTTGGTGAGTTTGGGTGTTGCTGTTTTTGGCGCCCAGTGCATGGGCGCCGTGTCTAAGTCATGTTGTGTTTGGGTCATGTTGCTGTTTTTGGCGCCCTGGGTGTGGGCGCCGTGTTCCAGTGTGTGCTGTGCTGCGCGCTGTTGGCGCAGGGGCGCCATGGGTGCCGTGTCTGGTGGGTGTGTGTGTGTGCCAGTGTGTGTGTTGCTGTATCTTGGCGCAGGGGCGCCATGGGCGCCTGATTCCTGTGTGTGTTGCGCGCTGTCTTGGCGCATGGGGCTCCATGGGCGCCATGGGCGCTGTGTCTGGGTGTGTCCTGTTGGTGTTGCGTTTTGTTCTGGGTTGTCTGGGCGCCAAGGGCGCTATGTCCTGCAGTGTTGCCTGTTGTGTTGCTGCCTGTTGCTAGGCGCCCTGCTCCTGGGCGCCAAAGTCATCTGTGTTGGGTTGGTTGCCAGGCGCCCTGCTCCTGGGCGCCAAGTTCAGTGTTGTTGCCTGTTGCTGGGCGCCTTGCTCCTGGGCGCCAGTTTGCTGTGTTGCGTTTTCCTGCTAGGCGCCCAGTGCCTGGGCCCCATTTTCAGAATGTTGCTCAATTGTTCCCCGGTTTTGTTTTTGACATATCTTTTGACTCGGGTGTCCGATTTAGACATTTCAAAATGTTTTGGAAAGCTTATTCAGAGGCCTAACTGAATATTCTAATTTGAGGCAATGTGGCCCATTTTTCTGGAAAAGTCGTTTACCGTTGGTGTAGTCGTTAAATGGTGATGTTTTAAAAGAAAATTGTCATTTGTCTCCGGTGTTGTGAAAAACCCTCGTGTCTCAAATGTTTTAGAAAAATGTTGTCATCTTGATGTATTGGTGCTGTTTTGGAAAATTGTTGTCTCCTTGGTGTCTTGGTGTTGTTTTGGGAAATTGTTGTCCTCTAGGTGCCTTGGTGCGGTTTGATGCTAGGTGTGAAGGCTCAAACCTTGGTGTTGTTGGAACTAGGTGTGAAGGTTCCAAGTCTTGGTGTTCTGTTGTGTCGGGTAATTTGGTGTTTCGGTGTCGTTGTGGCTAGGTGTGAAAGCCCAACTTTGGTGATATTTGGTGATTGTTGTTGGTGTGTCACATTGTGACTAATTTGGTGATTGTCTGTGTGCATTCATGGTGTCGCATACAGCATATGCATTATTTTGGTGAAGACCTTTGGTCTTGGAGCTAGGTGTGAAAGCTCAAATTTTTATAAAAACTGGTGAGCCTGGTGTGAAAGCTCGATTTTTGGTGAATTGGTGAGCCTGGTGTGAAAGCTCTCAATTTTGGTGACGCCCCTATTTACGGGCAAGACTTTTGGTGATTTTGGTACCACATGCATATGCCCGTTGGTGTGGGTTGCATTCATGCATCGTCATGACATTTGGTGACTGATTGTGGTGTGTATAATTGATGTATAATTATAATTGATGTGTGTTTACGATTTGGTGTGCGTAGTGAGGTGGTAGACATAGTGGTCGTATTCTAGCATATTTCCTATCATTTTATGCTATTATATTGGAGATATCTCAACCCTTCTGTTTGAATGTTACCCCTATGCGGTAACGTGCAGGTGATTGCGAGTAAAGGCTTTGGTACCTTCGCTATTCTGAGTTGGTGTCGTCGGTGTCCTTGCTTTGATGTGTAACACTCAAGGGGGGGATAAACGCTGAACTTGGTTGTTATGTTTTATTGTTTGGAGTCCATTCAGGACGTTATTATTTGATGTTTTAGAACTTATATTATATTCCGCTGCGTGGTGATGTATTTTTGACCAGGTGTTATTTATATCGTATGAGACATTTTATTTAACGATGATGTGTGACATCTCTTTTCGAAGTATGAAAAATTTTTGTAACTCTGATTTTCTTAAATAATTACCGGGTAGAAAAGAGGTGTTACACAATGCCTCTTTCCAATCTAGACAGATGATCAACAACTTGGTTCTCCACTCCTTTTTTATCCCTTATTTCTAAATCAAATTCTTGGAGTAGGAGAACCCACCTAATTAGCCTAGGTTTTGCATCTTTCTTTGTTATCCAGTATTTGATGGCTGAATGGTCTGTAAAGACAATTACTTTTGTGCCAACCAAATATAATCTAAATTTATCAAAAGCAAAGACTACAGCTAATAATTCTTTCTCAGTGGCTGTGTAATTCAGTTGAGCCTCTACAAGTGTTTTGCAAGCATAATATATAGAGTGAAAAAGTTTATCATACCTTTGCCCTTGCACTGCTCCAATGGCAAAGTCACTAGCATCACACATGAGTTCAAATGGCTTACTCCAGTCTGGAGCTATAATAACGGGTGCTGTTGTTAAAGCTTTCTTCAATTTATCAAAGGCTAGCACGCATTGCTCATCAAATGTGAAGGGGTTATCATGTTGTAACAATTTGCACAGAGGCTTAGAGATTTTTGAAAAATCCCTTATGAACCTCCTATAGAATCCAGCATGCCCCAAAAAGCATCTAATACCTTTGATGTTGGTTTGAGGAGGTAGCTTCTCAATGACCTCTATTTTAGCCTTGTCCACTTCCAATCCTTTTTTGGATATCTTATGCCCCAAAACTATACCTTCTTGTACCATAAAATGTCATTTCTCCCAGTTCAGCACAATGTTAGTTTCTTCACATCTAATCAAGATTTCTTCCAAGTTGGATAGGCACAGATGAAATGTTTCTCCAAACACAGAGAAGTCATCCATGAAAACTTCCATGGATCTTTCAGTGTAATTAGAGAAAATTGCCATCATACACCTTTGAAAAGTGGCAGGTGCATTACACAGGCCAAATGGCATCCTTCTAAAAGCAAATGTGCCATATGGACAAGTGAATGCAGTTTTCTGCTGATCTTCAGGAAGTATTGCAATCTGGTTATAACCAGAATAACCATCAAGAAAGCAATAAAATTCTTTACCTACTAGCCTGTCCAGCATCTGGTCAATGAAAGGCAATAGGAAATGGTCCTTTCTTGTGGCTTTGTTCAACCTCCTGTAATCCATGCAAATTCTCCAGCCTGTTATTTTTCTGGTTGGAAGCAGCTCATTCATTTCATTAGCAATTACTGTTACCCCTCCCTTCTTTGGCACACACTGCACAGGACTAACCCATGCACTGTCAGATATGGGGTACACAATACCTGCATCCAGCCACTTAATGATTTCATTCTTCACCACCTCTTTCATAATTGGGTTCAGCCTCCTCTGTCCTTCAATACAATTCTTAGAATCTTCCTCTAACACTATTCTGTGCATACAGATGGTTGGGCTGATACCTTTGATATCTGACATCTGCCACCCAATAGCCTTTTTATGCCGCTGCAGCGTTTGAATCAGATCCTGCTCCTGCTGTTCAGAAAGATCAGAAGCAATTATAACAGGCAAAGTACTATTGTCCCCCATATAAGCATATTTGAGGTGTAAAGGCAACTCCTTTAGTTCCAGAGTTGGTGGTTGCTCAGTGGAGGGGAGATTCTTTCTCATGTCAGAATTCTCCTGCTCCAAAGATTCATATTTCTTAGCCTAAATTTCTTTAACTGTCTGTTCCTCCTCTTCCGCAGCTTCTGTTTCAGATCCTATATCTTCAGTGCTGTCCAGTAACTGCCTCAGATGATCTGTGCTTTTCTGGAAGTGATCCTGAACTACTTGGTCAATAGCAGACACAAATGAGCACTCTTCAATATTGGGACCTGGAAATTTCATAGCATTGAGGATGTTGAACTTGACTTCTTGGTCATTGACCCTCATGATCAATTCTCCTCTCTCCACATCTATTAAATTTCTTCCAGTAGCCAAGAATGGCCTTCCCAGTATGATGGGTACTTCTTTATCTGCATCAAAATCCAAAATTACAAAATCAACAGGAAATACAAATTTGTCTACCTTTATTAGAACATCTTCTAAGATTCCTTCTGGATAAGCAAGAGTTCTGTCAGCTAGCTGCAGTGTAAGTGAGGTAGGTCTGGCAGTCCCTACTCCTAGCTGTGTGTATATGGACTTGGGCATAAGATTTATGCTGGCTCCCAAATCACATAGAGCACGGCCAGAGTAAAAATTTCCAATTGAGCATGGTATAGTAAAACTGCCAGGATCCTTTGATTTGGGTGGGAGCTTGTTCTGCATCAACATGCTGCACTCCCCAGTCATTGCTACTGTCTCCAATTCCCCAAGTCTTCTCCTCTTAGTGAGCACATCCTTCATAAACTTTGCATAGTTGGGCATTTGTTGGAGAGCCTCCACCAAAGGGACATTAATGTGCAACTGTTTAAGGACTTCTAGGAATTTGTTAAATTGCTTGTCTTCATGAGCCTTTCGAAGTCTTTGAGGGTATGGAGGATTAGGATATGTTGGGATAATTTTGGGTGGTGGTGGTATCTTTTCAGCAACAGGCGCTGCAGCGTTAGGTTTAGGCGTTGTAGCGTCTGTTGCAGGTTCTTTTTGTTTTTCAGAGTTTTTATTTTTTTCATCATCTGAAACAGTTGATGGTCCTATCAAATATTTCCCACTCCTTAAAGATATAGCTTTTACATGCTCCTTCCCTGTAGTATTTGAAGTTGAGGCTTCTGTAGTGGATGGTAATGATCCACTAGCTCTTTGGGAAAGGACATTAGCCATCTGCCCCATCTGAACTTCCAGATTCATAATGGAAGCTTCATGAGTTTTCAGAGTTGTCTTACAATCACTCATGAAGCTTTTCAATAAACCTTCCATGGAATTATCTATGACAGGGGCATTCTGCCTTTGGTAGTTCTGAGTAGGGAATCCTGGTGGATTTGCTGGAGCACTATAATTAGGTGCTGTTGCATTGTTGGCTCCCCATCTGAAGTTGGGGTGATTCTTCCAACCAGGATTATATGTATTTGAATAAGGATTATTATTCTTGTTGAAACCCACAAAGTTCACAGAGACAGGATTACCAGGACATTCTTCATACAAATGCTCTCATCCACAATATACACAGCTTACTGACCTTGAAGAGGCTTGCTCAATAACAACCACTGTTGGTTCACATGCCGCTGCAGCGGTAACCGCTACAGCGTTTGATGTGCTCATAGATTTTATCATGTTGGTGAGAGAGGCAACCTGTGCAGATAGAGCAGAAACTTCACTTATCATACACCCCGGCTACCTTCTTCTGCTGAGCTAACCTTTCTGTGGGCCATTGATAACTATTTGTTGCAATGTCATCAATCAGCTCACATGCCTCATTATAGGAGGTTTTCAGTAACACACCCCCTGAAGAAGCATCTAACATTTGTCTGGTTGTTGGGTCTAATCCATTATAGAGGGTCTCCATTTGGATAATCACAGGTATACCATGATGAGGGCACTTTCTTAACAGCTCCTTCCATCTCTCCCATGCTTCAAACAGTGTTTCAGCATCTTTTTGTCTGAATGCAGTAACCTCATTCCTCATTCTTGCAGTCTTACTTGGAGGAAAATATTTTGCTAAGAATTTCTCAGCCATTTCATTCCAAGTATGGATAGAGTTAGGCTCTAGAGAAGTTAACCAGGCCTTTGCTCTATCCTTCAAGGAATAAGGAAAAAGTTTTAATCTGAATGCATCATCACTTACCCCTGGAATGATGAAGTTACTGCAGACTTCCAAAAATTGCTTCAAGTGTAAATATGGGTCCTCTTGAGGAGCACCACCAAACTGTCCCACTGTTTGCAACATTTGGAACATCATAGGTTTGAATTCAAACTGAGCTGTATGGAGAGTGGGTCTTGCTATGCTTGTTTCCATTGTTTGTGGATCAAACACATCATAGTCCCTCATTGGTCTATCTCTGTCATTTACCATTTGAGCAGGTCCTTCAATTATGAATTGATGTCTGTACCAGTCCTCTTGGTCATGTAGGGTGGGAGTGCGTGGCAGATGATGTCTACCTCTACCCCTTCCACCTGGTTCAGTTCCTCCTCTACCAGAATTAGATCTTCCACGTGGAGTGGTAGCTCTACCAGAAGTGGTCCTTTGACTATGTTCTGACATGGTGGGTCTGAGTCTTTGAAGATGTCTTAGTTTCCTGAACCTTCTCTCTGGTTCTGAGTATGGTTCAAATTCTGGTGGTTGAGACCTGGGCATACGCTGTAGCGCTTACTGCTGCAGCAACAAGAAACAACACACTAGTGTAAAATAGGCACTAAGCTTACTAACAACTTAAACAATAAAAATTAAATGCAATCCCCGGCAACGGAGCCAAAAACTTGTTGTGCGAAAAGTAATGTGCAAGTATACACAATCGCAACAAGTAATATAATGATATGTAAAGTTCGTTCCCACGGGGATTGGAATTAATCTAAGAAGTTTAAGTGATTAGAAACTTAGTAAAAAGAGTTGAGTAACAAATAAAAGTAAGGAGTTATAAACATAATGATTTGTGGTAAAGAAGTAGTGAATTAACAGTATTTAAAGGTTGTCATACCCTAATTTTGTCCGGCTAATTAAAAAAATCCAAAAAAAAAAGTTTTTCGCGTATATTTGATTCCTAATCCCTCGAACAGGTCATTTTGCGCTAATTTACTAATTTTGAGTTGTTATTACTTTTTTTAGTGGTTAAACAAAAATTAAAAAAATATGCTAACACAAAAAATTACATAGTAGATTTAATTTATTTTTCTTGTTACAATATCTTTAATTAAAAAAACGAAAATAAAAAATAAAATAGATAAGAAATAATACAAATTACAAAAGAAAATAAAAAAGGGGAGGTGCAATAAAAAATTATTATTACAAAAAGGAGAATGTCTATGTACATGACTTGGCCAAAGAATGCCAAAGTTACAAAAATACAAAAATAAACCAAGTACCCGAAACTGCAGCTACTTTGCAAAGGTGATTTCTCTCTCTTCGGACATCATTTCGACGATCCGAACGGTGAAAGTGAAGATGAATGTCTCAAAAACCTTCTGGCAAAAAAGGAAAACGATCCAACGGTTAACGAATCCAGAATCGTACTTGTACGGTGGCTGCTTTGAGAAAAACGGGAGTTGTTGTTTTACTTTTGCGAAGGCAATTTCTCTCTCCTCAGACCTCGTTTCGATGATCCGAACGGTAGAAGTAAAGATGGATGTCTCATGAACCTGGTCTCAAAAAACAACGATGATCTAACGGTTAACGAATCCGGAATCGCATTGTCAATATGGCTGGTTTGAGAAAAAACGGGATTAGTTTTTAGCTACTTTCCAAATGCAATTTCTCTCTTCTCAGACCTTTTTTCAATGATCCGAACGGTGAAAGTGAAGATATATGTCTCACGAACCTTGTGTAAAAAAACAAAGATGATCCAACGGTTAAAAGATCCGAAATCACACTTTTACGGAGGCTGGTTTGAGAAAAACGAAAATTGCTTTTCTATGTTGTTTTAGTCCCACATTGCTTGGGAGAAACAAGAACTACCTAGCCTTTGGCTATAAAAGAGATGGAGATGCAAAGGCTATGGACATGGGTGATTGATGGGGTAAGTGATCTTTTGGGCTAGCATTTGCAGTCCATTAGATTAAAAGCCTGTCTTTGATTCTTTTGGGCTAGTTTTTGCAGTCCATTAGATTAAAAGCCCGTCTTTAGTTATTTTTGGGATGGCCGTTGAGGTCCTTTACTTGGCGATTTTCGGGTGAAAACGGACCAGATAGGAGTCCGGTTTGCGGTTGATATGGTCAGATTGCTCGGTCCGTTTCGGCGTTGATCGCATTGATCAGCTTGAGGTTAGTTTTGCATTTATTTATTTATTTATTTATTTATTTAATTTTGTACATATTTATTTATTATGTATACCGTTTATTTATGTACATACTTATTTATTATTTAAATTGTTTATTTATCTATGTAAATAATTATTTATTATTTATTTATATGTATAGTTATTTATTTCTTAACTTTACTCTTTATTAATTGTTAGTGTCGTCATTAATTTTTTAAATACACAGATTATTTTATTTTTTCAAAAATATAAATAGGGGATTAAGTCGACTGTACAGTCGGGTTAGTCAGCTTTTTAGGCCACTAATGAACCGTTATGGATCAGGTCCTAAAATCCCTATTTAAAATAAATAATTTCTAAATTAAAAAAAATACAAACACATCTCTTTCATTTCAAAAATCAAAAATCATATTTTCAAGGTAGGGGATTAAGTCGGTCGTACGGCCGGGTTAGTCATCGTTTTAGGATAAGTGAACTGTGGTCCTTCAGAGTCCCAGCGCTCCTTCAGCCCTCAGCGGCCCTTCAGAGCCCCAGCGCTCCTTCAGACCCCCAGTGGTCCTTCAACACAGATCACACAATCCTAAAACCCCTATATTAAAAAACACCAACCAACAAACATTTTTTTAAACCAAGAACTACGTAGCTTTGATTTCTCCATCGCACCTGGAGATACGTAGGAGGAGGGGCTCACTCCTGTCAAGCACAAAAAACTAAAATTTTTATTAAGTCTTTTTTCTTTCAATAAAAGGGTAAAAATTAACATTTTCAAAATTAACACTTTTTTCCTACAACTAATTAGCAGGTAACCTTCCTTAGGAAGGATGTCGTGGGGTGCTAACACCTTCCCCACGCATAACCGAATCCCGAACCCTTATATGGTCTCATGGACCCTTATCCATTCCAAAAGGGATTTTCCAATGTTTGCCCTTAAACTAAACTTTGGTGGCGGCTTTATTTTTTGAACCTTCAAGGAATCCTCATCCGGATTTTTCGGTCGCTACAGCTGGCGACTTCACTGGGGACTTTTTAGAGAGTCAAACCTAGTCTAATTAGTTGTAGGATTAAATTTTGATTTAATGTTTATTTTTACCCTATCATTTTGTCTTTTATTCTTGCATATTATATTATTTTCATATGATATGTAAACCTTAGGATAGAAGACCATTATGTTTGTATATTTGATTATTCTTTTATTTTATTGCCAATTATATTCTTTTATGTATATAAACCCTCGGGTAGAAGACTATTATTGTTGTATATGTGTTTGTTTGTTTTGCAGCTTGGAGTGTATTCCTGATTTTTTGCTCCTTGACACACTCCACTATCACACTTTTGCACACACGTGAGAATAGTCCTATACCCGGACTGGAGCGTAAACTAACTTAAAACGAGACTGCGTAGTAATGGCCCTCTGGATGTACGTCCAGCTCGGTGGTTACGAAAGTCTCACCTAGAGTTTGGTCCCTTCGTGGGTGCTATCACTTCTAATAGCTTGCCTATTGTTGTGGCTAGCGTTCTCGAACGGGGTCGTTGGCTCTAGGAACCTTATTAGGACCTTGTAGAGCTACCCTTTGAAAGGTTCACTCAGTAGAAAGAATCTTAGATCTTTTCTCAAAGGAACCCTTCTAGGACACAAATGAGCTTCATCCATTTGCATTCAAACAAACACGGATTTATTTCATTCCCATTCTTTTAAAAAAAAAACCAAAAATTATATTTCATTTGTTCTAGCTATTTTCTTTTCTTGAAACATGTCTCATGCATTCTTATTTTATTTTGCATATAATAAAAACAAATCTCTAAATATATATCGTTTTCCATACATTTCGATGACCACCGGGGAGTTACAAAACTTTTTAAAAAAGGGTGGATGAAAGTAAAATAAAAAACCATTTGAAAGTCAGACCCTAGAATCATACTTTAATAAAAAGTTTTGGATTTCCCGACGAGATGAATAAAACCATACATTCACATCTCACGCACATTCACTCATTCAATCAAAGGCGAGCTGGTTCACCAATACTCATGCATCTGTCTTCCCGTTCCAAAAACAACAAAAATATTCAAAATCATGTCAAGCATCATGTACTCTTTCTTTTCCATGCATAAAAAAAAAATCACTGCGAGTGTCATGCATTTTATTTCCTCGCACAAAAAAGAGTAATTTTTAGTCATATAACAGGAGCATCTCAATATGCACTGACATTCATACATAATCATTCAAAATCATTATCACATAGCGTAGGCATCACATCATTGGTAAAGTCATGAATTACATTTCAAAAGAAAACATATCATTCATACATCATTTTCCCTCATGTTGCCATCCTAGTTTAAATGCAGGTTCGTGTATCATTTTCCCAAATAAAACAAAAAAAAATCATTTCATTATAATTGTATCATTCGTCATCCAATGAATTAAAAATAAGAGTCTGCATATATGTCGCACTACTTCTTGAAAAAATAAAATAATTGCATTAGGATCAAACATTTATTTCTTCATGCATACATGCATTTACATTTTCCATACATATATGTCATCATGGGCATTATATTTTGCTGGAAAATAAAAAACCACCATAGAACGAATTACTTGTTTTCATATACATCTCGTTCTCATGGTACTAACATGCATATCATCATCATCATCCAAAAAAAACAAAGACACTACATATTTGCCCAACTTGCATCATCTTGCATACTCATATAGAAAAAATATACTATATTCATTACTCCTCTTCGTGCAAAAAAATATAAAAATAAAAACAAAAGCTCTTCATTCTTAACTACCTCGAATGCATTAGTCATCTTGCATGCATCATTTCCAAATAAAAGAAAATAAAAAAATAATGCCACTTTCTTGCATTATTCATCAGCATATTGCAATGCCTCCGAAAAATCATTTTTGGATAGTCAATCTTTTCAAGTGATCATTCACATTCTATGCATCTGCATCACGCAACATCATTTGTTCATTCATGCATTTTTTTTTCTGAAAAAGGAGATAATAGAAAAAACCACGAGCACAATTAAAATATTGTGATAAACATTGGAATATCTCATTTAGCACGCACTTTCATTCACAAAAAATCATCATCAAATAATGTAGACATTTCATCATTTGCAACATCATGAGATGCATGTAAAAACATATCATTCATACATCATTTCACTCATCCTAATAAATAAAAAAAACCGTTGTTTCATCGATCATTCATACGTCATTTCATTCCCCGTTTCAACATGCATCATTTTATAAAAATTATGTCATTATTTTTGATACATAAATGAGGCCCTGCATCAGTCACATGCTGTATTGCCCCCAAAAAAAATCATTTAGAATGATTGGTCTTTCCAAGTGATCATTCATGCACGCATGTCATGCATTTGCATCATGCATATCTATCACCACGTGTTCCTTCATGCATTAGGACACGGGGGGCATGTAATTTGATTATCCCCATTGCATACGCATAGTTAATCTTTTTAAAAAAAAAACATCATGCATTCATAATAGAATAAAGTCGTTGGTCATTTCAAGTGATCAGTTCCTCCATGCATTTCATACATTTGCATTTTCATCGTACATATCCATCATCATGTGTTCATTCATACGTTACATTCTGAAAAATGAGAAAAAAAAAACGTAACAGTATTTCATTATTCTTTCATCGCTGTTTGCAGCTCGTTCACAATTTTCTTCAGCAAAATGACGCATCTCATCAGTCCCATGACAAATGATCCAAATGGTCCATTTTGTTAACTAAGGTGTTATCAAAATTTCTTCTATCATGTCGCTAACTATGTTAACTCTCTGTGAAGCATTCGTATAGTGAACTTGTATGCAACACGCATTTACTCTTGTTTGAGTCAGTTAGTGTCCATATTTTTCCCATCATCATTCCTTGTTCATGTCCGGTCCCACCCCGACCATCCCATAAGGTGCATGTTCTCCACACAAGTACCTAGTTAACCATTTGGTTTGTTCCCAATGATGAAATTTCATAAACTAACACTTTAGGTCCCCATGCTGGAGCAAATTTGTGATCACTAGATATCTTGTCAACATTGTATTCCCTTGGTGCAAGTCCTTTACAAAAAATAAATTAAAAAGCCTGTTAGGTTGAAAACTCGCAAGAGCAGCCTAAGCAAAAATTAGGGAAAGTAAAAGAAATAAAGAGAAAAAGAGCGGATATATAAAAATAAATAATTTTTGTCCTTGGATTAATTTTTGAGAAAAATAAGTAATCATGATTTGAAATAAAGTTTGGTCGTCTTCCCGTATCCTCAAAAAAAATAAAATTTACTACCCCTTTGAGCCAAAAAAAAATCAAAAAATCTTTCAGTCACCCTAGACAAGACTCAATTCCACATCAAAAAATGGTGTGTCACTTTTATCAGCTCACTCTATTCAAAAAAAAAAGAAAAAAAAGATCACAAAAAATGTGAAACTCAAAAAAAGGATTGAAAAAGAAATCCTCAAAAAGAAAAAAGCAAAAGCAGTAGAAATTGTGAGCTGATACATAATATCACCAAACACAGAAGATATCCTTGTCCGAATAAACCCTCAAACACTTTTTGGACCTACTCATCCTTTCTTTCATAAGAGGTCATTGTCTCATTAAGCCCTCAAACACTCCTTTGGACCCAATCGCCATTTCTTTCATAAACCCTAACCATTGGCCATGTTACAACCCTAAAAAAGGTCCATTCAGATCGATGATTGATTGCTTTCATTTTCTCAAAGTTTTAATTTTAGGACAAATAAGTTTATTTATTTACAATATATTTGCTCAAAAAAATCAAAAAAAGAAAAAAAAGAAAAAAAAACCCAAAGGGCTTGCACTCCAATGTTCGTTCAAATCGCACTGATATCAAGACAAGGTTTAGTGATCACCAATTGAAATTCTCATCATATCAAAAAAAAAACTCAAGACTGTCACAGTCTTTGGGATTCACCTAAAAGAGAACCAAAAGTTAATACTAGGACCATCACCTAGATCCCAAAGTGGGGCACACCTTCCACCTTTCATGCTTCTTGAACTTGGAAAATGTCTGGCATCCATCCAATTCATATACCCCATCCAACCATACGACCAATTCCAAAGACCCATGACCCTAACTCAGTTACCTTTCATAACCCCACTAAAAACAATCATTTAAATATCATTCCAAAGTTGGGCAATCCCATCACTCTTCACTTCACCTAAAGTCGGAGAAATTCGCTCTACACCCATCTCATCCCCTTGTCATATCCACATCCACACAACCATGCCGAGGCATCTTCTCAACCCATTATCCTAAATACAGCCCTTCACAATGTTACTCCAACCGGGGCAGCCTTGCTCTCGTCATGATTGGGGAAGCACCAAACGTCATGGGTTGAGACAGAATCTCTTGCTTTCCACCCTTCATCCCAAAGTCATGGCATTCCCAATTCATTATCTCCCCCACACCCCTTGTTTTGTCATCACTAGACAGGGGCAGACTATTCGATCACCTTCACTGGTAGTCTAAATCGGGGCAGTTCCACATTTCTTGAGCTGGGAAAAACCTACATTTCGTGACTTTGGGGAAAACCTATCGTTCATCCCATCGCGTGTCATATCTGTCTTACCAAGTCAACTGATTCATTCATCTGTATTCGTACTGCTCTACATATCTACTAAACAGTGCTTCAAAGAGAGAGAACACAAGTTAACAATGTGACGCTGAACACTCACTCTGTTAACTTTGTGGACCTAAAATTCAATCAATCATGGGACACCGTAAGGGAAGAACAAACGTGAACGAGTCTGTAAATACAGTCAAGTACGGTTGCACATCAGTGACTATAAATAACAACATTGAGATTGTCAGAGCTTGAATTCAAATCAAATCCAATTTTTTTTTCTTTCCAAGGAACGATTATTGCAAAATATTAACTTTTGTGCCTCTTGCATCAAAAGCCTCATCTCTCATCATTACAAAAATGGTTTTGCATCATCAATAAAATCATAGCATAAATCATCCCGCCATACAACCATGCATCCAATAAGTGATGATTCCAAAGCATCCACTTCTCAATTTCTCGCATAAAATAAAAAAAAAGTCTTTTTCTCATCTCAAAAACCGCAAAAATGCATCATCAATAAATCATACCATACATTTCATTCCACCATGGAAACATGCACCTACCATGGCACCTGCATCAAAGCATTACATTTGCATTTACACGTCATCGGCACTCACATATACTGCTTATCAATTTTTTCTATTAGCTTCAGCGTCCACAGTTCATGGGCCTTTGTGGTTCATTTGTCTCCACATTGCACATACATGACATTGCATGCATGCACACACACGACATTTTTACTTCAGTTCTAGATCTGATCTTGACCCTCACGGCCGCATCGACGTAGGTCACCCTTAGACTGTTTTATTAGTACCATAGCTAGTTGCAGTCCATCAGGCCCAGGCAGCCCTTCAAACCCACCGGTCCTTCAGTTTAATTCAAATCAATGCGCCAAGCATCGACTGCGAATTAGACCCTCAGATCATTATGCCGATACTTCAGGGAATCGATCCTTCAGACCCGCAGTGGTCCTTCAGAGCCCCAGCGCTCCTTCAGACCCCCAGCGGTCCTTAAGAGCCCCAGTGCTCCTTCAGAGCCCAGTGCTCCTTCAGAGCTCAGTGCTCCTTCAGAGCCCAGTGCTCCTTCAGAGCCCCAGTGCTCCTTCAGAGCCCCAGTGCTCCTTCTTTTTATTCCTTTCTCGTCGGTGCCCCGAGTGTTAACCGTTCTCTGTTAATTCTCAAACTCTACACTTTTCTACTAAGAGGACAAAATTAGCATTTGTCTTATCTTTATTTCTACTCCTACTATGAAAACCTTTCAGTTTATCTACGGAATATAAATAAAGAGGGGCAGCTGTCATACCCTAATTTTGTCTGGCTAACTAAAAAAATTCAAAAAAAAAGTTTTTCGCGTATATTTGATTCCTAATCCCTCGAATAGGTCATTTTGCGCTAATTTACTAATTTTGAGTTGTTATTACTTTTTTTAGTGGTTAAAAAAAATTAAAAAAATATGCTAACACAAAAAATTACATAGTAGATTTAATTTATTTTTCTTGTTACAATATCTTTAATTAAAAAAACGAAAATAAAAAATAAAATAGATAAGAAATAATACAAATTACAAAAGAAAATAAAAAAGGGGAGGTGCAATAAAAAATTATTATTACAAGAAAGGAGAATGTCAGTGTACATCACTTGGCCCAAGAATGCCAAAGTTAAAAAAATACAAAAATAAACCAAGTACCCGAAACTGCAGCTACTTTGCAAAGGTGATTTCTCTCTCTTCGGACATCATTTCGACGATCCGAACGGTGAAAGTGAAGATGAATGTCTCAAAAACCTTCTGGCAAAAAATGAAAACGATCCAACGGTTAACGAATCCAGAATCGTACTTGTACGGTGGCTGGTTTGAGAAAAACGGGAGTTGTTTTCTTACTTTTGCGAAGGCAATTTCTCTCTCCTCAGACCTCGTTTCGATGATCCGAACGGTAGAAGTGAAGATGGATGTCTCATGAACCTGGTTTCAAAAAACAACGATGATCCAATGGTTAACGAATCCGGAATCGCATTGTCAATATGGCTGGTTTGAGAAAAAACGGGATTAGTTTTTAGCTACTTTCCAAATGCAATTTCTCTCTTCTCAGACCTTTTTTCAATGATCCGAACGGTGAAAGTGAAGATATATGTCTCACGAACCTTGTGTCAAAAAACAAAGATGATCCAACGGTTAAAAGATCCGAAATCACACTTTTACGGAGGCTGGTTTGAGAAAAACGAAAATTGCTTTTCTATGTTGTTTTAGTCCCACATTGCTTGGGAGAAACAAGAACTACCTAGCCTTTGGCTATAAAAGAGATGGAGATGCAAAGGCTATGGACATGGGTGATTGATGGGGTAAGTGATATTTTGGGCTAGCATTTGCAGTCCATTAGATTAAAAGCCTGTCTTTGATTCTTTTGGGCTAGCATTTGCAGTCCATTAGATTAAAAGCCCGTCTTTAGTTATTTTTGGGATGGCCGTTGAGGTCCTTTACTTGGCGATTTTCGGGTGAAAACGGACCAGATAGGAGTCCGGTTCGCGGTTGAGATTGCTCGGTCCGTTTCGGCGTTGCTCGCATTGATCAGCTTGAGGTTAGTTTTGCATTTATTTATTTATTTATCTATTTATTTTTGTACATATTTATTTATTATGTATACCGTTTATTTATGTACATACTTATTTATTATTTATATTGTTTATTTATCTATGTAAATAATTATTTATTATTTATTTATATGTATAGTTATTTATTTCTTAACTTTACTCTTTATTAATTGTTAGTGTCGTCATTAATTTTTTAAATACACAGATTATTTTATTTTTTCAAAAATATAAATAGGGGATTAAGTCGACTGTACAGTCGAGTTAGTCTGCTTTTTAGGACCACGAATGAACCGTTACGGATCAGGTCCTAAAATCCCTATTTAAAATAAATAATTTCTAAATAAAAAAAAATACAAACACATCTCTTTCATTTAAAAAAAATCAAAAATCTTATTTTCAAATTAGGGGATTAAGTCGGTCGTATGGCCGGGTTAGTCATCGTTTTAAGATAAGTGAACTGTGGTCCTTCAGAGCCCCAGCGCTCCTTCAGACCCCCACTGGTCCTTCAACACAGATCACACAGTCCTAAAGCCCCTATATTAAAAAACACCAACCAACAAACATTTTCTAACCGAGAACTACGTAGCCTTTGATTCTCTACCAGGAGATACGTAGGAGCAAGGTGACGCCCTTGTCAAGCGCAAAAATAAACAATTTCCATTACCTTTCTTTCTTAATTCATTTTTTTACAGAAACCTATAAAAATAAATAGATGAATATTTCATTTTCAAAATATAAATATTGGATTAAGTCGACTGTACAGTCGGGTTAGTCTGCTTTTTAGGCCACTAATGAACCGTTACGGATCAGGTCCTAAAATCCCTATTTAAAATAAATAATTTCTAAATTAAAAAAATACAAACACATCTCTTTCATTTCAAAAATCAAAAATCTTATTTTCAAGGTAGGGGATTAAGTCGGTCGTACGGCCGGGTTAGTCATCATTTTAGGATAAGTGAACTGTGGTCCTTCAGAGCCCCAGCGCTCCTTCAGCCCTCAGCGGCCCTTCAGAGCCCCAGCGCTCCTTCAGACCCCCAGTGGTCCTTCAACACAGATCACACAATCCTAAAACCCCTATATTAAAAAACACCAACCAACAAACATTTTTTTAAACCAAGAACTACGTAGCTTTGATTTCTCCATCGCACCTGGAGATACGTAGGAGCAGGGGCTCACTCCTGTCAAGCACAAAAAACTAAAATTTTTATTAAGTCTTTTTTCTTTCAATAAAAGGGTAAAAATTAACATTTTCAAAATTAACATTTTTTTCCTACAACTAATTAACAGGTAACCTTCCTTAGGAAGGATGTCGTGGGGTGCTAACACCTTCCCCACGCATAACCGACTCCCGAACCCTTATCTGGTCTCAAGGACCCTTATCCATTCCAAAAGGGATTTTCCAATGTTTGCCCTTAAACTAAACTTTGGTGGCGGCTTCATTTTTTTAACCTTCGAGGAATCCTCATCCCGATTTTTCGGTCGCTACAAAGGTGAGTTGGATAGCTCAATTGTATGTAAATTCCCAAGAGTAAAGTTCAATAATATTTAGACGCTGTAGCGTTAAGCGCTGTAGCGCTTCAGAATCCGTAGACGCTGTAGCGCCTTGGTGGCGTGCCTTTAAGTCACTATCGTCAGGGTTATGTTACAAGACTCCTATGTCTAGGCTCTAAATAAGTTTTACCCCTGTATATTAAGTTCTTACAACATTTGCCTTATGAACTATTACTCCCCTATGTCTAGAGTTAAGTAGTACTTCCTTTAAATGTCTTTAAAGGGTTTTCATTCATATGATTCCTTGAGTTCTCTTTGTGAACCATGTCTGTACCCACAAAGCATGGTAAACTTCCAAGCAAAAGAAAAAGACCTAGAGAAAGGAATGGAGAAAAGAAGGAGAATATTATACCTTTCCAACTTTAGAACATTAAGCATATTTTTCTCTACCTTGGCCTTACCATGTAATTGCTCACCTTTAGAAGTACCATCAATATCAGAGTTGCCTACCAAAACTACACATGTAAATCTCTTTTCCTCATGTACCTCACAATTCTCATGTTTAGAGGCAACATGGTGCTCATGACCACCATCAAGCTTTTTACCCTTAAAACTGTTGTGCTCTTCCAATGCTTGTGAAACATCATTCTTTTCAAGTGCCTCAAGTGTAACATCATCTTCACTCACCTTCAAAGAGTAATCGACAAAACTAGAAAGAAATTTAGCATTAGTAGCCAAATAAACAAAATCATTAGAAGATGGTTGTTTGGATGGCTCTTCCAATAATGGTTCAAGTTTCTCCCCACTTTCAATTTTTGGAACCTCTTTAGAAGTTTCCATCAGTAGAGGCTCTCGGCCAACCCTAGCTGCTACATCCTCCTCATTATTTTAACATTCATTTCCTTTGCTTCTTCCTCTATTTTCTTCCTCAAAGCAATTTGGTTCGTAAGCATTTCATGAAGGCTGAGAGAGGTAAGATGAATTTCCAAATTGTCATGCCTAAAAGAGTATGTGTTAGCATATCCATCATGCAGTACTTTTTTTATCATGTTTCCATGGCCTACCTAAGATTTGGTGGGAGGTCTCTATAGGTATTGTAGGAAATATTGGAGAAAATAAGTATTGTTAACAAAATAAAAGGAGAAGGAGAAGCTGTGACGTGGCAAAAGCCACTGTCTTGAAAGCAAATTTCGGTGGACCTCCGGTGCAACCCAATATCCGGTTTGCTCCCCAAGATTTTCACAGCGTCGTGTCTGGACCCGTGCACTCGAGGCCAGAATCACGTTGGAGCCTCACAAACAATGCCCAAAAAACAACAAAATAAAGCAAAATCAAGAAAAAACAATTTTCGGTTTTCTTATCTCTTCTTCACTAAAATCCCTATTAACCAAAATTATTTATAATGTAAAAATGTTGCTGTTGTCCGTTGCTCAATCAATGA
Organism: Astragalus membranaceus; assembly: GCA_039519185.1. Taxonomy (NCBI): domain Eukaryota; kingdom Viridiplantae; phylum Streptophyta; class Magnoliopsida; order Fabales; family Fabaceae; genus Astragalus; species Astragalus membranaceus. The sequence continues at coordinate 48,982,774 of CM076846.1, forward strand.
CTTCAATACCAATTTAATTGGTAATAACTTGTACACCAACGGTAAAAAACGACATTGCAAGTCTTAGTGACAAATAAAGATTATAATAATATATAGGGTTAAATATGTTTTTAGTCCCTACAAAATCGGCTCCTTCTAAGTTTAGTCCCTACATTAACGAAATAGGCGTTTTGGTCCTCATCTTATTTTCCCGTTTTCAATTTTAGTCCCTCATGACTTTTAATAGCGCTTCAGAACTTTTAATAGCGCTTTTTTGACCTTTTATAAGCGCTATTAAAAGTTTTGAAGCGCTATTAAAAGTCATGAGGGACTAAAATTGAAAACGAAAAAATAAGATGAGGACCAAAACGCCTATTTCGTTAATGTAGGGACTAAACTTAGAAGGAGCCGATTTTGTAGGGACTAAAAACATATTTTACCCTAATATATAATTAAATTACAATAATTATATTGTAAATATCTTTGAAAACTGAAAAAATAAAATATTTATTGTTAATAATAAAATTATATTTTGTAACTCTCACACTTGAATGTCATTATTCCAACAGGTACAACATCACATAAGACTATGTTTTGTAACTATGAGTGGAAAAGCTAACAAACACTTTTTTATGCACAAGAGTTTCTTCTTTATCTTTATGCAACTTGAGCTTATATGGTGTTGGATGGTCAAAGATGTGAAGGTTGAGTTTTGTAACTAAACGGTTGCTAGCCATATTAACACAACTATCACCAACCATTTGCAAACAACATACACTATCTTGAACACAACATCTTGCATGGAAGAAAGAATAAGTACTAGCAATAGGATTAAAAGTAGAGATTTTATCCTTACATTTGGCACAATGGCCGAAGCTTTTTCATCTTCAAATTTAGATCTAAAATCCATGTTTGTATTAGTGTCCCTTTTTCTATGTCTTATTTCATCCTTCTCAACAACATCTCTTTTATACCTCATTTCTTTCTCTTCATACCTATCTATTCTATACCTCCTTTGATCCTCATCATACCTATATTTTCTATACCTCCTTACATAGTACTCATGAGAGAAATCATGTCTCTTAGGAGAAAGATACCTTCTAGGAGAAACCTGTCTCCTTGGGCTTCCTTTGTACACTTTTTCCATCATTCAAGTGCAATGTGGTACCTACAATAAGAATTAGAGAATAACAAAAATTTACAACCACCAATAAGTCCTTACAAGTATATATAGCTCACCAAGTTTCACTACACTCGTGTTTAGGCTTTTTAGGAAAAATACTCTCCACTCTAGGGGTTTTTTGGGCACACAAGTGTAAAGTAAGGTCACTCAAGTCACTCGATTCTCCAATGATCTCTTAGAAGTGAACCTCAAAAGCCTCATTCCAACTTTGATGTTGATATTACAATAGATTCTCAAGGAGAGTATTGCCAATCACCAAGAACGACAAAGGAAAGAAACCATGATGGCAAACTTAGGAATTTAAAGACTAACATAAAAAAGTCAGAAAGCTAAACAGAATATAGAGTATTTAAAGACAAATTTAAACTACAAAAAATAGACTCAAAAAGAATGGTAGCAATGTACCTAGAAAATGCTAATTAATGACCAAACTAAGGCTCAAGGGTAAAATGGTCCAACTATGGTCAAAATATTTTGAGGAAAATTTCCAGAGATCCAAAAAAATGTTTCCAATATCAGGAAAGTTTTTCACAATTTTTTAAAATTTGTTTGATGCTCAAGTGATAAGTAGAAGCCTTTTTTTAATATAATATAATACTTTTTTTTGTTGATATTTTGCTAGTTTCTTACACTTTTATTTTGCTGAAATATTTTTTTTCTATATCAATATTGAGTTACATTGATATTTTGAGACAAGCTACTTGGCTTTTGAATCACTTTATTTGGACTTATATTGAGTTCCGTAACAGATTTTGAAGTTTTGAAACACGAAATTTGGATCAAACAGATTTAGGAAATTGCAAAATTTCAAGAACAATATCAATGTGACCCGGAACACTTTTTTTATAAGCAATGTTAGTAAGGGAGGAGGGAATGTTAGTCTCTCGGGTTTGAACCCGGGACCTCCTGCTTACACTCTTTTGGTGCACTCCTTCAATATCCCTTAACTCACCAACCGAGCTACCTACTTGGGATTGACCAAGAACACTTTGAATGTTTGATTTCTTAAAATGTAGAATATCTCAATGAATACTCAACCAAATCAGACAACCTTAGACTCTATTTCACTTAATTTTTCATAAGGAATTTGATTATCTAACTTTTAGGACCAATAAAACACTTATACGAAAAAGTGCTTCTGAAAATTTAAGGTTGAAGATGAACGTTCAACCAAACTTTTCGGAAAATGCTCAACCAAATTAAGCAAATTAATAGTCCATTTCATGCGAAATTTCATAAGGAACTCGAATCCATCATCAAGTTGCACAAAAGAGCAGTAAAAAGTAGCTGAAACACGATTTTACAGAAAAAACGCGTTTGCGGTTTGGAGACTATGCTCAAGTATTCAATTCTCAACCAAAATTCATGAAACCACTTGCAATAGGTGCGAAATCAGTGCAGTAAGTGACTACTAGAAACAAATTTCAACGAAAATGATCCGTAATTGAAAACGAAATTGAAATGCAAAATGCGGCTTTCACAGTTTGTTTTGGCACTTCAATTCACGGAATCAAGCTCAAAACCAATTAACGGAGGTGTATTATGTCACAAAATTCACGATAAACAAGATGCAAACAGGAATCGAAGAAGAAACTTACTGAAATTTGAAATTGAAATTTGGAGAAAACTTGAATAACAAGTGCATGAATAGTAGAAAAGTGTGAGAAAAAAAAATTGCCAAAAATTTTCTAGCCTTGATTACCACATGATGAGATCTAAAGTAGATCTAGAAGATTAGGATCTTGAAAATTAGAAAATCAACAATTTCTCACAAAGAAAGATTAACACCGATTAACAATCACAAAAGCAAAGACAAAAACTCTTACATAAAAGAGGAAGAAAGATCAAAGATGGAGAAGATAGATATGGAAGTGGAGAAGGAAGTCTACCACTTCTTCCTCGGAAAGATGATAAGGATAACACTATCATTGAGCTCTCCTAGCCTCAAGGTTGTGTGCTCAAGGTTCTCATCTCAAGAAACCTTGGAGAATCCATGATGAGAACCTTCAACTACACTAGCAACTAGCATCTCACCACTCTCTTAGGTATTAGGGCACTCTCTTGCTCAAAATGTAAGAGTGAATTTCATTCATCAAAGTTCTACTTATTACATGGAGAGGAAATAGGTTGGACTCTTGGATCCTAAGCCCAACACTCTCAAGTATACTAAGGAAAGAAATAAAGCCCAAGGCCTAAACTAAATAGCTAACAAGGCTAAAAAACAAATGTTCATTACAATTAAAAGTGAAATTCTAAATTTATTTAAAAACAAATACAAAGAAATAGGGAACACTAGCGTTTGAGTTATTATCTTTGTGATATTCATCCAAACTTCATGATTAAGCTAGGCATGCAAGTGGGTTCACATCAACACCATCACCACACCTCACTATGGTAAGTAATTTTACATTTGGATAGTGGATTCAGGGGTCATAGACCACATCACCTCCTCCCTTAGTTACTTTGTTACCTATAGCCCCATCTCACCCATCACCATCTCCATACCAAATGGTCAAACTGCTATTGCTAACATATCTAGCACCATCCACTTTCCTACTCGTCTTATCTTAGAAAATGTTTTTATATTCCTACCTTCAATATTAATTTGATTTCTCTACCTCAACTTTGCCCTCCATTTGATTTCTTCTTTCATAATAATCTTTGTTTCATTTTGCAGAGTACAAACCTCATGGTGATTGGCTTAGCTGAAAAGAAGGGACGACTATTCATCTTGGATTGCAGCATTGTTACTTCTAATTCTATTGGTTGTACACCTCCCATTGTCTATAATACCTCTCAAACTTGACCTATTGCTTGTAATTCTACTTCACAGATTGATAATCTTTCTCAACTATGGCATGATAGGCTAGGACATATTTCTGATGTAACTCGTAGGTCCATTTCGACCCAATTTCCCTTTATACCATATAATAATAATAATAATAATAATAATAATAATAATAATAATAATAATAATAATTATGTTTGTGATCTCTGCCATTTAGCTAAGGAAAGAAAACTTCCCTTCCTCAATAGTACCACTCATACATCTCATATGTTTGAACTTTTGCATGCTGATATTTAGGGGCCTCATGGCATTCCCTCCATTGATGGACTTAAATTTTTTCTGACTTTAGTTGATGAATTTACTCGTTTAACTCGGCTAATTCTTATAAAAACCAAAAGTGAAACCAGGACTCATCTAGCCAACTTTGTTGCATATATTGAAACTCAACTTTCTACTAAACTCAAAACCTTGAGAAGTGATAATGGCATGAATTTTCTGATGCATGATTTCTTTCTCACCAAAGGAATCATCCGTCAAAGACCTTGTGTGGAACCCCCTCAACAAAATGGCCTTGTTGAGAGGAAACACCAACACGTATTTAATGTCGCCAGAGCATTATCCTTCCAAGCCTCTTTGCCTCCAAATTTTTGGCACTTTTCTGTTATTCATGCTACTCTTCTTATTAACTGCATTCCCACTCCCCCTTTACAATTTAAATTCCCTTATGAGCTTCTATTTCAAAAACCCCAGCCCTCCCTCACCTTAAAACTTTTGGTTGTCTTGCATTTGCATCCACCCTCCAATCCTATAGAACAAAATTCATGGCAAGAGCTAGGAAAGCTACTTTTCTAGGTTTTAGAAATGGAACTAAAGGCTACCTACTTTATGATTTTTCCACTCATTCCTTCTTTATCTCTAGAAATGTAGTCTTTTATGAACACATTTTTCCCTTCACACTTGGCAAACCAAAACTGACCCTTTTTCATAGGTTGTCATAGATAATTCTCACCTTTGTTTTGTGTAACACCCTAATATTTCTATCAAGTAGAAGTGCTAAGATGTACGAAATGGCATACATCAGAGTAAAATTTCCTGTTTCAGATATTGAACAAACAAAAAACTCTTCAACTTAATCCAAAATCAAGAGTTATACATAGCTCAAGACATCCAAATTATAACAACTCCTATTGTTCAATATCCAACAACAAGAAAGTAGCGGAAACGATCATTAACTGGTAGCTAGTACAAGTCATCAAATCGAAGTACAATCACTAAGGGAAAAACATCATGAACATAAGTCTAAAACTTCATGCTCTCCTTAAGGTCTCATCAACCATGCTTCCTTGCCTTGTTCTTTCCCTGAGTATCTGTAAAACAACAACATATAAAGGGTGAGATAAACATTATATCTAAGTTCTACCGTAACCCCTCACAATGACTCTCGGTCCATTTATTCTTGTTCATTTAATCGTAGTCCATTTAGGTCCTACGTGCATATAGCTTTTCCTGTCATGCCATAGTACATCTTCGGTAAAAGCTCTACCTTTACTGTCGAACCTCTCCACTAGCTTACACTAGCTTCAAACCTTGTGAGGCCTGGGTTCTAGGGCTCATGACTTCCCCTCCCCTAGTAGACTAATCAACTGGGTCGTCACCCGCGCTTCGATATAATTTATATATCCTGACTTGATTGAACATTTACTTTTATGAATAAACAGTCGCTTGAACATTTAGTTCCATGTATAAACAGTCGCTTGAACATTTAGTTCCATGTATAAACATAACACATGTTCGCTCACGTGTACTACTTTTTGGTTTTTGAAACAGTTACGACTTTCAAAAACAATTAACCTTAAACCTTGCAATCATGTTCAAAAACAGAGTATCATTGGTCGAATTACATGAGGGACGGTTGGGGAGATGATTGGAAGAGGTTTGGAACCGAAAGGAGCGACGAAACAGATTTTTGGCAACCGAGGACAGAAGACCTGGCACGACCCGTGCCAGACCTAGCACGACTCGTGATGCCTGGAAATGCAATTCCAGTCAACCAGAAAGGTTGGCACGACCCGTGCTAGGGGTAGCACGACCCGTGTTGCCTGTAGCAGAGTCCAAATTCGCCTATTCCGTTCTGTTTCGCTTTTCCTATCGCGTCCAATCCGTAACCCGATCAAAATCCAACCTCAAAACAGATAATACCAGACAATATTCCAGTCCAAAACAAGTAACATCAACCAATTTCACAACAATCGCACGATAAATATTCATTAAATCGTTAAAACGACGCCGAAACGAGACATTTTCGAAAACACATTTCTCGACTCGAATTTCATAAAAACGAAATTGTACATAATGTTCTAGCAACTAACAACAATCAAAACTCCAATATTAAAAACCCTAAGCGAGTAGAACTCACCGATCGTGATGGAAATCACAAAACACCCGAGACTTTGAAGTTCAACGACTCCGAAACTTCACGAACTCGTACCAAACGCGTCCAAGACTTCAAAACCGAAACCCACTCACTATGAACTTCGAAATCAGCAACTCTACTCTTCCTTGCTACTGAACTTTCCTTCTATTTGCTTCAAAATACAATGTAGCTTCACTTCTACCCCAATCTAGCCTTCACTTGAACAAGTAAAGTCCCTAAAAGCTTAAAACTCCATTAATGACCAAGGTGGAGCTTCAAGTTCGAAAATGGAGGATGATGGAAGAGGGAGAATCAGCTATTGAAATTAGTACCACTGGAAAGGGAATTGAAAATGGAGAAGAATGGGTTAGAAATCATCTACATGCATCAAGGTTCCTGGATCTTCCCTTCTCCTTCTCTCTCATAATTTCTTTCTCTTTCTCTCCCTATTCTCTTTTCTTATTTTCTGGTTCTTTGTTGAAATGAGGCTTCGTCAGCTGAACAAGGTTTTACGTGGGTGGGAAAAGACAAATTTACCCCTCTATCCCTACACATCACTACACTAGTAACCCACAGCTTATATCATTTCTAACTTTCAGTTTTTTGCTGAAAACAAAGTGAGTTTTGGGTGTTTTTAATATTTGTGAGGGTGTTTTAAACACTAGGAAATGACCAAAATGCCCTTGTCTCCCTAATCCTCTCATCATTCTATTTCTACCCCAAAAAAATCACATAATTCATACAATTAACAATTAAATGTTGCTTTCACGCTTTTAACATGTCCATGACTTGAATTATTCTTTTATCGAATAATAATTCGCTAGTTAATTTCTTAAAACGAAATTAACCGAAATTAGGGATGTTACATTCTGACCTTACCATACCCCCTCTCACTGACCCAATTTATGTCACTACACCTGTTAGTGTTCCTGCCACTAACTCTATCTCAACCACTGTTACTGAACTAGTCATTGCTACTGAACCAATAACTGTTACTTCCATTGACCAAAAAGCTCCTACCACTGCTGCCCGCACTTCTAGCAGAATTAGACAAGCACCAAGCTACCTCCAAGACCATCATTGCAGTCTTCTCTCATCTTGCTCAGGCCAATCACCCTTTGGTAACTCTCTTTACCCTATTTCATTTTGTTTATCTTACAATAAGTGTACACCAGCGTATCACCATTTTTGTCTAGCCACCCTTACCAATACTGAGTCAAAAAACTTTAAACACGCGTGCAAGTTTGGGGATTGGAATCAAGCTATGAAAGATGAACTTGATGTTCTTGCTCTCAACAACAATTGGTCCACTGTCAATCTCCCAGCAAGTAAACGCCCCATTGGGTGTAAGTGGGTATATCGTATGAAGTATCATGTAGATGACACTATTGAATGCTACAAAGCTCGCCTTGTTGCTCAACGATACACCCAACTTGAAGAGATTGATTATTTTGACACATTTTCACCCGTAGCAAAGCTCATCACTGCTCGTACCTTGCTTGCATTGGCTACTATAAAGGGCTGGGACCTTGAACAACTTGACTTCAACAATTTCCTTTTACATGAAGATCTTAATGAGGAAGTCTATATGTCACTACCTCCCGGTGTTCATGCCACGACCACATCTCCAAATCAACAACTAGTTTGTCGTCCTCAGTGGCATACCTACCTTGTATCCAGGGGTTCAGTTGAACCCCCTGGAAAAAAAATTGCACTTACCGCCCTATATAAATAGCCCAAATCTTCTGAAATTTTTATTTTGAACCCCCTGAAAATTTTAAATTGCACTAGTAGACCAAGTTTTGCACCCATTTGACACTGGCCATAAAAAATTTGACACCCTTGACCCCAGGGTCCTGGGTCCGCCACTGGTCGTCTTCACAAGTCTTTGTATGGCCTTAAGCAAGCAAGTCACCAATGGTACTCCAAACTTTCCACTGATCGCATTTCCTTGAAATACAGTCTTAGCAATGCTGATCATTCTCTCTTTGTTAAGAAGACCCCCTCTCATTTCACTGCTCTTTTGGCATATGTGGACGACATAGTCCTCTCTGGAAATGATCCCTCTGAGATTACATTTGTCACGAAATTCCTTAATCAATCCTTCAAAATCAAGGATTTGGGCTCTCCCTATTATTTTTTGGGTCTTGAAATAACACGTTCTCCCAATGATCTCCTAATCAACAAACGTAAATACACCCTTGAACTTCTTGAAGATTTTGGTACTCTTGCTGTTAGACCTTCTTTCACAGCTTATGATAGTGGATTAAAGGTTCATGATCTAGAATCTCCCTTATTGGGTGATGCCTCGACCTTCATACGCCTCATCGGCATATTACTTTACCACACAACCACTAGACCAGATATTGCCTTCTCTGTTCAACAAGTGAGCAAATTCATGTCTGCTCCATGAGAAGTTCATCACCATACGGTACCTAAAGTCATCTCCTGCACAGGGAATATATTACTTAGCCTCTTCATCCCTTAATATTTCTGGTTTTGATGATAGTGACTGGGCAAGCTGTGCTACAACCCGTCGCTCCATTTCAGGTTATTGTGTTTTCTTAGGTGAATCCCTCATCTCTTGGAAATCAAAGAAACAATCCACCATTTCCGACTCTAGCTCTAAGGCAGAATATCAGGCTCTTGCTATCCTCTCATGTGAAATACAATGGCTACACTATCTCTTCACTGATTTGGGCATCAAAATCCCTCAACCTATTTCCATCTATTGTGACATCCACCTTTAATCTTTCTCATAACCCCTCCTTACATGAAAGAACCAAACACATTGAGATAGACTGCCATGACGTTTGTGAACACATTCAAAATGGGTTACTCCATCTCATACCCGTACCCTCAACAACCCAACTTGCTGACAAATTTACCAAAACACTCACACCTGCTATTTATTGTGGTTTCATCTCCAAGCTTGGTCTCTGAGACATCCTATGTCCAACTTGTAGGGGGATCTTACCTACAGTTAAGATTATCACTGCGGGATAATGCAGATACTATATCATTGTAGCTGTAGATATGGGTTCTAGCATCTTGTAACTTATTTAAGTTAGCACAGTTAGGTTTATGTTCTAGTTAGCTTTCTTTCCTTGTTGGTATATATACAAAGAATACAATTTTCTTTATTCAAAAATGAGAACTAGTTTTCTCTCCTTTTCTCTTCTTGGGTTGCTGATTTTTTTTTTGACGTGTTTATACTGCTAGTTTCTATATATTGCTAGTTTGCTGCTACTTTGCTAGTTTGTGCATACGTTTTCTTTTCCATTATCCAATATAGCTACTTTGCTGCTATATTGCTAGTTTCTTTATTTTTTTATTGTGTTTTTGTAAAAATGATATAGTCTTTGAATATCCCGTATGGTAATTTTGGAGATGACTGCAATAGTTTAGAGAAGCTAAAGTTTATACCTCAAATACTTGTAATTATTTCTAGAAGCTTTCTCTGACCAAAGATGGAAAACACTACCAGAAAAATACTGCTTTCTGACGGCCTTGAGATTGCCGGCATTTCTGGCAGCCAGAGGCGCCGAACCACCTTGACACTATTTTTGTGGATTTTCCGGCCGCGGGAGCCACTGGGAGCTGCCGAACCACCTTGACACCATCCTTAAAAACATTTTCGGCAGCCCAAAGCCACCGGTAAAAAACAATAAAAAACATTTCCGCCAACTTTTGTCGTCAGTAAAAAAATTAAATAAAACACTTTTCGGCGGCTCCCAACCGCCGGGGACATAGGCGCGTAGTTCAAAATTTTAAAATCTATCAGTTTCTCCATAGATTTTCATAACAAAGTTAGATTGTGTTAGAGACGTCTCATGCTTATCAGTTAGTTTGTAAATAATTAGATTTAATATTAGATATGTTTTTATTAAATTCATTATTTTGTAAAATGAGTTCTTTAAGCTTTATAACTTTATTTGTTTAGCAACGGCTTGTAGTTTCACTAGAGTGAACACCGAAATTAGCATCAAGCCAGAGTCTTCTTGTCACTACCAATTAATTATCAACTAATTTGTTATTAGGTATGTTGGTAATTTGTTAATTAGTTAATTAATTTGTAAGTTTGTTAAAATTATTAATTAATAATTTTATTGGTTTGTTAAATAGTTAATTTGTTTATTAATATTTATTATTTTATTAAATAATTGGCGTGTTTAGGAAATTTATTAATTAAATATTTATAATTAACTAGTTAGTAAAAGTAAATAGACAGATATTGTTTAGTTATAAAAAATATTTTAATTTGTCTATGCTAGTAAATATATTTATTATTTACAAAAAAAGAAAATAGGTACATGTTATTTTTAGCTTTTATACTAAATCTTAACTATAAAAATTTTAAATTTAAATAATTGGCATGCTTAGTAATTTTTTTAATTAATATTATAATTAACTATTCAGTAAAATTATTTAGATGGAGATTGTTTAGGTATGAAATAAATAAATTTTAATTTATTGTTATATGATTAATATTTATTTATGATTACAAATTTAATTTATTAGATACAAAAAAGTAATTAGATATGTTATTTTTAGATTTTGCATTAAATATTAATTATAAAAATATTGAATTTTATATTAGTTATAATTGAAATTTTAATTAAATTACAACATTATCTTTGTTATTTCGATTATCGTAATTACTTTTGTCACATTATAGATAAGTAAATAATTAAAATTAAATAATAACCTTTAATATATTTATAGATAATTAGTTAATTGAATAACTATTTTTTTTAGAAAAACAAATATTTTAGAAAATTTAAAAGAAACATAAAAATACATTTTCAGCAACCTGGTCGGGCCGCCGATATTTGAAAAATAAAAAAGGTTTCCGACGGCTAGGCCTCTGGTATTTAGAAAAATGGCTTTTTTGGCGGCAAAACCGCTGGTAATTACTAACCGTTAATGGGTACCAGTAATTACCCAAAGTCAAAAGCCGTCGGTAATTGTTGGGGGTCAAAAGCCGCCAATTTTGGCCACCAGGAATTACTGGTGGCTCGACCGGCAAAAACCGTTTTCTACAACTTTTTTACCAGCGACCAAAAGCCGCCAAAAATATGACATTTCCAACGATTTTTTTGGCATTTCCTACCAATTTTGGCCGTCGGTAAATTCTGGTTTTCTGGTAGTGAAACAAATGGGTAAACTTTTAGCTTTGGAGGTTGCATTTTGAGCGAGTATAGAAGCTCTGCAGTTTCAACAAATTTGGAAGCTCTCATTTGTAATCGCAATTGGTTACATGGGTTCTCATAAGATGGTATTCTAAAATTTAGACTTTTATTTAATATCATTTGTGTTATACTATTACAATTATGTGTTATTGATATTGTTATGGTTAAATGTTTATTTAGTGTGTTAGGAGAATTGTTGAGTATGACTCATATTGGGCTTGGCCCAAACTGTTTGGGGGTGTGCTGGGGGGTGTTGTTGTAATTTGAACAAAGTTATTATAAGTACCTATTGTAACACTGAAACCCTAATTTATTCAAGCAATAAGATGGAACTACAGCTGCTCTGTAATCGCAGACGTAGGCAAAGATTGGCCGAACTGCGTGACCAATATCGTGTCTCCTCCTATTTCCGTTTTTCGTTTATATTATTATTTCTTCGTTTACGGTTGCTGTTACAACAATTGGTATCAGAAGATGTCCAGCTCTGGTGCAAAATTCGAAGTGGCAAGGTTTGACGGGACAAACAATTTCGGATTATTGGAAAGAAGGGTTAAGGATTTGTTGGCTCAACAAAGTTTACAGAAGGCGCTGTGTTAGACAAAACCGGCGAACATGGCGGAAGATGATTGGCCAGAGATGAAGGAGAAGGCTGCGAGATTGTTACGTCTATGTGTTTTAGACGAAGTGATGTATCACATCCTGGAGCTAACGACTCCGAAGGCGGTTTGGGATAAATTGGAGAGTCAATATATGCCGAAGACGTTGATGAACAAACTGTTCGCGAAATAGCTTCTATATAGCCTGAAGATGCAAGAAGGATCTGATTTGCAACAACACGTCAGTACCTTCAATAACTTATACACTGATTTGATGAGACTAGGGGTGAAGGTCGATGACGAAGACAAGACAACAATTATGTTGTGTTACACTTACCTACGGGAAAGACACTTCCAGCCTCGATACAATTACTGCTACACTCTTGTTTCATTCTCAAAGGAGACAGAGTGTAGAGGAAGGAAGTCAATGTGAGGATCTGTATGTGAAGGGGAGTCAAGATCTTGGCCGGAACAAGGGTAAAGCAGGTTCTGGAAGGAGAAGGTCTAAATCCAAAATAGGAAAACAACAGAGTGCTATGGTTCAAACATATTAGGCATTGGAGGAGGGACTGTCCTAACAGAAAGCAGGGCGCATCCAGTTCAGCATCCAGTTATGCAGAACATGGTATTCAGATGCATTTTTTGGTTTGAAAGACACCATAACAGAATGGTGTCGCAGAAAGAATGAACAAGACGCTAACTGAAAGGGAAAGTTGTCTCCGGTTGAATGCTGGTTTATTCAAGGTTTTCTGGGCAGAGGCAATTAACATGACATGTTATCTTATCAACAGGTCACCACGGGTTTCATTGGATAGGAAGGGTTCAGAGGGGGTATGGACAGGTAATCCTATGGATCTTGACAATTTAACGATTTTTGGGTGTCCAGCTTATGTGCATATATCCAGTGAAGATTGATCCAAACTTGATCCAAAGTCGAAGGAGTGTGTCTTTGTGTTGGTTACTCAAAAGATGAAAAGGGGTTCAAGTTATGGGATCCAGTTTTAAAGAAGATGGTACTCAGCAGAGATGTTTTGTTTGATGAGTAGTCTATATTGAAGCAATCAGTTGCAACAGATGTGTCAGCATCTGAAGGCAAAACTTCCAGTAATGAGGTGATTCAGGTGAGTATTGAGCCGTCACCAGTGAGCAATATGCGGTCGATACATGAACCATAAGCAGAACCAGACTCTGATACTGAAATTGAACATGAACCTGGAGATTCGGGTGGAGTTCACGATTATTCTCTTGTACGCGACAAACAGCACCGTCAAATCAAGCCATCAGATAGATATGGGTATGAAGACTTGGCAGCTTATGCACTTCTTACTAGTTTTGGAGATCTATCCATTTTTGGAGAGGCTATAGCTAGCCAGGAGAAAGATAAGTGGATGGGTGCTATGGTGGAGGAGATAGAGTCCTTGAAGAAAAATAAGACATGGGAGCTTGTTCATCTTTCTAAGGGGAAAAGGGCTATCAGTTGCAAATGGATGTACAAGAGGAAACCAGCAGTAACAGAAAAAGAAGGGGAAAAGTTAAAGGCTCGCCTTGTAGCAAAGGGGTACTTGCAGCAGAAGGGGATTGACTATGATGGGATTTTCTCTCTGGTCGTCAGACATACCTCTATCAGGGCAGTGTTAACCTTGGTAGCCAGTCGAGACATGCATTTAGAGCAGATGGATGTGAAGACAACTTTTCTCCATGATAATCTAGATGAGCAAACTTACATGGAGCAGCCATAGAGTTTCAGTGATACTGGAGGGGGAAAACTAGTTTGTAAATTGCAGAGGTCTTTTGTATGGTTTAAAGTAGTCTCCAAGACAGCGGTATCAGAGCCGTGGCTTGGCTTGGTGGGGGAGCGAGAAGTGGGTCCTGGCTTGGATCAAGGCTAGCGACGTGGGTGACTCACACTTGAGGGGGAGATTGTTGGAATTTCAAGTGCGAGTGGTTAGTCCCACATCGGCTAGGAATGAGCTATATGAAGTGAGGTTTCACAAGATTAGAGAGCTGGACATGCATTTATATTGGCTACAAAATATGTGAGTATGATGGTTGTGTTTATGTTAGGAGCCTTGATGATGGTTCTTTTATTTTCTTGTTACTATATGTGGATGATATGTTGATTGCTGCTAATCATTTACATGACGCAAATGAATTGAAAATCACGTTGGGGAAGGAGTTTGATATGAAAGACTTAGGTGCTGCTAAGAAGATTTTTGGGATGGAAATTCATTGGGATAGGAGTGCTAGAAAATTATGTCTCTCTCAGAAAAGCTATGTTGAAGATTTGACATGAGCAATTTGAAGACTGTGAGTACTCCATTGGCGAATCACTTTAAGCTCTCATTGGATCAGTGTCCAAAGACAACATGTAATGATATCATGTTTAGCAGTGAAAGAGGTGATCCTTCAGTTGTGGGATATGTTGATTCAGGCTATGCTGGTGATATGGATGATAGGAGGTCTACAACGGGATATGTCTTGCAGGTGGATCCATCTGCTAGAAATTATCAATTCAATCCATAGTTGCAATGTCAACAACTGATGCAGAGTATATGACAGTAGCTAAAGCTGCCAAAGAGGCCTTATGGCTGACATGATTAGTGAAGGAATTGGGTGTTGAGCAAGGTGGAGTTCAGTTGTACTATGACAGTAAGAGTGCCATTTACATGGCAAAGAATCAAGTGTATCACGTCAGGACTAAGCATATTGATGTGAGGTTTCCCAAGATTAGAGCTACTTGCTTCTGGACAGATATTTACTTGAAAAGGTTCATACTTCAGAGGATGCAGCTGATATGTTGACCAAACCAGTCACCAGTGACAAGTTCAAGCACTGCTTGGACTAGTTACATGTTTCTCAGCGTTAAGCAGGAGCTCTACCTCCAGCACCAAGGATGTGGACGCCATGCAATAAATCTTCATAGGGGTTTAATTTTCGCCAATGTGGAGATTGTTGAGTATGGCACATATTGGGCTTGGCCCAAACTATTTGGGGGTGTGGGGGGCGTCAGCCCACCATGGTACAATTCAGGGGTATTGTTGTAATTGAACAAAGTTATTATAAGTATCTATTGTAACACTGAAACCCTAATTTATTCAAGCAATAAGATAGAACTATAGTTGCTCTGTAGTCGCAGACGTAGACAAAGATTGGTCGAACTGCGTGACCAATATCGTGTCTCCTATTTCTGTTTTTCGTTTCTAGTATTATTTCTTCGTTTACGGTTACTGTTACAACAATTTAATTCTATATGTTGATATTGATGGTGCGAATGAAAGGACAACCCAAAGTGATGAAGACGAGATTCATCCGGATATCATATTTTTGGATGAGAACTCTAATTTTATTTTGAGAAGGGATATTGTTTTTGTAATTAGACCCTTTGTATTCATTTTGGTTGCTGAACAATCATTCATTATGTAATTGTCTCCAATTGCTGGACCTTATTATACCCTCTAATCTATTGGTCGTGGTTGTTGTTGAATGTTGTAGTCATGTAAATGAATATCGTAACAAATGAATATTGTGGCAGCAAGCAAATGAATATCGTGGTTGCAACTTGCAAGTTACATTTTAAATCTCTCATTTAATTCTTAATAAGGGACCAGATTATTGAAATAAATGAATTTCTTATTTTACATATTTATGCTTGGAAGCAAGAAAATCTATCAACTTTCAAAAAAAAAGAATATGGGTAAAGTGAAGAATTTGTGCTTCGTTTTGATTTATTTACAAAATAAGCTTAAGTTTGAGTAAAAAGTGATTATTTTCATAATAAAGAGATAAATAAGTACTCCAAATTAGTTTATCTATTTAGGTAAAATGAGTGCATATCACTAGGCTGGCCTGGATTGACAGCTCTAATGTTGATGGTTTTCATAATGATGATTAGCGATGAATAAGTAAACTTTAGGGGGAATTAAGTTTTGCTCAATTGGTTAAAGTGATGCTAGCTTAGTTATGTCTAACACCCTCTCCAGATGTCATAGACTCTAAATTCGATTTCAAATTCTACAGTTATTTTTTTTAGGCTTAAAAGTCATTTTGGCCCCTGTAAAATACACATTAATCCATTTTGGCCCCTGCAAAATAAAAAACTTTAAATAAGCCCCTGCAAAATAGTTAGTTGTTCAGTTAAGCCCTCGCTGTTAGTGGTCCACTAACGCTGTTAGTTTTAAAGGTATTTTGCAGTGGCCAAAATGGATTAATGTGTATTTTGCAGGGGCCAAAATGACCTTTAATGTGTATTTTGCAGGGGTCAAAATGAGGGTTAAAAATAACAGCGTTAGTGGACCACTAACAGCGAGGGCTTAACTGAACAACTAACTATTTTGCAGGGGCTTATTTAAAGTTTTTTATTTTGCAGGGGCCAAAATAGATTAATGTGTATTTTGCAGGGGCCAAAATGACCTTTAAGCCTTTTTTTACAACATTTACGTATTTGCGGAAATTGAAAACTTTTCCTGCCAAACATAACATGATCACACCTCAATCATTCTTCATTAATAGTAAAATTATCTTCGATGTACGTCGTACAACTC
The DNA here is from genome assembly GCA_039519185.1 of Astragalus membranaceus. Classification (NCBI taxonomy): domain Eukaryota; kingdom Viridiplantae; phylum Streptophyta; class Magnoliopsida; order Fabales; family Fabaceae; genus Astragalus; species Astragalus membranaceus. Next base: position 48,999,466 of record CM076846.1, read on the forward strand.
TCAAACTTCAAAAACTATACGCTCAGGAACGACCTGAGGACCAGACTAAGAAAACAATCTTATGAGTACGTCTTAAGAATATACTTTAAGTCTACTGATTTATATCACTAGTCACAGACACCAGAGTGGGGATCACAAACCTTTATGGTAACATACCTAATTAAACATGGTCTCTTATCAAACACCTATTTGATAAGTCTAGAAAACACACCCTTGTCATCACCAATTAACTCTCCACTAGCTTCTTTATCATCTCTGAGATTCATTATGATTGCACCTGAAATAATGTTCCCGAGTAACCCAAACCTGGATAGATAGATAGACTAGCGAGGAGGAATCTCCTATACATGAGTTCATCACCAGCTATTCCAAGAATATATAATACGTAATACAACAACAGACAATTTACTCATACGCAACATCATATCGATTTATGACAAACAACATTCAACCAAAAAATTCCTATCAGAACATCTTGCATCAATGTGCAATCAATCAATCCACACAACATCTCTCTAATCTCTCAAATGTAATTAATCATCGTTTAATCAATAATATTGTTCAATTTTTCCATACTAATGGAATAGCACTAGATCGTCACCTACGCCAATAATGTGATCTAATTACACATTTAGATAAACACTAAGAATCACAACTACACCATGCATATGTATTTGTGTCCCCTATAATCTAGATCACACAATAGAGTTATGCACACAATCTTCAACATTGAACTACACCATGTCAAATTTGGAACATCTCTTGAAACTACACATCGCTTGTCCTACATAACCGACGTTACACAACAAGGTTATGCAGTTAGCATTCAACTCTAGGCAATACCATACTCAAGTTGGAACAACGCTTCGCTCTTTACACTAGGCTCATGTTGGTACCTGGTTTAATGCTACAATTTCTTACGCTAGGTACTCATGTAACTCGGTCATGAAAACGATGCACGCCGGCTTCTTTTTAGGGTTGGTGTGTGGTTATGTCTTTGATTATGGAGTGTGGTTGTTGTCTTGTGGAGATGAATATGATACATGAATGATGTTGAAAAGAGTCTAGTTTGGGTAGCATTGACGATGATATGTGTTAGGTAAAGGCAACAAAGCTCAGGTGGATTTGACAACAGATTCTGGGAGAAAGCATAGGAGTTGTGGTGGAACGAGAGAGGATGGTGGGCCAAATTGGGGTTTCCCCGTCTCATTATTGGACAATTTTGACCTTTGACTCGTTAGTTAATACTAACAACTAGATTTGAAAAATTGTGCATTCAATGATATGCATCCATTCTGCACTAAAAAAAATCTTCTATTTGGTCTCTAAACTATCACTCTCCCTCCTATTTAGAAAGTAATTGAGAGTCTAAATTGATGGATTTAAAATAACTTATGAAGTATTTATTCAGTTTTTATTATTCAAGGACCAATTAGAAGAGAGAATGATAATTTAGTGACTCTTTTTCCTTCTTGATGTTTTTTTTTGTAAACCAATGTATTCTCCATGGCGACTGTGAAGACTAATCCTTTGAGGTATTGGAGATCCATTTAAGAGATTGACCCCTCCAAACAAATATTTTTCTATACGCACCGGTTAGAGATCGAAACCAAAACCAAATGGTTAAGAGACCTAAATATCTTCCACTTGTGCCCCAACATATTGGTTTCGTTTGTTTACATCAAATTTTTTTAACAAGGCTTCTTTCCTTCTATTCATCAAAAAGATAATAATTTGGCGACTAAATTGAGAATTTATTCTCAAGCACTAATGCACTAGAATTTAACTTGTGCTCATGTTGTACACGTTGCCTAGAAATATTTTTCAACATACATTGCATTAAAAACAAGTCAAACTTCATCCACGTTTGTGTTTTTATTAATTTGTAATTTTTTTTATAAAATATATAATATATATTGAACTGTATTGGATGCCCATCTCATCCAAACGAAGCTTGGCCGAGATGCTTCCAAGCTGTGATGCTAAGAATGCTCCAAAGGTTGAGCCAAGATGCGCTCATTCGCGTTGATCTGACAAGGAAGTGGTACCTGCACACTCTCCAAAGCTCAAGTCAGCTCAGAGAAAAGGTGACACGCGTAGTCACGAGAAAGCGCTCTGATCGTTCGATGAAGCGAGTAGATCCTGACCATCCAATCCTTGTGGATCGTGGGCCTAATTTGTTTAATTGAACCCAAAAGGTGGGACCCAGTGAAGAAAATATATATCTTCAATAATTTCTCTTTTCCCTTTCATTTTCTCCTTTTATTTTATTTTTTATTTTTTATAATTTCAGTTATTTTAGAAAAAACGTTAAACCAAAACATTTTTTTTAAATAATCATTTTCTCGAATAGTAAAAGTACCTAGCATGCGGAATCTAACAACAAATTTTCTGACAAGGAAAAAAAACTCAAAACAGATTCTTCGCTGGAATTCTCTAAGTACTTCTTTCGCAGCTTCTCTTTTGAAGCTTCAGCCGCCAAACAAGTTTTACGGGTAAACTTTCTCAGAATTCTTACTCTTACTATTCAAAATGTGAATCTATCAATTTCTCAATAAAATCACATTTCATTTTTGGATTTTACATGCAAAACCAATTTTCATTTACGAATTTTCCGACTTGTGTTTTGAATTTGATATGAAGTTATGAATTCAATTATTGGGAAATAGATCTTAAGAGTAATTTAGCATGTTTCATGTTAGCTGCAAAGTGTCAACAATTTAATTTTGCAATAAAAGATGTAAAAATGTGAACTTTGTTGCAGGTGAAATTTGATTTTGTAATGTTTGTTGAAAGGGTTTATGATGGAAGAAATCACAGTTGATACTTCAGGTTCAGTTGATAAATCTAAGATTGTAGAAGTTAAACCTTTGCGTAGTTTGGCACCTGTGTTGCCAAAATCTATTCAATCTTTTTTCTCTCAAGGTTATCCACCTGTGTTTCCTCCATTTTTTTCATTTGAGAAAGCTCAAGAAAGTTCTATTCCCAAAGAACCTCAAGAAACTCCTGTTGACAAAGCAACTAAAGAAACTCCCGTTTCCAAAGAAACTCAAGAAACACCTGTTGTAAAAGCAACTCAAGAAACTACTTTTGACAAAGCAACTGAAGAAACTCCTGTTGAAAAAGCAACTCAAGCAACTCCTGATGCCAAAACAACTGAAGAAACTCCTGTCGAAAAAGCAACTCAAGGAACTCCTGTTACAAAAGTGACTCCTATAAGGTTCTACAATAGTTCACTGGATGAAGAAGGAGCTGGAGAAGCCAATGCAGAAAATGATCCATCTGTGAAGGGGTTCAATGGGGACTGCGTTGATGATACACGAAAGCGTGCAGCACCGCATTTACAGAACTTCAACGAATCTGTTAAAAGGAATAAGAGACCTAAGACACCAAAGGGATATGATCTGAGCTCTTTGGTTGGTATTAGTCTATCCCAAAAAGACGATGGTGATCGCGAAACAGTTAATTGCGTGCTCATGACGTTTGATTCACTTAGAAGAAGGCTATGCCAACTTGAAGATGCGAAGGAATTGAACACGACAAACGCGATCAAGCGTGCAGATCTTAGAGCAAGTAATGCTATGACGTGCAGAGGGGTTCGAACAAACTTGAGGAGAAGAATAGGAGTGGTACCTGGAGTTGAGATTGGGGACATTTTCTATTTCCGAATGGAAATGGTTCTTGTCGGTTTGCATAGCCAGTCAATGGGAGGAATTGACTACATGAATATCAAGGATGAGGGTCACGAGGAACCTGTGGCGTTAAGTGTTGTTTCATCAGGAGTATATGGTGACAATATGGAGGATAGCGATGTTTTAATTTATAGTGGTCAGGGTGAGCATTTCAACAAGAAAGATAAGCATGTGACTGATCAAAAGCTTCAAAGGGGTAATCTTGCTTTGGACAAAAGTGCACAAAGAAAGAATGAAATAAGAGTCATCCGGGGCTTTACCATGAAAAAAGAAGTAAAAATCTACCTGTATGATGGTCTGTATAAAATTGAAGATTCTTGGATAGAAAGGGGGAAATCTGGTGGTGGTGTATTTAAATATAAGTTGGTAAGGTTGCCTGGACAACCCAGCGCATTTTCTGTTTGGAAATCGGTTCAGAAGTGGAAGGAAAACTCCCATTCAAGGAATGGCCTGATTCTTGCAGACCTCTCCACAGGAGCTGAGACTATTCCTGTATCACTTGTCAATGATGTTGATGATGAGAAGGGGCCTGGTTTTTTCACTTATTTCAATTCTCTAAAAAATCCAACACCATTCAGTGTAATGCAGCCTTCTTATGGTTGCAATTGTAACAAAGCATGTGTGCCAGGTGATTTGAACTGCTCTTGCATTCAAAGAAATGAAGGTGATTTTCCGTATACTGCAAATGGCATTCTAGTAAGTCGGAAGCCATTGATTCATGAGTGTGGCCCTATGTGTCGGTGTCTTCCTAACTGCAAAAATCGAGTCTCCCAATCTGGTTTAAAGCACCACATGGAAGTGTTCAAAACAAAGGATAGAGGGTGGGGACTTCGAACTCTTGATCCTATACGTGCTGGTACTTATATTTGTGAGTATGCAGGAGAAGTTATTGACAAAGCCAATGTATGTAATGGTGAAGGAGACAATGATGAATATGTTTTTGATACAAGCCGTATTTATGAACCATTCAAGTGGAACTTTGAGCCTAGCCTACTGGAAGAAGTAAGTTCAGATGTATCTAGCGAGGACTATGCTATACCTTCCCCTCTAGTTATAAGTGCCATGAATGTGGGAAATGTGGCTAGATTCATGAACCATAGTTGTTCCCCAAATGTTTTCTGGCAGCCGGTTCTACATGCTGAAAACAATCAATCTTTTCTACACATTGCATTCTTCGCCCTTAGACATATTCCTCCAATGACAGAGTTAACATATGATTATGGCATTACCCCTCCTGGTCATGCTGTGAGTACCAGTGCCCCCATAGGGAGAAAGAAATGCTTGTGTGGATCTGGAAAATGCCGTGGTTTCTTTGGTTGACGTTTATTTGCTGTTGATCACAGATAGGCATGCTGCTTGCAAATGTGTTCATGGCTAAAAGAGGTTTGTGGATCCATTGCTTGTTTCCAAAATTCTTAGCTATTCAGATACGATCTTTATGATTAATGCATATTTAATTTGTTGAATACTAATTTCCATTTCTCAAGTTGCCTTGTTATGTTGTTATCAATGTTTTTAAAGAATTTTTAATCTTTTTAATTCTAGCAACAAAGGCATGTGATCTAGATCAGACTTATTGGTATTCTAATATTCTTGACATTTTTCTGACACACTTGAAGGTGTCGAAATGTTTACTCTGGTTGTTCAGGCAGCCATCATATTGGAATGCCAAGTAACATTTGATATATACATTAAGTCTTTGTTTGGGGAATAGAAAAGTAAATGAAACAAAAGTTTGTGATTTATGAGAATGAATGCATCGAGTGACCTTGTTAATTTTAATTTCTCCCATTTTCTTTATGCTGATTCAGGCCACTCTCTTCTTAAAGTCAGTTTTCTCCATTGTGCTTATCAAGGATCTTAGATATATCCTTTTCCAAGTTTTTCATACATGTTTTGTATATGGACCTATTTTTTCCATTCGAATATTTAAATATATATTTTTAATTTAATTTCTTGCTTTTCATGCCCTTCTGTTTTTTATTGGGTGGGGTTTGGGAGCCACTTTGATAAGGATGATGCAAATTTTTTGGAAGGCTGCTGGTACTTTTATTGTGTGAAGGAAATATTTGGATGGCTTATTTTTGGCTCATAAGTGGGCATTTCATGTTTTTTCAGGTTTGGATAGTTTTTAATAAGAGTGTGACTTTAATTTATTTTTCTCAAGCTAATCTTAAAATAAATCAGTTTTAAGCTTATATGATAAGTTCTTTTGTATTAGCTGAGTTATTTGAAACTTGCATGAATGGTTTTCTAAAATTATTGGGCCAATGCTTGTTTTGACATAAGTCAAGAAAAAGCAATACAATCGAGAATCTGATGACTATGTAAGTTTTCTGTTCCATTCAACTAGGCATTTTAGTTTGTTTATAATCCTAGTCATGTACACATCATCCTTAGGTGTGCGTATCAATTAGGATTATAATCATATCAATTAGTTAGGTGTGCGTATCAATTAGGAGTATAATCATATCAATTAGAATTACAATAATCAATTAGCATTTATTGTACTTATTAAGAGAGCGAAAAAGAGAGAAAGACATATGGTGGAATTGTGTCTGATGGCGGCAGGGACGAAAACAAAGTGCGGGAAAAGAGTCGCAACAATGAAGAAAATAGTGAGAAATTGAAAAACGGAAAGACGGTGCTGCCCCCGCCTCTGGCAGCGTTAGTGAGTCAGAGTAAGGAAACATATTCACAAATTCAACATGGTATCAGAGCAGGAGGTTCTAATTCTGTGACCTTACTCTGTGATTCACTACCGCTGCCGCTATGGCATCTACCGCCGGCAACACCACCTTTTCAGTTTTTCAATTTCTTGCTATTTTCTTCACCGTGACTCTTTTCCAGCACTTTGCTGTTTTTCATCCCTGATGTCGTCATACTCAGTTTCACCATATGCATTGCTCTCTTTAACACTCTCTTAAGAAAGTTCATAAAGCCTCAGATTCGCGATATATAAGGATGATGCATCTGGATTTAACTGATAATGCCTCGGTTTCTAGTGTTCTGACAGAAGAAAGTTTTTGTGTATGCTGTTGTGCAACTCTAAGCATGCTTCGTTTCGTTGTCATTCATTACATAGATGATTCCAAACTTGGAAAAGGATATATCTGTCACAAATCTTAATGCCTCAGGATTCGTGATAGATTTCATTTGAATTAATACCTGTGATTCATTTTGTTGTTTATGATCTATAGTATAAGCTTCTGAACTTAAGGTTCTAGTGTTATGATAGAAGAAAGATTTTGTGCAACTCTGAGTGTGCTTTGCTTTGTTGTCAATCATTATGTAGATGATTCCAGGCTTGGATATTAAAAGAGGGTTGGGTTAGATAGTTAATAGTTAATATCCAAAGTAAAACTCTGTCAAATTTTGTTGACTTGGACAGACATAGACCATTTGATTGTGTTAATGCTAGCCTGCTACCCGAATGAAATTCATTTATGGCTCATATATGGTGTGAAAGCAAGAGCCACTGCTTCAGTGCCTTAATTTAATGATAAATTAGCAAGGGTTCCCACATTTTCATGGATGGTTGTGTGGTTAAAGATGCCTCGGGAGGGCTTACCCAGCTTGGGTTTGGTTCTGGTTGTATGTATTAAGGTTGGAGTAACGAGAAATTGCCTCAGCAAAAGCCTAAGGATAGATGGTAGCAATTCAAGGAAGGAAAATAAAAGATTTTAGGATTGTCTTGAAGGATGAGATTTGAAGCACAAAGGACTGCTAATAATACGTTGGAAGAGATGGCTTGAGGGATTCAGTCTTTTAGATAGTAGCAATAGGTACACAGCGAATCAAGAGGCGTTGTACCTAAGGATAAAGAATGTTTGTGGTGGGAAATGTTCAAGGGCATTAGAGTTAAAAAAGGGTCCTTAAAGTCTTGTAATTTGTGTAAAAGGGATAAAAACTAAGGAAAAACATGAGGCATACAAAGGATGCTAAGAAGGGATCATGGAGGCAAGACCTAAAATTTTAGAGGGGTTATATACCAATTGTTTGGGCACAAAACATGCGAAAAGAAATGCTTTAGGCTTGCTATAAGTAGAAAAAGAAAAATTAGAAATTTAGAACAAAAAAGGTTAAGTCTTAGTTACTGAAGGGAAATCCTTGAAAAAATGGAAGTTATCCTTGAAAAAATGGAAGTTATCCTTGAAAAAATGGAAGTTATTTTCAATTTTTAATATACAGTATAGAGGATGATCAAAGTCATACCCTTGATTGTAAAATTTAGGAGTTCGGGACAAGAAGAAACACTAAAAAGGATGATTCAGGTACACTAGAATAAGGGAGCATTTGAATAAAAAGCTCAACTAAATAAGCCCTTACCATATCGGAGTTTATGTATAAGCATAAGCTTCTTCTACAATCAAAGAGAGAACAAGGATAAATTCAGCACAAACTTTGTATAAGCATTTTTTGGAAGGTATCTTGGGGAGCTTATGATAATAAACTAAAAACAGCTTATGAGGCAATTGGACATACCATAAGCTGCTTTATAAGTTATTCCAAAACATTTGCTTAGTATTTATGTTATAAAATAACTCATATAAGCTCTTCTGGATTGCCCCTAATTAGTACACCAAAAGTAAAACAGAGTGTATAAAATGCAAGTTTAACAAGACGTGCTAGCTTTGACAGAGAGTTGACAGTTGGAGATCAGGCCATACAAAAATTTTACATGGTTTAAGTGCTTTTGATTTATATGGAGAAACAACATATTTAAGTCATGGGATTCATATTGAGTGGATGAAATGAAGATATGTTGAGTGTTTTTGTGATTGAAAGCTACCTATTAAGCTCAGCAAAATTAAACCATAGTAGGAGAAAAAGATTAGTATTGAATGTTAGATAGACAATAGGAGTAGAACTTATTTATAAAAAGTTGATATAATTTTGCTAGTGATGGTTTGACCATGTCCATGTGAATCGGAGGATGATAAGAAAAAAATAGAAGGAACCTTCAAAATTTAATGAGTTCTAAAGGGCCTAAGCAAAGACTCGGTATTGCACGAGGCGCGAGCACAATGATATTGTTTGACTCATGTAGCTTGCTACACCAACTGAGGAACTGCTTATGTTGTTCTTGATGTTCATGTGTTATTAGCCATGTGCTTTTGTGTTGGTAACATGCTTTTAAAAGTATGCCTCTCACCCATATGTTCTCATCTAGGCAAATAAATGATAATGATTTTCATTATCTACTGATGCTACCCCATTAAGGCTAATTTTGTTGGAGTCTTATGCATACTCCTTTTATTTTGCAGAGATGAGGAAATTCAATGTCAAGAGCCAGATTCCTTGAAGGTTCCAACTTTGTGGATGCTTGGTTCAAAATATCATTGTTAAGGGTAGATATTCTTGACTGAAAATAAATCATGTGGTTCTTGGGCATGACTCTTTTTTGGCAGACTTTATGATAAATAATCAGTGAATTTGTACCATCCTGCCCCATTCTAATTTTAAGGGCACAAATTTGGTGAGTTGAATGGTCAAGAGCGCTTGAAAGTATTATCATTCATCAACATGCAGCAGATCTTTATCCTCTTGACTATTGACTTGGATTTCATTACAATGTTGTTAATGTTCTTGTTGATTAGAAGACCAGAATTGTTTTTATATTTGGGATAGCACAATCCAATTTGTTAAACCATGTTATGGATCTTATTTCTATTGATGTGATTGAATTTTTTCATAAAAATGTATTCATATTTAAGAAAACATATGCATCACACATAAATTGAAGATTTATATAAGGTTAGATATCTAAATTATGGGGATTATATATGACATGTGCTGACTCTTAGAATTTGGTTTGGGCCTAACTCCACCCTACAAAATTGACTTGTAAAGTGAAAGATGTCTCCCACTTATAAACTATTTTAGGGCATATTACATTAGATGTGGGACTCACAACACACCCCCTCATACTCAGGATCAGACTATTGGAACGTGATCTGAGTGGCCAAACGGATCTGGATAGGCTTTGATACTATCTTAAAATTTGAGTTGGGTCTAATTCAACTCTACAAAATCAGCTTATAGACTAAGGGGTGATGATCTTGAATTGGCGAAACGTTTTTTAGCTCGTTAGTGATGCGCTTTGTTGAGTCCATCATATATTATCTTGATTTGCCACCAAATGCTAAGATCCACAAAAAAATTCATGTTTGTAAACTGAAGTCACACAATGGAGAATTTCCTTCTCGGTTGCATTTGCAAACTTCTTCGATTAGGGATACAATGCTGGATCTCTCTCCCCATGAAGTAAACATAAGTCACACAATGAAGAAATGGCTACATAGACCATGTGATGGGTTATTGGGCCTTTAGTAAGCCTAACGCTCCTAAACCTCGAAGTTCAAAATCCCCACTTAGACCTTATTCCCCCACAATTTTATTGTCATAATTTTACCTTTTTTATTTTTCACCAAAAATTTTTAACCAAAAATATTGAAATTTTGGGCAAAAATTCCAGATTGAAACTAAGTTTTTCAAACATTTGGTTCTAAATATATTGTTCCGGAAAATTTAATTGTTGAAAATTAGGAATATCAGAAATTTCAAGATTAAAAATTTCTAGAATAAAAACTATATTTTTTATTTTGAAAAGTTAAAAAATCTGAATTCCATAAATTTCAACATTTAAAATTTGTGAAATAATAATTGTATTTCATAAAATTAAAAAATACGGAATGTTAAATAAAAATAACATGCTTATAGTACAACGAGCATAATTCTATTGAGACTTCTTGTTAGTATTTTCGTTAGGATCAAATTAATAAATACATTTGATGGAGTCCTAATGGGTCTTGGAATTAATGATGCACTTCAAGGTCTAAGAAGCCCAATGACAAAGTCCAAATTTAAGAACTAGCTATCTTCTCACACTCGAGCCCATTTCAAAAGAATCAAGCTCTATGCTGATCCAACTTCTCCAATTTCCAGTTGTTTTAATTTTGTAATAAGGGCCAATTTCATTAGGTTTGTAACATTTGCTTAACTAGGGTTAGCCATTAAACTAGAAAAGGAAATCTTGGGAGCTGTCTATCATGGTTATAAATAGCCGTGTCTGCTCTTTGCTTTGAGCCTTTGAATAATTTGTATTTTATTATACTTTTTGTGAGTATCAGAGTTTGAAAGGGCATACTTAGCTAAATTATGAGCTACAACATTACCCTCCCTTCTAACATGTATTAATTGAAAACTTCTAAATTTTTTTGATAAATTGCTACAATCAAGAATAATTCTCCCAGAATAAGAGTGAATATTTTGCAGCATCATCATATCAGTAAGTAGTTGCAAACAATTTGTTTCAGCTTCTATGTCAAAAAAAACCCGTTTCAAGTGCAAACATTCGGTCCTGATACATTTGAGTTAATTAAGCAAGTAGCTGTGGAATTTTTGCTTGCTGCAGCGACTACATGATAGTCATTGACTTTTTTTTTGGCACATTGAATCACATCTCCCACTAATAATTCCTTGCCATCAAAGCAGTATTTGTTCCTTGCCCAACAAAGTGAATAAACAAGAGATAAGATCTGGGAGATTAAATCACTTGAGGAGGAGGTAATACAAGCAATCAGCCAATATCTAAAATGCTCTTCAATCTCCTCAAATTTAATTCCCAATGGTGAGGAAAACCAAAATATTTTCGCCCAATTACAATCCTTGAACACATGGTTGATGTCTTCCAACTTGTCTTCACATCTTGAACAAAAGGGATCACAAGCAATCCCCCTAGAGGATAGTTTTTGTTTTACTGGGAGTGAATCATTAATAATTCTCCAAGCAAGGTGAATGTGCTTAGGAATGGTTTTGACTTTCCACAATTTTTTCCATACTTCATTATTATCAATAGATGTTTCTCCATGAGAACTAGGAGCTAATTTCCATTTTTTAATGCTATGATAAGCTGACTTTACAGAAAAGCATCCATTTTTGTCCGGTCCCCATACCATGTTATCTTCTTGGTTTCCTTGAGAGATAGGAATTTGAAGAATTTGCATAGCTTCAAAGGGCAAAAAAATAGACTCAATTAAATCATGCTTCCAAAGCCTCCCTCAATAAGCTCTCCCACCTTGGAATTTTACAATTTTGGGGTTTTACCGTCCACACTTATCCTGTTTGATAGGGTAGCCAATTATCACCCCAAATATTAATATTTTGACCATTTCCCACTGTCCACACACTTCCCTTCTTAAGCACCCAGGATGCATGGTGGATGCTTCTCCATGTGAAACTAGGATTATATCCCACATTGGAATTTAAAAATGTGCCTTTTGGAAAATATCTTGCTTTATAGCACAAGACAAGTAGAGAACTTGGATTTGACATAAGTCGCCACCCTTGTTTAGCCAAAAGAACTTCATGAAGGCTCTAAACGTTCTTAACTCCAAGCGCCCTTTATGTTTAGGTAGACAACACGTAGATCAATTAACCCAATTCATCTTCTTTTCACCATCTCTGCTTCCCCACCTCATATTTATTTTGTTGTCATGTTTATAACACCTTTAAAAAAAATTTAAATACAAAATTAGAAATAAAAACTACAATATTCAATATTTTTTAAGTGCAAAAAAAAGGGCGGCAACCATTTTTTTTTTTAAATATCAAAAAGAAAAAAATGACCTTGTATTTGAACAAGAACTAAGCGTATTTTCCTTTGGAATTTTTAAACTTTGGGTGTTATATTTCATAAGTTGTTGCGCAATTTCCTTTTTGCCAATTCCTTATTGTCTTCTTTACATTCTTTTGAGTAGTACTTTCTTTCTTAGCTTTTATGGTTTTTCTTTTTAAACCAGCTACAGTTTTTTCTAGAGTTTTGTTTCTTTCTTTGGATTTCTGAGTGAATAACTCTTGTGAAGACGGTCATACTTGTAAGAGTTCAAAGATACAGACTAGAGTGGTAAAAGGAAACAACATTTTCATTCTAAAAAAGCAGAGAAGGCCTTTGTCCATGGAGACGACCCAAATAATGCAACACCTAACCCAAGAGCTACATAAAGGGTTGAACCAAGTTAGGGAAGAGTTTAATTAACATAAGTTTGGAACAATTGGTGAAGGAGGGAGAGAGAGAGAGAGAGAGAGAGAGAGAGAGAGAGAGAGAGAGAGAGAGAGAGAGAGAGAGAGAGAGAGAGAGAGAGAGAGAGAGAGAGAGGAAATACCCTATATATAGATACTTGGGAGCATAAATAGGATTTGATGAGGAGTAGATTTGTTCCATCATGGTACCATAGGGAGCTACACCATAAACTCCAACGACTCACCCAAAGTAGTAAGAGTGTAGATGATGAGTACCATAGAGAGATGGGGGTGGCTTTGATGAGGGTTAACGTTGTTGAGTATAGGGAGGCAACCACGTTACATTTCCTTCATGGTCATGTATTATTGGTAGGGAAAGTAAATCAAGAGAGCTTGTTTTGCTAAACAAGACACGCACCTTTGTGTTTATACACATAATAGAGCTGTATAAGCATCATGATCATTTCTCTAAATTCTATGTTCTTTGTGAAGAAGGGGCGCATAATGAGTATTTTTTTTTTAGATAAGCAAAGATGTATTGAAGGGGGCACTAGGGGTGCACCAACCCATACAAAACATACAAGTAATGGAAGGGGGAGGGCCTCCTCAAAACCTCCCCGAACCAAAACCCATTGGGAAAAAGACTCGGGAAGGAAAAAGAGTACCTCAACAAAATGTCCGGATGTCTACAAAGTGGATATACATCCTAGTGGGTTGCTAAACCAATCCGAGAACGTTAGCCCACTATTTCTCTCCCTTCTAGAAATAAACCATCCCCAAGATACATATTTTATAGATGTTACAATGGAATTAACATTTGCAACTACGCCTTGGAAGATGACTTTGTTCATTGCCAACCATAATTGCCACATTGTAGCCGCCCAAAATATGTGTTGTAGCCTCCCACGTTTCCTCCCCTTGACCAATCCTCCAACTTCAAAGAACATGCAAAGCCTCTCCTCATATGTAACAGCTCCCACATTTAACCAATTGAAAATGCTTTGCCACACCATCCTCACCATCCCACAGGAAAGTTAACTTCCCTGTGGGATGCCGCATAATGGGTATTTGTTTGTGCCTAAATGTTCATTAAGTGAACCCCTACTTAAGGAAGCGCATCAAGGGGGCTTAATGTGTCATTTTGGGATTCAAAAGACTTTTGATATCTTGCACGAGGATTTTTATTTGCCTGGCATGAAACATGATGTGCATGTATTATGTGATAGATGTATTATTTTTAAATTAATAATGATAAAATTAATTTCGTGATAAATTATATAAAGTGTGATTCTTGTTAGTGTATTTTGGGGTACTTGTTAAGAATCATAGGATCATACTTGCATAGATCAAAGCCATAGGAGAGGTATTGAGCATAAGAGTACTCATGTGGTAAAAGAGGTAAAAACTCTTCATAAGAAATCATATTGAAAAAAAATACTACATGTGAGTACAATGTGCTCTATATATAGAGCTCTAGGAAATACTAACTAACTAGCAAATTACTAATTAGTCCCTAAGAGAATGTAACACCTCCTAAGTCACTATTATTTTTAATAGCCTCCCTCAAGCTGATATCGGGATCACCATATCAGCTTGAAATATAAACAATTATTCTCATTACTAAAAAAAACAAAAAAAAGGGATCTAACATAGCAAAAAGGAAATACAACAATTATTCCATATTGTCTCCTGCAATAATGCGTCTAGTGGGAAATGGGCCAAAAGCCAAGTTGGAGTCCAAATAGAGAATGTGAGGCCCAAGGTAACACAAGCATGTCCTGGAGTGTCATCAACCAAGGAACCGCGAGAAGGTTCTGGAACCCAAACGAAACGATGCCGTGACATTGAACAGGAGTGTCACCGGGATCATGTGGCTGAAAGACACGGAGGAGGAGATCCCACGGTGGTTCCGGCGAGTAAACCAGGCTCCGCTGATTGGCGAACTGCAACTAGTCTTCTTCTCTCAGCTTCCATGGCGGCGTAGTGTTTTCTTCACTACCAACAACAGAAAAAAGGCAAATCGTCGATTCCTCTACAGTCGTCGATTCTTCTAGATACATTTCCTTCACCATTTCTTCAAAAATCGAATGATCGGGAAATGAAATGGCATAAAAGAAATTAACTGCAGCAACAACAGATACAGTGAAGATGATGCAAGTCGGATTTTCGCCGGGATCGAAGATGTAAAGTCGTGGTGTTTCCTTCTCAGCAAGGTCGCGCTCCGTCATCTTCTTCAACGACGACACAGTGGTTCCCAAACCAAACTCAAATGATGCGCAATGAATTAGATCTAGTGCTATGAAAATGAAATCAAGCCATGTGAGATGGACTGAAGCTGATGCATCGAGAAAGAGACTTGACGGAGTTCCGCCATGATCGATGAATATTGTGAGTTCTGGTGTTGCCTTCTCTGTCGTCTTCTCTGTTGGAGTTTCGCCTGAATCGAAGACGAAACCAGAGCGTAGTAGAAGTGCTGCAAGGATCAGATCTGTAAGATCATCCAATTTCTCCAATGACGATACAATCTGTTCCGAAGGATGCATCAAATCTAGTTCGCGAGACTCAAACTTCTCATCAGTAACGATCCTCTGTAATTTCTTTTCATCTTCCACTTCTGGATCCAAGAACGATGACGCATCATAGCGCATTTTGGTTTGTGGCTTTGCTGTTTTTGATGCGTTGAAGATGACATTGGCATCGAGTCTTGTAGCGGAGTCGTTGACGAAGATGGAGGTTGAAGGAACGATTTCTGAACACGTTGTGTGCTTCTGTAATTGGTTTGCCGGATCTGGATCTACAGTATTGTTGTTGCAATCAGAGAACCCAAACTCACATCCAGTTGCAATCTCCTTCGTAGTGCTGCTGTCAAGATCAGGTGCATCATCGTTCTCACCTTCATCATCGCTCTGTTTTACGGCAGCTACTGGATAGGAGATTTCTCCTATCTTGATGCTGAATTCAACCAATTCTAGTTCAATTGAAATTAGCGGAGCAACAGAAAATGTTTCAAGATATGAATCTTCTTGATGGATCGGCAAAGCATTTTCCTCTTCAAGATCCGCAAACAACCATGGTGGAATACCATCTTCCATATCGCTGAAATCTTCATCAATGACGGAATCAGAAGCGTAATCCTCATCTCTAGGGTATCGCTCTGATACCATGTTAAGAATCATAGGATCATACATGCATAGATCAAAGCCATAGGAGAGGTATTGAGCATAAGAGTACTCATGTGGTAAAAGAGGTAAAAACTCTTCATAAGGAATCATATTGAAAAAAGATACTAAATGTGAGTACAATGTGCTCTATATATAGAGCTCTAGGAAATACTAACTAACTAGCAAATTACTAATTAGTCCCTAAGAGAATGTAACACCTCCTAAGTCACTATTATTTTTAATAGTACTTTAGAGTCGAGAAAAATTTTAATTGTTCAAATATTTAAGTTTGTTTCTCCATAACCAAATTTGTTAAAAATAATTGATTTTTATAACAATATGTAAAGTGTGATGCTAAACAGTATGTTTTGGAATACTTTAGAATTCAAAAAAAAAAATTAGAAGTACAAATACATGAAGTTTGTTCCTCAATCTTAAAAATAATTTCGTGGCAAAATATGTAAAGTGCGACAATAAGCAGTCTGTTTTGGGGTACTTTTGTTTTTTCCTTCATGTTTTAAGGAGTGTGTTTTCGGGTACCGTAGGGTTCAACAAATTTTGAACTATTCAAATACGCAAACTTCGTTCCTCAATAACCGGTTTGTTAAAAATAATACTTTTGTAATAAAATATGTAAAGTGCAAATGCTTTGGGGTACTTTATCGGGTAAAAAAATTTTAACTGTTCAAATATGCAAAGTTTGTTTCAGTAATCGGTTTGGTGAAAAAAATAATTTCATGACAAAATATGTAAAGTACGATGTTAAGTAGTTTGTTTTCGGATGCTTTAGTGTTCGCAAAAAAAAATCAACTACTCAAATATGCAAAGTTTGTGCCTCAATAGTCCATTTGGTGGAAAAAAAATATAATTTAACTACAAAATACATAAATTGTGATGCTAAATAGCGTGGTTTGGGGTACTTTTAGATTAGGAAAAAATTTTAACTGTTAAAATAGTCAAAGTTCATTCCTCAATAACCGATTTGTTGAAACACATAATAATTTCGTGTCAAATATGTAAAGTGTGATGCTAAGTAGTGTGTTTTGGAGTACTTTATCGTTCAGAAAAATTTTAACTGTTCAAATACTCAAAGTCCATTCCTTAATAAGTGTTTTGGTGAAAAAATTAATTTCGTGACACAAACCCGTGCAACTCACCCTTTTAGTGATTCCACCACTTTAAAAAATAAAATTTTTTATAGTTCTTCTCTTTATAGTTTTTGGGACCATATTTTTCTGAATCTTTTAAAAAATAATTTATTTTTATACTTCTTCTCCTTATTTTTCTGAACCCGAAATATTTATTAAATTGATTTAGTTCGGTCACTACCAATTCATTTATTGAATTCCTTTCTTCTTAGTATCTATGGGTACGTAGCCAATTTCAATTTTATAATGTTCTTATTTAATTTATTGTTATAATTTAATTTTTATTCACAGATATTCGACTATATGTTTTATAAACTAATACCGTTATTATGGATTATATGTATGGAACAATTTGCTTGGATTATATCTATACACACTCTATTTTTGTTTTTAAGTTCGCAGTTACCTTTTTTTTTACACAATTTTTTTTATTTCTTACTTACCTTCAATTTAAACAATGTTTTTTCATATTACAATTTTAGAAACAAATTTTACGCAACAACAATTCTATATTAACTAGAATTTTTACCCGTGCAACGCACGGGTCAAGGCGCTTGTTGACTTTACACCCCCTTGCGTATCCTTGATTCCCTGTGGATTGACTTGTCTATTGTAACACCCTAAATTTTGATTTTCATTCAAATCTAGTACGTGATACATTTTTACAAAATGTGAGGTGTACCGATCAATTTGGATTAACAATCGGAATACAAAATTTCCAATTGACTCATAAACTACATAATCCAAAGCTTTAAGACGGTACACATCCTAATAAAATATAACCATCAAGGTCTATAACACTTATGAATCTAAACATCACAATACATATCCTCAAAAATGTTACTTAACATCCTATACTAGATCATTCAAATGGCATATGAGAGTCTTCATGAATCCATCATATCTCCTAGACTTAACCACCCCGGTTCCACTTGCTTACTCGACTCATCTGAAAACCACAAATCCAAGTTCCAGCACTCAATCATTAGCTCCAAACTCCTTTAGCTATCCAAGTCACTACTTCTAATTCCATCCAAGTCTAGTGCATGCACAAGGATCTTCTAGGTTTCAAAGTGAGTATAAAGAAAATGGGCTGTGTTTCTAAATTTCGGAGCTAGAATGAAAGTGAAGAGAAGTTCCTAGGTTAGGAATGAAAATAATCAGAGTCCTCAAAAATGGATTTTTTAGATTTTACTCTTCTTTTCTCCCTTTTCTTTCTCACCCCGGAAGCTCTCCCTTTCTGTGTCTTTCACCCTCTTTGTTTTCATGTTGCTGAAAATAAAAAATGAAGAGATATAATATAACTCTTCCCTCTGCATACTTCAGCTGAATTTTTTTATAAAAGAAATGGGCTTGGATTGGGTTTTATTTTTATTTCTTTTGGGCTGGTATAGTATAAATGAAATTGCTAAAACCCCTTTTTCTACTACACTCTAATAAATACCAACATTTACAATTATGCCCGTAAATGAGTAACACTTAAATCAATCAAGTATTTAAAACATACAATTTCATAAAAATAAAAATATAGTCAACCAATTTTTAAACATAATCAATATATGCAAGCAACAACCAATAACCGATGTAATATCCAAAGTAATTATTTTATTACTTTGGGTATTACGTTTATGGATTTTGTGTTAGGTCTACTCCGCTCTAACTGGGGAAAGACTCAACTTTTTTGATTGTTGACAGGTCCTCTAAGGTAGCCCCATTTCATTCCTTATCATAAGCTAGATGAGACCACTCATGCTGTCGATTTGTTCTTCAAAGAAGTGGCAAGGCTTCATGAGAAGCCCAAGTGCACTTTATTGGGTACCAAATTGTTGTTTTCTACTACTTGCCACCCACAAACTGATGCGCGAACTGAAGTAGTGAACATGACCTTATCAGCCTTGTTTGGTCCATCATCAAGGGGAATGTCAAAGCTTGGGAATAATGCTTACCTCTTGTTGAATTTGCTTATACTAGGACCACTCACTCTACTACTACTTTCTCCCCTTTTGAAATTGTTTATAGATTTAATATACTTATCTCTCTTGATTTGTTGTCTTTACCTAATATTTTTTCTAAGGATAATAGGGATGTAAAGGCAAAAAGACCGGGTATGAGAGGAAGCTCCATGAAAAAGTCAAGACCAATATTGAAAAGAAGATGGAGCAGTATGCCAAACAAGCCAACAAAGGGAGGAAGCAAATAGTCTTTGAGCTGGGAGATTGAGTTTGGCTTCACGTGAGGTAGGAACGATTTCCTTTTTCAAAGGAAATCAAAAATTTTACCAAGAGGGGACGGGTCCTTCCAAATTCTATACAGGATAATTGACAATGCCTACAAAGTTGACCTTCCATGGAGATTATGGAGTATTGGTTTGTTTAATGTTCTTGACCTAAGCCTTAAGGGGGGATGATGGAGATTTAATGGACCTTGAGCCAAATGATGCACTACAAGGTCTAGGAGGCCCAATGACAAGGTCTAAGTCTAAGAAGGCTGAACAAGAATTAGACAAAGAAGTCAACTATCTTCTCACACTTTCACCCTGATCAAACTTCTCCAAGTTGTCGAAGAAACCATATTGTGGGCATGATATATTTCTTATTTTAGTATTTTGATTTACTTAAGACTTTGTTTTATGTCAGTTGGTTTAACTGTAATAAAGGCCAACTTAATGGGTTTAGGTGCAAATAACATTTGGTGAGGATCCAACTAAAGACATAGGTTTAGTCTATCCTAATTTAGGGTTATTTATCAAACTACAAAAGGGAGGTTAGGAGTATTTTAGTACCATCATGGATATAAATAGCCTTGTATTCTCTTTGTTATGGACCTTTGATTAATTTGAATTTTATTATACTTTTTGTGAGTTTTTTTTTGAGAGATTTATTCTCTTAGGTTCTTACACGAACCAACTTGATTCTCATAAAGAACTTACTTACTCATGTGGCGAATCCGCACCGGATTTTTCATTCTCTTGAGGGTTTAGCGTCCTTCTTCCATTTTTGTCTTCTAGTCATATTTTTCTTTGGTTTATTTTGTTTTCCTTTTCTTTATTGCTTGTGGCAAGGATTCGCCATCATTGTTACATTTAAGTATCACAATGTATTCTTACTGTTTTTGTTCTGGACTGGAGCAAGAGGCTCATTCAGCAATTAGACATGGATAGACTCAATTACTTTGATCCATATCCACAATAAATTGACCCATTTATGACTCTCATGCGTACTTGGACAGCTCAGATTCATCCGATCGATCCAACGACTCAAAACCTGCACGAATCCTTATAAATACCGGCTCACATTGCCATAAATAGGTACATTCTCATTCCTAGATTATACTTCTCTCTTATTCCCATTACCCACTTGGGCATCAGAGTGGCATTGTAGGTGCCCCACCCGGGATCTTTTCAACATACTGCACGGGCGGCAAGAGACCAACCAAGAACAGTCTCACCAGTACTGCCAGGCACTGAACATTGGCGACCACAGTGGGAGCGGTCTAGCTTTCACCTCATTTCTATCTCTTAAGAATTTTCTCTTGCACTCCGATGGCACCCCGAGGCAGATCATGAACTCGCAGCATTGCAGTGACTCGATCTCAACCTCAACCAGAGGGCACTCCTAAAGGTGTCGCACTAACCCTGCAGGGCGAGGGCGCCCAATTTCCAACTCCCCAGCTGGCACCAGCGAGATCCGGACCGCCCCGCAAAGACAAGGCACTGGCCATCGAGGTCACCAAGACTATCAAGAGCAAAGACGATAGCTCCCCCAAAAGGGTAGACACCCGGAATCCTAAGAGAGAACCAGTCACTATGGTCATCCTAAGAGGAGACTACTTGGAAGGCGGTCTGACACACAGATTAATGAAAAAGAGATGGAAGGAAATCTTGAACGTGGCCTCGACTCCAAAACCTATCGAAGGACCCTCCAGGCCACCTTTGGCCTTTGGGAACTAAGACCTAATGGATGGAAAACCCAACAAATATGTTCTGCTTCTGATCTCAGCTATCATGGCCAATGTTGAGGTGACGATAATCCTGGTCGATCAGGGAAGCTCTGCAGACATTATTTTTGAAGACATGTTGAACATTCTGAGAATCTCCATGGATGACATCACTCCATACCATGGGACACCGTTGACAGGCTTCAACGGCTCAACAACAAAGCCACTTGGCTGCATTGAACTGATGGTTACTTACGAGGATCCTGATGGCGAACGACCTCTATTCCGAACGGTGAAGACGCCCTTCCTAGTCCTCCCATGCAAGTCAATTTATCAATGCATAATTGGGAGGCCGAAGCTAGGCAGGCTCGAAGCCGTGACCTCCACCGTACTTCTATTCCTTGGACAACGAGGTTGTGACTTTGAAAGCTGACCTGGACGCTGCCCGCAAGTGCTACTACCTAAGCATGAAGAACCTGCAGCAGCAGGAGGAGGTTAAGGAACCAAGCTCAAAGGTTGGTAACAACTCAGAAGTGAGCTTGGCCGGCTTAGACGCCAGGTATGACCCAGATAATGATGAAGAGGAGGATGGCGTCATCCTAGCCAGAGAGCTGAAGAAACGCATCAAGAGGCCTAAGCCGGACGACGAATTCATCCCCATACAATTGGGAGAGGTCCCCACGAAGACTGTCAGGATAGGCTCAGACCTTCCTGATGATATCAATGAGAAACTCGTTGTCTGCTTGAGACAGAATGCTGACCTATTTTCCTGGTGCGCAACAGACATGCCAGGGATTCCACCTGAGGTAGCGTGTCATCACCTCGCAGTCGACCCCAAGACCAAGTGGGATGCCCGGAAGAGAAGAGTTCAGAAGGGAGAAAAGGCCGAAGCAGCTACTAAGGCTGTAAAAGACCTTGTGGAGGCAAACTTTGTAAAAGAGATCAAGTATACCACCTAGGTGTCCAACGTGGTCTTGGTCAAGAAATCAAATGGAAAGTGGCGTATGTGCGTTGATTACACCGATCTTAACAAAGCATGCCCCAAAGAAGCCTTCCCCGTTCCTAGCGTGGACAAGATGGTAGATAGCGCCTCCGGTTTCCGGTTACTATCTTTCATGGACGCATACTTGGGATACAATCAAATCCCGATGTACCCACCATATCAAGAGAAAACAACATTCATGACTGACCAAGGGAATTACTGTTATCGCGTTATGCCCTTCGGCCTCAAAAACGCCGGGGCAACTTATCAGAGAATGATAAACAAGGTGTTCAAAGATCAAATAGGCCGAGTGATCGAAGTTTACCTAGATGACATGATCGTCAAAAGCAAGACTGATCCAATATGAAGAAACAATATGAAGTTGAATATAAAAAAGTGTACCTTCGGGGTCCGTGCAGGGAAGTTCCTTGGGTTCTATCTCACTGAACGTGGCATAGAGGCCAATCTTGACAAATGTAGGGCGGTAACCGAGATGAGATCACCGACCACGAAAAAGGAAATCCAAAAGCTAACAGGCATGACTGCAGCCATATCCCGCTTCATCTCATAGGCATCATACAAGTCTTTACCCCTATTCAAACTGCTCAAAAAAGACATAAAGTTTGACTGGCCTGCCGAGCAGGAGCAGGCGCTAACCTTAGACTTTCTTCTCATAGCCGTCATCACAGTCTCGAAAGACCTTACGAATGCCCAGAAGTTAGGATGCAATTGGGATGGGGCGATAGCGAGAAATTTCATTACCTCTAGCTGAAATGGCATAAAGAATGGACAAACACCCATTCCAAAAATAAGACAGTGATACATCATAAACTTTCGACCATCGGGAGCACGACAAACCCTATCATCCGAATCAACTCCCTCCACCCTCCAATCATTCCCGATCAAAACTTGCTAACCAGGAATGTCACACCCAAGGGCGAAGACACTTCTAACAGACCAAATAGACGAAGCAACCCAATCATAGTTAACTCCATCCATCTCTACTACCTCAAGATCCGACTGAAAGCTAGAGTCTCCTGGAGAGGAGGAGATAGCCAATCGAGTCGCCTCCGACGCCTCAGATTCAGACTCACTAGGTCCCTCCAACGGACCACCAATCGAATAGCCAGCCTCCCTCAAAGCATGAATGGGCCCTCGATATGGTCCATGGGCTCGAGTTGTCTTCTTCATCCTCGACATCAATCACAACCTGCAGGACAGGGGCAGGCAGTCAAGACAAGTGTTATGAAACAGAAAGATAACTTGTTGACAAACCCCCTTTCCCGAGGTTATCATTGAGAGCTATGAGAAAGGCATGGCATGTTCAAACAAAGACCCTCTCACAAGCTAGATTCGAAAATAATTGTTACTCACCTACCTGCTACCCATGTGGCTAAGCAATGATAAAAGGACCACTACCTTGATGCGAGGCTACTAAGGAACGGTCTAAATTCAAAAACTTCAAATAACAAAGCAACACATGAGTTTAAAGGTACAAAATTGAAATTGTTACCTGGATGAGCGAGCAGTAGGCGCGAGCTTGGTTGGCCGACCAAGACAAGCGAGTCCTAGATATGAAGTGCTTACACAGAAGCAGATCTGTGGCTTGGCGAGCCTGTGAAATCACAAAACATCGACGAAGAGCAAGGAAATGGGCGATTGTCGCAAGGAAAGAACGAAGCGCGAGCCTAGAAGCTACCCTGTCTCGGGTCACGGGTGTTGGGCATAAAAGCGCGACCGTGGACCCCACCCCGTCACGAGGAACTTGGCGACGGTCGCAACGTCACAGATCTCAGGCGAAGATCACACAACGCGAAACGAAGAAGGCAAGCAGACGGCTTGGCGAAGTGACCCGTCTCGGGTGCCTGGATAGCAGGTGGCTGGAAGATGCACGAACAACAGGTGGGCAAACTAGGTCGCACCTCGGGTCTCGGTAGCTGGATGCGAAGACTTGGAGGCGGATATCCTGTGCGTGAAACACTACGCGCATGAGAGGGTTGTGCGGTCAAGCAGGCCTCGGGTCACGGGTCCCAGGTTTGCGGCTTTGCATGCTTCCCTACCTCTATTCTCCCCCTTTGGCACTCTATGAAAGTTTTACCTCTCCATCATTAAGAAATAAACGAAATTGTGTAAAAACCCCAAAGGATAGAAGTTCACATACTTCTAGTGGGCAGAAATTTTTTGAATAAAATCATTATTTCCAAAGAGATTTGACAAAAACACAACTATCGCGCTTTGCAAAGATTTAATACGACAAGCTGATACAGATAAATCGACACAAATGGCGTCAACAAGTACTCTTCAAACCAAGACCATCCTCCGGAACAATCTCGGCTTGGGGGGAAACTGTGGACTGGACCAAGAGGCCCATTCAGCAATTAGACATGGATAGACCCAATTACTTTTATCTATATCCACAATAAATTGACCCATTTATGACTCTCATACTTGGACGGCTCAGATTCATCCGATCGATCCAACGACTCAAAAACTGCACGAATCTCTATAAATATCGGCCCACATTGCCATAAATAGGTACATTCTCATTCCTAGAATATACTACTCTCTTATTCCCATTACTGACTTGGGCGTCAGAGTGGCGTTGCAGGTGCCCCACCCGGGATCTTTTCAACATACTGCACGGGCGGTAAGAGACCTACCAACAGCAGTCTCACCAGCACTGTTAGGTACTAAACAGTTTTTTATTAAGAATTGACCATTTCTTGAAATATAGTTATAATTGTTATATTGTAATAAGTCTAATTGTAAGAGATGTTTTCTGTATTGTTTAAGGTTGTTTGATTAGGGAAACTGGTGTGGAAAAAGTTGGGGAAATTGTTCAATATGGGGTGTGTTGTGTGAGGGGATGGGGAGGAATGCGGAAAGGGGTGGCAAAGAGTAGGGTGAGGGAAGGGATCCTAAATAGGGTAGATGAGGGAGGTTCCAGCGGTGGGTGATAGTGAGTCACCGGAATGTATAAGCATTAGTGAGGGGGTGGTTTCTCACCCTTGGACAATTTTCCCCTTTGATCGCTCATTTTTAATATACCAATTATGCTCTTGTGCTACCGAGTTTGTCACTCACGATCTTCTTACCCCCTGGTCACCTTTGAACCAATTTGTGAGTTTTTCCTTTCGTGAATGGGTAGTGGGTGTTTAAAAATTTAGGTACTTATCCAAAGGTACAAGGTTCAACACAATTGGTTCAAAGGTGAACACTAGGGGTGAGAAGATAATGAGTGTCAGACTCCGTAGCATGAGAGGGTGGTCAGCCAATTACAAAAGGAACCTTTTTGTTATAGACTAACCACCCTCTCATGTTATCGATTATGTCACTCATGTTTTCTCACCCACTTGGCCACCCCTGAACTAATTTGCGAGTTTTTGCCTTTTGTGGGTGTTGAGCCTTACTTTTGAAAATCTTCATATATATCCTAAAATCGACATTGATTCGAATCCAGTAGGTCGCATGTGACACCTGGGCTAGGAGTGATCATCAGTGCACAATAGTTGGCGTGGACGAAGAGCGGTTCCTGAAAGCTTCACGCGAAGGGGCACACAAATGAACTTGAATACACATCTGAATGAGAGGGATCCTAAGGTTGTGCAAGTATGGATTGCATAGTTGAAGGAATACTTATAATATTTGATTTGAACTACCTATACCAATAAATGCATTATTTTTTCTGGAGCCCTAAGCGTGCTTGACTTGGAGCATTTGTGGATGTGTGACCTTCTGGGAATCTCAAAATACATACAAGTGAGGACAAAACATGCTAAAAAGACTCGTGTTGTATGGGAATAGTCGACTGAAAGCAGTCTGAGATGCCTCACATTTTATCTTAACCAAGCATGCTGAAAATTATGTTTACTTTTACAATGAGCAATGATGTTGATTTGTGGTATAATTATTCACCACTTTTTCGTTGGTGCGTGTTATATATTCTTAAAAGAGTAATGAATAATTTACCAAAAAAAATGTAATGAATATTTACATAAGAGGATAAAATCATGGTTGTGAAACTCGTGAGTCAAGTCGTAAGCTCGGAAAACTCGGTCGTATTTACGAGTCTACCATGAAAAAACGAATTGACTCGTGCATAGATTCGGAATAATGGTAGACTAGTCAGACTCGATCAGAATCACGAGTCTATGGCGAGTTCACAACACTACAACAGATTTAAGCATTGGGAGCGCTTTTTTTAGGCCATAGGGAGCGCTTTTGGGCGCTCCTAAAGCTAGCGCTCCTGTTGCAAATCACCCAAAGGTAGCGCTCGAAAAGCGCTCCCAAAAATCAGGCAAGAGGAGCGCTTTTTATTACAAGCGCTCCTTATTCCTAGGCGCGCTAAGACAATAAGGAGCGCTTACCGTAAAAAGCGCTCCTCATGGTCTTAAGAAAAGGGAGCGCTTACTGTAAAAAGCGCTACCTATGCCTAGTTTTTTAAAAAAAAATTATTTTTCCTCTATTACCAATTCCTTACTCCCTGCTCATATTCATCAACCAACAACAAATTGTTTTTTTCTCTATTTATAAATCCAACACACACACAGATATATCAACATCAAAAATTACAACTGACCCTATATGAATGTCAAAAATCAAAAATTAGCCTCAACTTATATGAATGTCAAAAATTACAACTCACCCTACATCAAAAATTACAAATGTACCAAAATATGAATGTCAAAAATCAAAAATTACAACTGGCATCCTCTCAGTCAATTACATAAACACATGACCCTATAAAATGATCATCTTCATTAACATCTTCATTAACATACTATTTCTAATAGTAATCAAAGTTACAAACAGACCTTTCTATCAGCTCTAGCATATCCAAAATATGGAATGACCGCAGTGATGTTTTTGGCTGAAGCTCTCCTGCAGGCATCAATCATTACGAGAAGCTCCATAAGATTCTCATTGGCAGGAGGACATGTGGGCTGCACTAGAAACACATCACACCCTCTGACACTCTCTTGTAGCTGGACATATATCTCACCGTCAGCAAAACGTTTGATCTTAATTTTTCCAAGCTCAAGGCCCATGTAGCATGCAACTTCCTGTTTAAATATATGAAAATCAGACATTATAGTAAATAAATAAAGACTATCTGGTGTATTAAATAAGATTTCAAATATTACTAGTAAACAACAAAAGTATATTCAAAAAGTATAATATGCATTCCTTATTGACTGAATATATTATTCCCACTTTACAGGAAAACCAACAACAAAACAGAAAAGGTATTTGGTTTATTTTCTGTTTTCACTTTCATTTGCTTTTTCCAACAAATTGCAATGGAAATGGATAAAACAAAAAAAAGTTGTCTTAACACAATATTTTGGAATCAGAAAACATTTATAAACAAGGTAAGTTGTAATTATAAAGCAAGGTATATCAACTGAAAATAAAAACATAAAACAAACCTAACATACCAACTCTCTTCACAACCTCATGATGGAAGAATGAAACCCCAACTCGCGTATTCACCTACAGGCTTCAAATACATCACCAGAAGTATGGACTAATGACATCAGCATACAGTGCTGAAAGCAAAACAGAAGTATGGACTAATGACATCAGCATACCAACAATTAGATATAAAAACAACACCCAGTCAAAACTGCTGATTTCATAATGAAATGGTTAAAATCTAACATTTGCTTACTTGAACTATAGTTATAATTTTAGATTTTATCCTCCAAACTACAAGGAACCATGTTTGTCATTCTACAGAATATACTAGACATGGATATGATTTAGACAATAATAAAAGAGCAAATATGCATGTGAGTATGTCATTGTAAAATCAAACTATAAAAACACGACAAAAACAAAGTGGAGGAAATTATAAAGCCAACCAATATCACCTCTATCTAGTTAACTTCATTCACCATTCCGCACCCACATTATTTATTTTTCCCTAACAGGTTTTATATTTAGTTTTTGTTATCTTTTATCTGATAATTATGACAGAAAAGAAAACCCAACAGGTAATCATTTTAAAGGATATATAACATCCATTCCTCAATACCCAAATTCAGAAGAAAAAAAATTCCGCATCCCATTTTATATTTCACCTGCTAACTTCAGAAAGAGTGAAAGACATGGATTAACATGTTCCAAAAGCTTGAATATGTAATAGTTAGATGGAAAAGGAAAGTCCATGCAATCAATTTAAGGATTAAAGAATATCACAAACAGAACCTAATAAAAGATCGACCATTGACCAATGATTGGTTAGGAACATAAAGGTAAAAACAACGTAGACGTGATTCTGTACCTCGCATAGTGGAAACAGTATTCCCTTAAAGAAAGCAGCAGGCTAGTACAATGACTTTTTCAGTGTTTGGTATAAAGCAAAATGCAGCCGTCTGTTCTTTTTAATGTCTTCTCTAACTCTTGGAAGCAACACAAGCCTGTAGAAGCTCTCAGCCTTTTTTGCACCAAAATTAGAAGCAAAAATCCTAGGAGCTTGATACAAAGCATTTGGAGACCAATTCTAAGGTTCAGTAACATATAGGACCTCCTCCCAAAGATGCATTGAGGGGATGTGTTTGAATGCCTTGGGAATTTTACCCACTGTATATTTGCTAAGATGAGCTCCAACCCTGCAGTATGAAAGATGGCACAAGCAGTGAGGCATGATATGAAAATAACATACTAACCAGCTAAGTGACTCAAGGGAAAGGAATCCATTCTTATAATCTAAATAATCATAAAAAGAATTTGAATAGGAAATTGTAAATACCCCTTGTATATATCAATTATCGATTTATCCAGTTTAGGTGCTGGTCACTTTTCTGCACACAAAACAGTCAATTAATAACAAAAATATAAAAATCAGACCCCAAAGCAGGCTGAAAAACATGCTAAGATGTAAGAACAACTAAAACATTAACGCAAATATAAGGAAAATAAAATGTCGTTTAATATTACCTGAAGTGACAGAGACTCTTTTTCTTTTATTCTTTGAACAATGATGTTTGTAAGTGTTTTTTGCCTACCAGGGTCCTTGGATAAGAATGCTTCCATTACTCTCTCATCCTCCTCATCAATCTTCAAATTTTCAAAGAATCAATACAGAACAACCAATGTCACTTTATAGACAAAAGGTGTCGAAGAAAATAAAATTAATTCAGTCAAAAATCATATACCAATATAACTAAGCATTGGAAAAGAATTTTAACTTTCTACATGTGAGAAGCAGTACATTTAAAGTTATCTCAAGTTCTCAGCCTATTCCTCAAAGGTGCTAAAAGTGCCAAAATTGCATAAGGGCGACACTCAAACCACCCCAAAAAAAACAAAACAAAATACAAGTAGGAAGCATCAATGAAAGATATCACTCAGTTCATAATCACCAAATTGGCTCTGATTTTCAGAAAGCCCATCAAAGTTATCAATATCATCATCCTCCTCCTCTTCACTCTCCTTTTTTTGCATCAAAGCTTCCTTCATAATCTTTGAACTGATGTGAGAATCAATCAGCTTCCCTTCCTGTTAATGCTGTTTGGGAGGTTTAGAGCGTTTCTTCATCTTCGCATACTCAACCCCTTCTGGAACAAACGGTTCAGGATTCTGAACCCTCTCCTTCCTCTTTGCCATCGATTAAACTCTTATTCTTCACCTTCACTGCAGAAATCCTCTGATTAAACTCTTATCTCATTGATTCAGAGTTCAAATTCACACCTCCAACGAGAAAAAATGAATTGAAATCTACTAGGGTTTTGGAAATACGCAAAAAAGGGAACTGAAATCTATGGAACTCAAATGAAATCTGGAGGAAATATAGGAAAAAAGAAAATGAAAACCAACCCAAAAAGGTGAGATCGAGGGAGAAAGAAGAAGGAAAAAACGAACCTCAACTACAATCTGAAGATTAGGGCTCAGCCGTGGCAGCAACGAGATTCGCGAGAAAGAGGGAGAGAACTAGAGAGCGCACGCGAGAGAGAAACATGTACAGAAAAAGAAGCATTGGCATGGGATCAATATTCAGATCTGGAGAGAGGAGGCTGTGGGCGGAGTACTCTCTGAGAGAGAAGAGAGCGCTGGGTTCGTGAAAGAGAGAGAAGAGCGTGTAACGTGAAAGAGGAATTGGTATTAAAATTTTATTATAAAACAGTAGGTCATTGAGAGCGCTTTTTAAAAAGCGCTACCCACTCACTTCCGTGTTTTTGACATAGGGAGCGCTTTTTAAAAAGCGCTACTCATTCTACTCTGTTTTTGCATAAGGAGCGCTTTTTTAAGTAAGCGTTACTCATTCTTTTCCCTGTTGTCGCCTTCAGTAGCGCTTTTTTTAAAAGCGCTACTTAAGATATTACATAAGTAGCGTTTTTTTAAAAGCGCTACTAAAGGGGGTGCTCTTTTTTAAAACTTCGGTTGTAGTGCAAGTTCACTACACTTTTTTTTTCCAAAAAAAGTCCAAAATGCATCGGGCTTCATTATATCATTGTATTCCAAGGGTCGCAACTTCACTATTTCTTTGGTTTCCAAATTGTGCATCGCCCTTTGTGTTGTTATGGTTTGTATGCATTGCTCTTCTTTTCATTTGTTGGTTTAGTTGTTTCGTTTGTTGATTTTTGTTTATTGCTTTCTTTTCTTTGTTATATGTGGTCCTAGTCTTGCTTTACTATTGGTATTTGTTGCTCTATTTTCTGATACAATATTTGTTCTCTTTTTGCTATGGTATTAGCATATATGTTTATGAAATGTTTTCAGTTTTTACCATTGGAAATGATTTTATTTTTATTTTTTTTATGTTTTATATAGTAGAATCTAATCTACATATTTGGCTTTATTATAGAGTTTGAAGATGGGAAATTGAATTATTTGTGCTAATTGATGTTCTACTATATGTATATGTGTTATTTATAGGTTTTTTTAATGTCATTTTTGTATATTGGAGCTTGTTCTCGAGTCTGACAACCTTGGATAAAGTCATTAAAGTTTTTCTACGAAGATAGAATCTTTAGGAAAATATATATTTAATTTTTTAAGGAAAAATATGGCTATTAGACAGATAGGAGTAAACACTTTCACAAATAATGAGAGAGAAAGAGAGAGTAGAGAGTAGAGATATAAATACTAACTTTACCATTGTGCACTTTAAAAACCATCATAAATAATAATTGGGAAAAATTAAGTACAAAATTTGAGAATTTATCATTTTCTAATGAGGTTTGCTACCTTCCATTCGCCAAAAAAGGTTGATCTTTTTTAGTGTAAAAAATATCAATCCTCACCAAATTTAATAATACTATGGAGTGAGCATAACTGCTTTTTTAAAAAATTTGTTTTCCTTACCCAAAAATTGTTTTTGACCAAATATTAAAAACCAATCGATTTCATTATTAAAAATTTTTTTACCCAAATGTTCGTAACATTTATTAATATTACTCTATTTTAGTTTATCAATATTACTTTACTATCTTTCCCTTGGTTTCATGACGGAAGCAATAGATATGGTTTTGGAAAACTATGTCGGAAAGTTCTTAGAGTATGACTGATGTGCGAAAAGGAAGTAATAAAGTGAAAGTAGAGTATCGTTCCCACAGGAATTAGATTAATTTACAAGTTTAAGATCAATAGTTTACTAATGAAAGGTAACCAATAAACAATATGGTAGGAGTGCAAGAATGTAAACAAACATAAAATAAACAAGCAAGTAAAAGATGTATGAAATCAGTGAAAAATGATAGTTGGGATGTTCTTTATCAAATAAGTCAATTTTAAGAGTTTTGTGTTATATGTGGTGCAGGTGCACTGGATGAAGTTGCATTAGAATTGTGCTTTTCAGTCACTGTCTTCAGAGTTTCATTACAAACTCTTAAAACATTGTCTTGAAGTAAAGAGAGAAGTTGTCAATTCTTTTCTCGCCTTCTTACAATTCTTGTCTAAGGTGCTAAATAAGTTCACTCCTGTATTTTAAGTACCCACTGTATCATCCTAAGGACTAGGCTATCCTATGTCTAGGTCTTAGCATGGAATTAACAAAGCTTCCTTTATTAAACACTTATCCATATTAGTTTTTGAGTTCTAATCATAAACCATGTCTGTATTTATGATTTGCATTCACTTAGTTGGACAATTCTAAAGATGAATATGAAAGAGTTATCATGCAAGAACTAAAATGCATACATCACATATGAACACAATAACTTACTTAAAAGATCATTATAAGATTAAAACATCCAACTAAAAGAGTTTAGTTCATGCTAGTCATCACAAGGCTTACATAAATAGAAGAAGTCATATTCATATAATTGAAATAACAAAAGGAAACAATAAGATAAGAGTTACACGGTTGGAGTTCCATTTGCATGGAATTGCCAAGTGATGCAGGTGCACTACTCCACTGCACTAAGCTACCTCTATGTAGAAGTGAAGAAAGAAGTTGTAAATTCCTCCCTTACCTTCTTACAATCTAAAAACTAACTAAAACTAAATTCTTGAAATGTAAATTGAAGTGTATGAGATGATCTAAAAAGATCTTAGATGATTTTTCCAAATGAAGAATGAAGGTCTTTATATAGGCTTCAAGTTGAGCTTTCCTTCATGTGAGAGTTTGCTTGATGATGAAGTTAGGGTTGCCTTTATCCTTCCAGCCCATAAAGCGATTCAAATCAATCACTCAACCATGAAGGGAGGTCCAATAATAGATTAACATGTGTCCCTAAGTGAGTTTTCTTCATGGTTGGATTTCTTTGGAGAAAATTTTGACCTCTTTTGAATCCATGTGCCTCCAAAAGTAGATTAGACAATTGCTTTATTAAATTAAAGTGGCCCTATAGAGATTTGACACATGTCATCAAAAGGTGGCTCCTTTGAGTGAGGTTACTTCATGGATGGGTTTCCTAAGGTTGGGGTAATTTCTCACTCGTAAATGTAATGCTGGTGCATCAGTCTGCCACGAATGCTGGTGCATTGAGTGCTGGAGCATTTTGATGGTCTAAGATATCTTCGAGCATTGTAGTTTGTTTCCAGTGCAGATGCATCCAGTGCAGGTGCACTATTGTATTCTGGTGCAGGTGCGTCAACTGCAGCTGCACTGAACAAACACATCAAACATACCAATATATATATATATATATATATATATATATATATATATATATATATATATATATATGCAAAATGCTAAGTCATACTTTTAACCATTAAAAACTTTGAATGTTGTTATTTTATTTATAGAACTATATTTAACACTTATTT
The DNA here is from genome assembly GCA_039519185.1 of Astragalus membranaceus. Taxonomy (NCBI): domain Eukaryota; kingdom Viridiplantae; phylum Streptophyta; class Magnoliopsida; order Fabales; family Fabaceae; genus Astragalus; species Astragalus membranaceus. The sequence goes on from CM076846.1 coordinate 49,032,626, forward strand.
TACTTGAATTTGAGCAATTATTTAGATTTAGATGCATAAATAACTCTATATAAAATAGGTGTTTGGAATACACAAATCAATGATAGTTTAGCATTGAACAATGAGAAGAAATTGAAGCTTGTGGGAGATGACGGCCCCAATAATGATGCGAATAAAACTGCCAATCAAGGAGTTAATTTCCAATTCAAAGCTACCATTAGTGGCATTGTAACCGACAACAATGGAATTAATGTATTGGTTAATGCTGGTCATTTTGTATTGATAGGTCCTGGCACCTAGGTTTTGCCAGACCCAATGAGTGTGTAAAGTCAGAACTTCCTCGGTTTGGATATCTATTTTGTACCTAGCGGTCGTTTGATGACTACTGCTGGTAGGTCTCGTGCCTTCCAAGTGGTATGCCAAAGTGATCCCGGGTGGGGTACCTGTGATGTCACTCCGACACTCAAGTCAATATTGGGAATTGTAGAGTAGTATAGCAAGGAATGAGAATGTATCTGTAACATCCCAAAGTAATTATTTTAATTACTTGGACGCTTGAGTAATCTAATTATTTAGGCTTCCTTGATGATTGATGGTTTTATGAAATTTGGTGTGAATTGTGTGTTGGTTGCAAAATAAATTAATTGTTTGAAATGTGGTCAATTAGGAAATTGAGGAATGAGTAAGGGTAATTTAGGAACTCCAACAACCAAACACTCACTTACTTCAACATACCTCAGCTGAAACCCAACTCACACACACACACACACACACACACACACACTTTTCATTTTCTAAAAACAAAATACTCTCACTTTGAGGGAGAGAGTTGCGAAAGGAGAGGAAAAGGGAAGAAGAGGAAAACCCTCATTTCAGCTACACATCTCTCCATTCCTTCTTCTCTTGTTCTTTTCATCACTACTACCGGAAGATTAAAAACTTCATACCCAGCTGGTTCAATTCCTCTCCATTCTTCCCAATTTTCGCAAAACTCAAAGAGTTGGAGTTGATTTCAAAAATTCTGTTTTGGCTTGCATGTCACCTTAGGAGGTTCCCAAGTGCAATTTAGAAGCTACATTGTGGGTTGAATCACTCAAAGAGGGAGTTTAAGGGCTGGGTTCGAAGTTGAAGTAATTGGGAGTGTTGGTGTCTAGCCATTTTCGATTTTGGGGTTTCTAGAGCCTAGTTTAAGACAATCACTTCACCATCTAGCTTGCATTGTGATTTTCATCACATTCAAGGTGAGTTCCTCACTTATTTCGTGCTTTTCTGAGATTGCATGTTAGTTTAGAGTTGGATTCTGAAGCAATGAAGTTGCATGTGTTGTTTTGTTGAGTTAAAAACCGTTTTCGTGAAAATGTGATGTTCTTGTTGATTGTTTAGGAATTCATGTTGTTGTTAATGATTGAGGCATTGTTGATTTGGTTGTATTTTGATTGGAATTTATACTGATATAATGAGGCATTGGGATGGAATCAGTGTTAGGGACGAATTGGAACCGAAAATGGCGAGGAAACTACTCGAAAAACACAGTTTTGGAGGTGCTGAGAAACTGGCATGGACCGTGCTAAAAAGTGGAACAGACCATGCCACCATCTGATCTCCTCCCTTAAAATTTTTATTCCTCTTCCTTTTGAATTCCAATTCATTCCCAATGCTAACCCTAACCCTAACCCTAATGAAGTATTACTGTATGATTGTGACTAGATTCTAACATGTTTTCAGAATCATAAACTGGCATTAATTCGATTATTTTTATCGAGTGAGAAGATGGCCAAGGCCAAGTAATGGACACAAGTGTCTAAGTAAACATAAAATACTAAGCGGATGACGATCCCCAGTTAAAAAGCACACTAGGGGAGGGAAGTCATGAACGCAGAGCCTAGGCTCACTTAAGTTGACTAAGCCAAGGCTTTTGTCAGTTGGGTTTCCCGTGGTATGAGGCTTGCAGTACCAGGGTTTGTGAGGGGTCACGGAGGAACTCATTGAGATTTGTAATCTCACTGTTTATTTTATGTGGTGTTTACAGATTAGCAGGGAAGTCGAAGCAAAATGATAAGGAGTAGCTGCTGTTCTGAGATTCTTTATGAGAGAAATGATCTGTGTGATCAAAGTTCACAATTTTGCTTAACTTACCCTAGAGTTGTTTTGGTATACCTAAGTTGTACTTCGATACGGTAAGTTAGGATATATATTCGAAGTTGTGTATCGGTTTATGTTAACTCCGCTTATGGTATTGAACTTTAGGAAATGTAATGAATTTTAATTTACGGTGTAAGCCACGTTATTATTCATTTGAGATCTTTCACTACAAGAAAATCGCTCATTTGCGACGACAATTTCCGTCGCAAATGGACCTTTTTCCGTGGCAAATGTGAATTTGCGACGGAAGTTGCGACGGACGAAGAGTCGTGGCAAAACAGCTCGTCGCAAAGCGTTTGCGACCAAAAAATCCGTCGCAATTAATCCGTCGCAAACTCGTCGAAGGTCCGTCGCAAATATTCGTGGCAAAGTCTTCGCAAACTCTGACACCTTTTCGTCGCAAATCCGTCGGAAATTTAAAAAAAAAATTAAAAAAAAATTATACATCTAACATACTATTTAATAGTTATATCTATACATACTAATCAGTACTAATACATACTATTAAATAGTTATATCCATAAAGAAAAGTTTGAGATAGATAAGTTATACATCCAAGATACTATCATTCCAGGTGTTACTTCGTATCCATCATTTTTTACAGTTGACAACATAGCAGGTAATTCCTTCCAGTCCCCAGCATAAACTTATGAGACAAGTAACACACCTCAATTCAAAATGACAGAAACGTACTTCAGGAATGGGAATAGTTTTCCTAAAATACGGCTAAATAACCATAATTCAAAACTATATCATATAAGTTATGATATCCATGTAAATGACTTCTTCATATTAGCATTTCTTTTTTTCTTTAATAAAAGAACTGTTATGACTACAAGATATAAACTTAAGGTGAAACTGGGATAAACTTAACAAGATAAACTTAACAAAAATATATGTATTCCCACTTCTAAAGAGGTGCCTTTCCAAGCTACACTGCTGCAAGTGTTTGTCGACGAGCGAGAACTGATCTTCCTCCCAGCAGTATCCAAGTAGTTTCACAAGATTTGCATGAGAGAACATCCCCAAAATATTTCTCTACACTCTGCACCCTAACATTATAAGAATATATATATATATATATATATATATATATATATATATATATATATATATATAATTAAAACCAAATGCCAGTTCAAACTACTAAACCAATATAAGCAGCAAAAATAGAGTTAACTTTTTAAAATCACAGTAATGAACTCTTAACAAAATATAAGAGTAAATACAAAGGTGAAGTTCTGCACTTGAGCTTCCCAGCAACAACTTTGTTGCAGAAGACCTCAAAAGCCTCCTTATATGATCAAACTTTCAGATTTACATGTAATATCATCTTCATTATCCTTATTGTTTTTAGAAACATGGTAAAAGACATTTACACATGGAAATACTGATTGACACCAAAATGCCTCTATTGAATTTATTTTTTTTGATAAGCGCCTCTATTGAATTTGAACCCAATGATGGGGAAGCTTAACACTGTTTGACACCAAAACTTCTTTTGAATTTGAACACTAGCAGAACTAAGAAACTTTCCACAATCCACACTAGAATGTAATATAGCAGCAAGAACAAAAAAAGAAGGATCATAGACTTTTATAAAAACAAAAACAGAAACACAACATATACAAATTTTGTCTTAGTTGACATATTGTTAAGAAACGGTACGAATCTACAACAACATCAACCCCAAATCAGTTTCAAATTGAAATTAGAAAATTCCCAATCACATTTCAGTGTTCCATAACTGTGAGAACTAGGAAAAGAAAAGACAATAAACAATGGAATGCTTCAAATTCAAAGACAATAAACAGGCATCACCAGAAAGTTTGAGCTATCTATCAAAGTCATTCTTAACAAAAGAAAGAAGAATACTTTTTAATCAAAACCATAACTTGATATCAATTATATTTAATGAAAACCTCCAAGTAAAGAAGACTATAGCAGGTTGATAGTAAGTGGAAAACGGAACTTACAGAGAACTAGTTGGCCATGACGGGTGATGCTTCACATAAACCAGGAGTGATTTGCCATTGTCTGAAGTCTGAACTCACCTCTAAATCCTCTTGATATGCTGCCACTCCTGCATAGGCATATAATCACGTTCAATTAAATACAAGAAGAAAGAAAATGCTTATTTGTTCCTGAAAATAGCTACAGAAGGCCAAAGAATTTATTTGTAAAGAATAACACATTAACCATTTGAATGTATGCAGGATTAACTAGTCAAGTAATTAATTGGAAGCTTTTAATTTGACTGTCATACGGTATGCCACACCTACATAAAAACAAGTTTTGATTCTAACTCCAAATCTTGATCTAAATGCTTCTGTAGCTAAACAAATTAATTAAGGAAAATGCTAAGTTAGGATTGCAAATCTTTGAGAGTTTTAAAAAGTTGGGATTGCAAAATTGTTCAGGCAATTAACAAAACTGTTAATTAAATAAAATCAATTCAAAGGGAGCATCTTCAAAAAAAAACTTGGATAGCATACTGGTGGCATCAATAGTCCAAATCAGATTGAGTCATACACCACACAACAAGTCTAAGAACAACTGCAAGTCACAAGTAAAAAACTAGTTGTGAAGACTCACTTCTAAAGCAAATGTCAACATTATTCTATTTGGACGTAGTAGTCACAATACAGAAAGTACAAAAAACAAGTAAGAAAAGTACAAAAAACACTGTAAACTTTTGATAGCATAGAAAAGGGGCCATCATGCAAGGCCATAACATCAGCTATAGAAAGTACCCCATTCATTACCACAAGTAAGAAAAGACCCACAATTTAAAAAGAAACTCATACAGAAGGCAAGAAACAGGAATATACAATGGAAAAAGATCTTAACAAAGAAGTTGGATAAGAACTTACCTTGTCAATTCAAGCATCGAGACAAGTCAAGCATCGAGATAAGAACTTTCCCATTTCCATTCAGGTACATTCAACGGCTGTAACTGGCCACCTGGCTTCTGGTGCTCTATCTTAACCCTTTGACAAGTCAAGCATCGAGACACAAACTCTGCAATATCCACTTTCATACCCGGCCACCAATACAATTGCTTCAAATCTCGATACATCTTGGTGGACCCAGGATGTATTGAGAACTGACTCTTATTAGCCTCTTCTAGAACTTGCCTCTTTACATCCTCATCATTCGGCACACAGATTCTACCATCAAAACGAATTACGCCATCACCGTCTTCGGTGTAACTCGACAATCTTTTCTGTGCTTGCAGCTCTACATCACCTTCTTGGGCTGAGCGAATCAGATTTCTCAATGAACTTGAAATCCGAATATGGCTCAACACCAACTTGTTCCTTCTTGACTTAACTCTCAAGTTGAGGTCTCTAAACGATTCCAACAAAGACATCTCGTGCATCATCAACTCTGCAGTGTGGATAGACTTTCTACTTAAAGCATCGGTCACAACATTAGCCTTACCAGGATGGTACTTCAATTCAAAACCATAATCTTTCAGGAATTCTACCCATCTCCTCTGTCTGTTGTTCAGCTCCTTTTGGTCAAACAAATACTTAAGGCTCTTATGGTCACTAAAGACTTCGAAACGAGACCCATACAGGTAATGTCTCCATATCTTCAGGGCAAACACAATCGCCGCCAACTCTAAATCATGAGTTGGGTAATTCTCTTCATGCGGCTTCAACTGCCTGGAGGCATAGGCAACTACTTGTTGATTCTGCATCAGGACACATCCCAAACCCTTACCAGAGGCGTCGCAATAGATTTGGAATCCTACGGACGGATCTGGAAGAATCAGGATGGGTGCAGAAGTCAAACGATCCTTCAATTCTGTGAAACAATTATCACAGTCTGAGTCCCAAACAAACGGCTGACCCTTGCGAGTTAACCGAGTGAGTGGAAGAACCAGCTGGGAAAATCCTTGAATGAATCTTCGATAATACCCAGCCAATCCCAAGAAACTTCTTACCTCAGTAACCGTAGACGGTTGTTCCCAGTCTACCACAGCTTCAATCTTACTGGGATCCACTGCAACACCTGCCTGAGATATCACATGACCCAGAAACTTAACTTCGGGCATCCAAAAATCACGTTTGGATGGCTTAGCATACAACTTTTTCTCTCGGAGTACGTTCAGAACAATTCGGAGATGTTGCACATGCTCCTCAGTGGTCTTAGAGAACACCAAGATATCATCAATGAACACTACCACAAACCGATCCAGATAAGGATTAAAAATCCGATTCATATAATCCATGAATACGGCTGGGGCATTGGTCAAACCGAAGGGCATCACTACGAATTCATAGTGTCCATACCTCGTACGGAAAGCGGTCTTCGGGACGTCCAAAGCTCGAACCCTGATTTGGTGATAGCCGGACCTCAGATCAATTTTTGAAAATACAGAAGCTCCCCTCAACTGATCTAGCAAATCATCAATTCTCGGTAGAGGGTACTTGTTCTTGACAGTCACCTTATTCAACTGACGATAATCGATACACAATCTCATACTTCCGTCCTTCTTCTTGACAAGCAATACTGGAGCACCCCATGGTGAGGCACTCGGTCGGATGAACCGTTTGGAAATTAGCTCTTCCAGTTGAACTTTCAATTCCCTCAACTCTAACGGCGACATTCTATATGGGGCTATAGAAATAGGTCCAGTGCCTGGAACCAACTCTATAGAAAATTCCACCTCACGTTCCGGAGGAAATGAAGTAACTTCATCAGGAAACACATCAAGAAATTCATTAACAACTTGCACAGAAGATAAATCCTGACCTGTCTCAGTGGATGCAGACAGCATCATGACATAAGCTTCTGCGCCTTGGAACAGATAGTTACTGGCCGAAGTGAAAGAAATAACAGCTTCAGAATTGGTCGGCTGTAGCTCTACTGACTCGGAGGCGAAACCTATAGTCCGATGAAAACAATCAATATCCACATGGTCAACAGTTATCCAACTCATACCTAGGACAATATTCACATTCTCGGTGGAGTGTCTGTAGCCTTGACTTTCTGAGCATTTGCAGTGTAGACCCTCTCTCGATCTGAAATAGGCTTATCTGACTCTTTCGTTTCCTCTTTTTGGGCACTCCGGATTGAGTGACACTTTTTCTTAAAATATTACCATTGAGTCGCACTAGGACGACATTCACCTCTTGAGCTTCCTACCAGCAAAACACTTGGAGAATCTTGAGGAATCATACAACTGCACTTTCTTTCCCTTGATAGGCTGCCTTTTAACTTTGCATTCGGAGTTGATGGCTTAACTACCTTCTCCTTTCCAGTATTCCTTAAGATGAAACGGGTTTTAAGGAACTTCGGTCTTGGTCGAGGACTACGTCTTGGTCATCCTTCCATAATTCCGCTCATGATACACCAAGTATTGAGTTGATCAGGCTCAATGTCTCTTAGCATCACAAGTGTAATCACAACAAATACTAACAAGGAATCGAATCAACCCTAAACTAAACTAAGCCCGACTAGGTCGAACTGCTCTGATACCATAATGTAACACCCCGATAAATTCTAACATATAGAATCACCGAAATGCACTAAAAGGCATACATCAGAGTAACTTCCTGTTAATGAAATATTGAACACATCTAAAACTTTCGATAATACATATCAAATGGTTCTCTGAACCTTATAAACTTCCTGAAAATGCTTAAGTTTCAAAACTTAAGACTTGTACATAATCCTGGTGTTCAATACTCAAAACATAAAGAAGCGGAAACGATTTTACAACTTAAACAATGAAAGTTATACAATCGATAACATAGAAACAATAAATGGGACAAAGGTCTAAGACATGAAAATCGGTCTTCAATGACTCCAAGAGTCGCACCGGCTAACCGTGTTTCGTCGCCTTTGCTTTCCCCTGTTTCTCTATAAAAACCACAAATATGAAGGGTGAGATAAACATTATCTCAGTGAGTCCTATCGAGACCCTTTACTAACTCTAGCGGTTCATTATGCCTTGCTTTGAACTCGTGGTCCTAAAAAGCAACCACGTGGAAATATATTAAGTTCCTGTATCAATTATGCTCATGGCCCTCCTAAGCGACACATGCAGCATACAATCTTTTGTCCATGTTTTTAGCATAACACCTCAGTCTACCTATTTTATAGGTACTTCTTTGACTTTGGTGAACCCATCCCGCTATTTCTAGTGGGTGAAACAGTCTTGAGTCTAGGTTTTGGGGCTCATGACTTCCCCTCCCCTAGTATGCTAACCTCTAAGGGTCGTCACCCTTTTTCCTCTTGTATTTATTATACATTATATATCCATGTACCCGCAATGGGCTGTTAGTCATTTCAGTCATGTACCGTGTATAATATCAGTCAAGTATCGTGTATCATATCAGTCAAATACCGTGTATCATATCAGTCAAGTACCGTGTATCATATCAGTCAAGTACTGTGTATTATTATTTCTTGACATATGTTCTCTCGCGTTCTCTAAGTACGGTCTTCCATTTTATTCATAATACACAAGTTTTCTATTAAACATGTTCAATCTCATGATATCGGTATCTTTACATTGTTGGGGGACCTTGGGGAATGGATTAGAAGGGAATTGGAATCATTTGGAACGGATAAAAAGGTACTTTGAATTTGAAGATCAGAAGGTCTCACACGACCCGTGCGTGTAAGCGCACGACCCGTGCGCTGTTGAACAAAGATGTAAAAGATTTCCAGAAAGATACGCACGACCCGTGCGACTAGGCGCACGATCCGTGTGTGTTTAAAAACTCAGTTCGTGTAACATCAGATGGGGGCGCACGACCCGTGCACAGAGGCACACGATCCGTGCGTCTCCATCCGTTTTCCAGAAAACAGACTTTTCATGAGTAAATTCCATTCCGTTCCGATTCCAATTTTGTTCCGATCGATATCCCAACATAACAGTTATTATTCCAGACCAGCGAAAGCGATTAAACAGTCAAACAATATATATCATAAATCGACAATCCAATCAATCCGAGCAATTATGCGATTTACGGTTTTTCGATAAAAACGTTTTCGTTAAGTTTTCACAAAGCGGATTTTCCATAGTATCATTTCAGAAAATAATATGACTCGACAACAAAACGTCCCTAAGCGAGTATAGAACTCACCGATTTGACGACCTCGCGAGAAATCACGTCCTCACGAACCGTAACCTCTCGAACAATCCCCGTAATCACGTACTCGCACCGAACTCGTCCGATACTCGAAACGGAACTTCGGAACAGCAACCAATCACAAATCCAGCTACTGAACTTCCTCCTTGACTACGGAATTGGCGTCTCTCGAACTTTGGCGATTCGATCCGAAATTTGAGGAACCAACACTTCCAATTTCGCATCCGTTTTCCAGAATCAGTGAGCAGTTTTGTAACACGCGTATCTTGGTCAAATCGTGGCCAAAACCCTTCAAACCAGTGCCCATTGTGTAGATAATTTTATCTACTTTCTGATGGTCAAAGGTTCATACGCATGCATCCAGTAACTTGGGAGATACACCCGAAACAAGGTGACTGGTCCAGGACATTGCTTGATTCTGAACCCGAAACTTGGAGACATGATATCTCCTTCATTTCTCCATGAAATCGTACGGTTCTTGTGTCCAAAATGAAGATATTTGTGTCTAGTTTCCAGAGGGACAAGAATCACGATCATCGGAGTAGTGTACAGTGAGATACAATGCAATCACTGAAGGGTCCCCAAACTGTTTTTACCCAGAAATTTTCCAGAACTTCCAGCTTCTGCCTCCATCTTTCTCCTACTTAAGATGAACGAATTTAACCTCTAATAACCAACTTCCAGCTTCAATCTTCAAGGATTCCACCTCTTGTAACATCATGCAAGTTCTTAAGCCTTGAATCCACTCCTAAGCTAGACATGCAAAGCCTCCAAGTAGGCATCATGAACAAAAACGAAAATGAAGAATTTGAGCTTGGATGGGTTATTGGTTCTGAAACTTGATGATGGCTGAGAAATGGGAAGTGATATTGGTACCAGAAGATAGAGGTTGATGAGCTGAATTTCATGAGTCAAAAATGATGAACATGCATCAAAGATTGAGCAACTCTCCTCTCCCCCTTTCTCTCCCTCTCTCACGCGACTTCCCTTCTCTCTCAATCTCCCATTTATGTTTCTTTTCCATTTCAGAATGTTTTGAGTGTTAGTGGAGTGGCTCAGCTGAAGGAGAATATAAATTACTATGGAAATGACCCATCTACCCCTAGCTTACCAATTATCTCTTAAACTCAACTTAATTCAATTCTAATTCCATAACTAATCAATAATTTATACGATAATCACATATTGCATAAAGTTGTGTTCAGTGGAGGATGGTTTAGCCGAAACTCTTAAATAAGTTGAAAAGACGAAAATACCCCTGGGCTCTTATTTGCTTAAAATCCCACTTAACTCACCATATCATAATTAATCAATAATGCTAATTAATCATCTCGACCTCTTGCTAAATTAAATAATTTAAATTAGGGAAATTGGGGATGTTACACAAACCTTGGAGAAATACCCTTATTGTTAAGGTTCTTGGTAAAAGGGTCTCAAACTTTTGGAAGCCAAACATAATCGAGAATGGACAAAGAATGGACAAATCAAGATATAACAGATCTTGCTGATGGATATTTTCTGGTTCAATATAATTGTCTTCTCAGGAAGACTACAAGCATGGTCTCTTAGAGGGCCCTTGGATGATTGCACGCCATTACCTTATTGTTCAGAAATGGAACCTCCTCTTTTCTCTTTCAGCTTCTCTAGCCCACAAGATTGCAATTTGGATACACATACCCTGATTGCCTCTTGAGCTTTGCAATGACAACTTCTCGAAACAGATTGATTTTACCATTAGTACTATGATGAAAGTTGATAGACTAACCTCTCACCAATGCAGAGGTCGTTTTGCCCATATTTGTGATGAGTTGGACCTAGAGAATCAACTCTCCTCTCATATTGTTGTCATAAGGGGGAAAGATTTTATTTGGAATATGAAGGACTACATGCTATATATTTGTTTTGGATGTGGCAAGTGTGGCCACAAGAAAGAAAATTGTAGGGAATTCCTTGGCCCAGACCCAACCGTGGAGCAAACCTCAGCTCAAAACAATGTTTTTCCATAAGAAAAGGAAAGCAATATGAATGAGGATAAAAATAATGAAAAAACTGGTGTGAAGCCCCCAAAATCGATCTTGAAATGATGCGGTGTTCTCCAATCAAGCTACCTCCTTCAAATCGATCTTGATCCGTGCGAAGGAAAAATTGCATGCGTCAATCCTTGGGAAGTGTTACATCAGAAACCTTGACCCCCTGAATAGAAACATAGAGGTCGTGATCAAGGTTCTAAATAACGGTCACGGTTGCGGTCGCGTTAAGGCTTTCGCGATTTCGGCTGTTGCGGACGTCGCGTCATCGATTGCGGTCATCGCGGTGTGAATTAATCACAACATTGCACAAATCATATTAAAATTATTTGTTTTGTTATATAATGTATAATAACTTAAATTAATGCTTTTTTCCATTTATATAAGATGTCTAAGGTAAAAGAAAAGTAAGAAAAATATGAATTAATTAAATACAGAATTAAACTTACACAAGAAAATTTAATAAATCATTTGAAAATAAAAAGCATTAATTTAAGTGATTAATTCAGACCACACATTGCATTACAAAAAGCCCACCCCACCACTCAATTTTTTTTCCAAAAAAAAACCCTACATGCGTCTCTTCTAGAAAACATAATGAAAATAAAAAAATAAAAAAATCCATCTAAAAAGCACGGGAAGAAAGGTGAAACCCACCTCACGAGACTCACCCTCACAGAACTCATCATCCTCACACTCAATAATCGCCCTCACTCTGACGGTGAAAGAGTTCCACTCAGCCACTCAACAATACTGCCATCAAATGCAAGCAAAACACAGTCGTTGACACACACACCACCAGATCTGGATTTTTAGAGATCGAAGGATGCTCAATGAGGAAGAGATCAAAGGATGCTCAACGAGGAGGAGATCGAAGATGAATCAGAGCTCAAAGCAAGAGCTGGAGGCGTCATGCAAGACCAAAAACTGCTTCTTTCTCTTTTTTTTCTGAAGAACGATGGTACACCACGGTTGTTGCGTCTGTAACGGCAATACGTCGCGGTCGTCGCGGCTGTAACAGCGGTATGTCACGGCCGTTTCCGGTGAATCTCTTTCACTCTGTTGTAGCGGTCAGTAACGGTAACGGCAGCTACCGATAACGTTTTGTCGCGGGCGTTTTTTGTGTCGCGCTCCGTTTTTTAAAACCTTGGTCGTGATAGTGGCAATTTTTTGATCGTATTGAAGACACGCTACACCAATTTTTTGATTTAGTGGCAATTGAATAATGGCAGTCGGCTTTAACCGCTGCAAAATAACTTGTTTAGCGTTGGTTGGCCGACTGACGCTAATCTTAGGAAACATTGGTGGGTAGTAGATGACTACTGGCGGTTATAACCGCAACTACGATTTTCTTTATTTTTCTTTGGTTAATTTAAATACTAGTGGCAGTTGAAACGGCCAGTAATTTAGTTTCTCCCAAATTATTTTTCAAAGTATAAGAAAAAGTACATAAATTTAAAGTTTAGGCAGTTGTAATGACCACTAAGTTTATTTTTAAAAAATAAAAATAAAAATGGGAAATATTATCTTAATTATAGGGACGATTGCAATCACTACTATCATGTGTTTTTTTAATAAATAATAAATATTTATAGACACTTGCGGTGACCAATTTAGTAATACTGGAACTTGAATCACAACCCAGATTCTCGTTGCAAGTTTAGCGGTGGTCTTAGCTGTCACTATTCCAATATTCGCGGTTCAATTTTCGTTCTCCCTCCAGAAACGCAGTAATGTTTGGCTCTTTATTATTTTTCTTTTTTTAAACCCTAAAGATGGTTTAAGGTTTTCCCGTTTCACAAAATAGAAGGCAAGGGGTGCTTAGCTCTTCCGTTTCGCCGAGAAAGGTGCGCTTAATTAGCTTTTCCAATCCATCGATCTGTTAGGTTTTATTTTTGTATTTGGAAATTTCTATTAAAGTTCCTCTTCCCTATTTTCTTCTTCCAGATTCTTCAAGAACCACAATCTTGGGTTTTGACTTGAAAGTCTTATTTTGGACGCAATCGATTTGTTTTTTTACCCAAACTTATACTATTTATTTATTTTTGTACATGTTCGGTTATCTATAGGACATTTGATTATACATGATTTTTTTTCCTATTGTACAATTATGCTGTGCACCTCTCTCTCCCTCTCTCTCTCTCTCTCATATTATTGATGGTATTAGGCAAATAGTTAATGAATGGGCTATCATAAAGTGGTCCAAGATTCCTAGGGACCAAAACAAAGTTGTTGATGAGTTGGCTAGGATTGGTCTTTTTTTTTTAAGTTGTAGCGGCTTAATTTACGACTCTACCCTTTCTTTTATCCTTTTTTATTTGCGTGAGAATAAAGAGGGTTTATCTTTTGTTAACCCCTGTTTTCCAAATTTTCTTTATAGATGTCATGAAATAGAAAACAAGAAAAAGAATATAGTGATGCCACATTCAACTTGAGAACCATATGCATGATTTAAATAAGGGAAGAACAATAACATCCAGCATTTCTCTTTCATTCACTTGGTTTTATCAAAATGCCAACAAGCATCATTGTCCCCAATAAATTACCAAACAGACAATGGACCATGTTATAATCACATTATCTAACTCAAGCAAAGTTGTTAAGTTAGATATCAGTGTAACTCATCTGGGTGTGCTTTCTTCTTTTCACCCAGGAAGGGTTTGAACATCATTACTATTCCAATTCCTTCAACTAGATTCAAGAATAAAAAGACCAAATGGGTGCCTGCAGTAAAATGTGCAAAATTCAGATCCGAGTAATACAGCTAGCAGATAGAACAGTGGGACCTACATTGTAGTGAGGGTGTGCAAGTGCCCGGTTTTTATTCCTTTTCTCCCTCGATTTAAAAGAAAAAAAATTAAAACTAACATAAAGTAGTATCCTAAATTTTGTATATTTTATACCTTTTTTTATATATTTAAATCCCTTAACTCTACTTTTATATTTTGTCCCCATAAATTAAGGGGAATCATAGGCAACACACGCTTCTAGTAATTTTGTTTATAAGAAATGCTTTTAGTAATGTTAAAATCATAGTCTAACTAGAAACTTTATAGCATGGTTTACGCGAGTTTTGGTACATGATGGGTCAATATCATCACCATCGATATATTATAAAATAGTCAACGATGATTATTTTATAATAAATACTTCACACATTTGAAAAGTCATGGCTTTTTCCTAATAATGGACACCTAAAGTGAAAGAAAATACTATAAATATTTCAAGTTAGGTATTGTTGACCATTTATAGCACACAAATTAGTTGATCTTGAGCATCATCATACCTGGGAGGAAAGAAGCATCTATACGCTTTTGTGACCAAGTTAGTCTGCAATGACCATGTTCATAAGAAGAAAAACGTTAAACATGAATTTAGTTATAACAAAATTGTAATTACAAAGCATGTGGACCAAACCTTCTACAAATTAAACACGTGTCAACAACTGTAAATTGATCAAAATATATGGGTATTGGAGAGTAATAGAAAGTACTCTCAGCTATTAGCTTTAGATAGATTGTGTAGTGCATTATCAACACAACCGTGTAACTAAATCAGTTCACAAATGTGCTGATGTGGCAGCTGACTAGGCTACATACACTCTGCATGAGCACTGGTGTTTAAATAATTTTTCACAAGTCAATCAATGCAAGAGATTCATTTCATCACAATGCACAAGTTGCATCGTTTACACGTGAATCCCGAAATTCCATTGCAATTTGATTCAATTGAAGATCGCAACAATCACAAGGTTTCTGATGCGTACGATCGTTGGTTCATTCAAGATCAGGCACCCTACACTTGGCTGCTTTCCACATTTTCTGATTCTGTGCTTCCTCGCATTCTCAATCGTCGTCACGCTCATCAAGTTTGGGACACTATTCACAAGCACTATTATGCTCACCTAAAAGCGAAGATGCGCCAACTACGAGCAGAATTGAAGAGCACTAAGAAAGGTACACGCAATATTGTTGAATTTATCACTAGAATTCGTGCCCTAGCAAGCTCTTTATCTACCATAGGTGATTATATCTCCGATTATGATCTTGTAGACATAGTGCTTGAAGGTTTTCCTGAGGAATACAATTCACTAGTAATGATTGTGTTTAGAAAACATGATAACATTGATCTCATTGATCTGGAATCTATGCTCTTGGTACAAGAAGCGCAACTTGATAAGTTTCGCCAAGAGCTAGCCACGCCCGCTATATCAGTGAATTTGGTCCATGTAAACTGACACAATGCCTCCAACTTAGGCACTGGTCGTGACTCCACTGCCTCTGGTTACTCAGGCAACTCATATTATTGTGGTAGAGGAAGGTTTGCCTATGGTCGTGGTCGTGATCGTAATGGACAAGTGCACATGGGTAATGGACAAGGCTTTCTAAGCCACTCCACTGGCAAACTTAAACTATGCTCTAAACATAACCCTTCTTCACACTCAAAAATCTCATAGTAGTTCCTGCCATCACGCGTAATCTTATTTCAGTAGGTCAATTTTGCCTTGACAATAACGTATTTTTTGAGTTTCACGCCAATTTTTGTCTTATTAAATGTCAGGTCTCTAAATAGGCACTCTTTCAAGGTTAGAGAGGTGTTGATGGTCTTTTCTTCCTTCCTTCCCTTACTACTATGACTAAGGACACTCTTCCTATTGCTCTTTCAGCAACCATTCCCGCTCCTTCTTTAAGTAACATAAATAATGTACCTTCTAGTACTTCTATTCATAGAATTGTCAATAATTACTCAGCGTGGAACCATAGCCTAGGCCATGCTAATAGTCGTGCTGTTAAAATTGTTTTGAGTCTTTGTAACAGTCCTATTTCTCCTACATTTGAGTTGTGTAAATCTTGTTCTATTGGTAAATCTCATTGCATTCACTCACCACCTTCCACAACAAAATATCACACAATATTAGAGGGTGAGGGACCTTTGCCCTCACCCACTAGCTGTGGTTATCTCTATAGCTTTTGTTGATACTTGCACCAAATTCACATGGTAGTATCTTTTAAAGAGAAAATAAGATGCCATTCAGGCCCTCACCCAGTTTCACCAGTTTGTTAAACTCAATTTACCACCACCCTCAAAGCCATTCAGTCAGACTCAGAGGGAGAGTTTAAACCCTTCATTGCTCACCTAACCAACTTAGGCATTGATCACAGATTTACCCGCCCTTACACATCCCATCAAAATGGCATGGTAGAGAGAAAACACAGACAAATAGCAGAAATGGGCCTCACCATCTCATCAATAGACTACCTACCTCCACCCTTCACTCTTATATGTCCCTGTACCAGGTCCTTTACAAGACTCCACTAGACTACTCCACCCGTAGATCCTTTGGCTGCACTTGTTTTCCTCTCCTCACTCCTTATAACAAGCACAAACCTCAACTCCACAACCAAGAATGTGTGAACCTAGATCCCTCTCCTCACCATAAGGGTTTCAAATGTCTTAGCTCCAATGGTCGTATCTATATTTCCAAAGATGTAACCTTTCATGAAACATCATTTCCTTATCACGCGGGTGACTCGGGTTCGCCGGTAACGACGCCAAAATCTTGACGCGATATTGGCAAGTGTACCAAATCATCGCAAGTAATAATAAAATGGTAAGAACTGGATGTCGAACTCAAGATTGCACATACTTATCAATTTAATGGTCTAATTAGTAAATTGAACAAGGGACTGAATTTAGTTGTGTATAAAGAATAACAATAAAATGTTTTTGTGAATTTTTAGAAAATACAATCAAAAACGCTTTTGAAAATTACTAGGTGATAAAAGAAGTTATGGATGAACTCCTATTGATTCCACACTATTGCAAAATGATTTGCTATAGAAAATTACTCCCTCTTTACCTTTGTTATCAAACCCACAACATTAATCAATTCCTAATTCCTTAGGCAACTAATCCTATGTAAAAAACTAAAAACCCTAATTCCTTAGGTGATTCTATTTAAGAACAAGCATTACAATCAAGAGTTTTCAAGATACAACAACTCCAAGCCTATTCCTAGACTAAGAATTGTAGGCATTAATTCAATATTAAGCATTCAAACATAAAACTTCCATCTCATACTTAAATCATATATCATTTCATGGATGATCAATTCATAAAAAGCATTAAGAACAAAGGTTGAGTACACAAAGGAAGAGGGAACATGACAATTAAATAGATCAAAATCAACTGCAATAGTACTGTTGTTTCATCAATATTCATCAATCCCTAACCAAAAGGTATTTAGCTAGACATAGAGAGAGAAGAAATCAAACATAGAATGAGGCTTAATGGATAGCGTGACCACATTGAAGCTCCAAAATCTTGTTCCCAATAATGCATTTATCAAGGGGCACTTACAAGAAGACATATACATGAATCAACCTCCTGGCATCATCTCTAGTGATCCTTCCCTTTTCCGTAAACTTAACCGATCTCTTTATGGATTAAAACAGGCGCCTCACACCTGGTATGAGACATTATCCCAAGTAGGTAGCTCAGTTGGTGAGCTAAGGGATACCGAAGGAGTGCACCAAAAAAAGTGTAAGAAGGAGGTCCTGGGTTCAACCCCCGGAAACTAACATTTCTCCCACCCCCACTAACATTGCCTATCAAAAAAAAAACCTGGTATGAGACATTGCAGACCTCTCTCCTGAAATTTGGCTTCATTCACAATCAATGTGATGACTGCTTATTTGTTTACACCTCCTCCAAAGAGCCAACATGCTAACTTTCAGCCCTATGAGCACTCCTACGGATGCTAATATGAAGCTTAGTCGCCACGAGAGATATACTTTAAGTGATCCAACTCAATACTGGTCCATTGTTGGAGCCCTTTAATACATCACTCTAACTCGCCTTGACCTTGCTTACGTTGTAAATATAGTCTGTCAATTCCTTCCTCATCCACTGGACACTCACTGGCGCGTCGTGAAACGTATCCTTCGCTATTTAAGTGGCACTGTCAATCACAGTCTCCTGCTGCAACTTGCACCCCATGACACACACACACACACACAATGTATTCAGATTGGGAAAGCAACCTGGATGACAGGCGCTCTACATCACGTTCCCGCTAGGTCCTAACTTGATCGCGTGGAGCTCCAAAAAGTAAACTCTAGTGTCTAGGTCAAATGTAGAGGCCGAATACAGAAGCACGACCAATGCAACTGTAGATTTGCTATTGGTTCAATCCCTGTGAACTAACCTTCGTATGACCACTTAGTCCCCAAATCTCTTCAGTGATAACCTCATTGCAAGAATGCTCTCTCACAATCCAGTCTTACATGCTCGCACCAAGCACTTAGAACTTGGTATTCACTTTGTCCGTGAGAAGGTTGTTGGCAAGAAGCTACTAGTTCAACATGTTTCTAGTTCACATAAACTTGTAGATGCTTTGACAAATCCACTGTCAGTATCCACAATGACCAAAGATTCAAACTCAAAGTGGTTCAATACAACAAACCAACTTTGAGCTTGAAGGGGTATAATAGAAATTTACTCTTAGCTATTAGCTTTATATAGATTGTGCTATGCATTATCAGCACAACCATGTAAGACTATGTACAATGGTTTACATATTCAACACCCTCCTTTTTCACTTTTTAACACTCCACATCATCTTTTCTCTCTTCCACCTAATAATTCAACACCCATTCAACTTTTACTCACTACAATGGTTTTGTTTAATAAAATTCAACACCCTACCCCACCACTTTTATTTCATATTCTTATTTTCTTTTATGTTTTTGTTTAAAAAAGTTGATTTTTTTTGTGTCCAAATCAAATGAAACAAGTCTCTATTTATAGACAAAAAATAATAATGAATTTTGGTGAAAAAAAAATAAAAAAACAAATTGATTTACTATGAAATAATTGACTCCAAATAATTAGGATGAGATAAAAATCTCAAAAATCACAGCAGCCAATCAGATTTCGCCAAGTGTTTTGCGCGGTCCCCACTCCCTCCTCATTCAACATGTTGAATCTTTTCAACACCAATTAATCCACCTCACTTTCAACACTCCATTCAACACTCCATTACAACCTTTCAACTACTTAATAATTTATTCAACACCTCCATTGTAAATGGTCTAACAAAATCAGTTGAGAAGTTTGCTGATGTGGCAGCTGACTAGGCTACATATACTCCACATCAGCACTAATGTATCAATACTTGTTCACAAGTCAATCAATGCAAGAGTTTCAGCACATTCTGTTTTACATTCAGTTATGATTCGATTAGATTCTCTTCAACGAGTAATTTATATCAACTTTCTTACTAAACTGACAAGGCTAAAGACACACTTGATGGGTTTGGATTCTCTCCAATTTTTGATCAGAAGCAGTAGGAGAGAGAAAAACTCATCCAATAAAATATTATAACAAATGAAATATTATAAGTATTCACTTCAATAGTCTCTTATTTTCTTATGAGCAAGTTTAAATTAACACAACTATTAAAAATTGGAGAATTCACAGGTACACTTACATGGTACCTCCTGCAACAGGGCCAACAGCTTTGAATAGAGACATAACTGTCATGGAAAGACCATTAGCAACCCCCCTTTGGTGTTGTTCCTGTTTTCCCAATGAATGTCATATATACCACAATTCAATCCAAAGCTAATATCAAGCATAATGAGGAAACTAAAGAGTAAAGACAATGAAACTGTCCAAAGGCTTACCACTGCTCTATTTTGTAAAAGGAATAAACCGGTTGTAATGGTAATCTAATTCCATGAAAAAGAATACAATCAAATAAATTTGTATTACAGAGAACTTTTTCTCAATTAATTTATACCCAACTCTAAGGCTTTACTTTATTTGAAACCCTTATTATTACCTAGATAATAAATAACTAAATAGGTGCACTTACAGACACAACATTCTTCATGATGGAAGCAATACTTATCACTATGTATAATGTTATGCCCCGCAACATTGCTATGAAGGGGTAACTTTGCAGAAGTGGAATGGAAAAAATCTGTATACAAGACAAGTTTAAAATCACAAGCTTTTTAATACAAAAATGCAAGAATCGGGAAAATTAGATGTAAACTGACCCCTAAGATTCGAGCAATGGTTATAGGACCAAAAGCTTTTTCCACATATGGGTATAGGGCAAGTTGGTAGATCAAAAGTGCAAGACCTGATAATTTCAAAAGTTAGTAATCATATAAAGGGGGGGGGGGGGGGCATATATAGGGTTTTAAAGATGCACCTGAAATTGCAAGAACATCACCAACATCATCTGTTGTAAAGTTCAGACCCCAAAGCCTTGGAGGACTGACAGCCCATAATGAAAAAACCTATAGAAACATGATATATTAAATGTGATGCATATCCTTTATTTTAATTTCATTAAATAAAAATGTTACCTCTTGATAAGCAATATCATGAAGTGAGAAAATAGAATAAGCAATGATAGATGACATTAGGCACCAATTCCTGAGAATACTTTCATTCTTTTGAAATATGGTTTCTTTGCCAATCCCCGTGCTTCCATTTTCTAAAGCTTCAACATTATTTATAGGCTCATTGTTACCTTTGTGATTGTGAAGTGTTTCCTACACATATTTTTAACAATTATTTTGACGAGATATAATATAATATAATATAAACAGTTTTTTAAACAGTTAAGACAAAGCTAGGCAGTGCTACAAAGGTCATAAAAAATGGTTCCAAGTTATGAAGTGTCATCATAAAAGTGCGGAAAGTAAATTGGCCTCGTGAGGAGCCCGAACCTTATATGTGAAGTCTCTTTATGGTCTACTCTTATCTAGCCCTGTGAGTACATAATTAGGCCTCCCCCTTGTGCACCTTCCAAGAAGGTGGGCACTATAGGTGTATTCATTGATGCTAAGGTTGAGCTAACCTTACTAATCTTTTTCAGATCTTGAAAAATGCTGCATATAAAAAAATAGTCTCTGGTGCAAATATGATGGTGTCTTCCACAACAGCTCATACTCAATCACATGCAAAATATGGTTCTGCTTCTACTTTGGTGATCCCATTCACATGCTAGCATCTAGACAACCTAATAAGTCCTTGTCCAGTATCCTGGTTCAAGCAAAAACACGTTTCCAAGTGGTATTGAGAGACAAAGCTATTTAATCAATAAAACGGAACTACAGCTACTCTGTAGTCGCAATGAGTAACACGTTTCCAATTTTCTGCGTCCTTCTCTCCTTCAATGGAGAAAACTGGTTTCTGGTTTCAAAAACCACAGTTTTGAGGTTGAAGACCACTTCAGGGACTGATTTGTCCCCTTTCCAAAAAAGTCAGGGACTGATTTGTCCCCTTTTCAAATTTGTAAAGTTAGGGACTTATTTGTTCCAAAATAAACACTTGATTGGCATTTAACGTGACACGCGGCATTTAACGTGCCACGTAGGAGACGTTGGATGTGCTGGCAACGTCAAAATGGATGGAGGGACTAACATGTCCTGTTTTGGAATTGTCAGGGACCAATGTGTCTCGAAAAAATTCTCAAGGACGAATTCGTCCCGTGAAAAAATTGTCGGGGACGAATTTGGGCCTTTACTCCAGCTTTAGTAAACCCATTATTGGGAAAAATCCCAAGTCCCACATCAACTAGTGATAAGGTCTCAAGAGGGTATATAATGAAGAGGCAACCCTCACCTTACAAGCCGACTTTGTGAGGATCCATTAGTCTCAAACCACATTCTAAGATGGTATCAAAGCTTGTCCTGTCCTAGATCCGTCGGGCCACCTGCCATTATCCACGCTCCAAGCCCAATAGTGTTGGGCATGAGGGGATGTATTGGGAAAAATCTCAAGTCCCACATCGACTAGTGATATGGTCTCAAGAGAGTATATAATGAAGAGGCAACTCTCACCTTACAAGCCGATTTTGTGTATGTATGCTACCTAGTAGGGGTGTTCGCGGTGCGGTTTGGTTCGGTTTTGAGATAAAAAGTGAACCGAACCGCAAGGTAAAACTACATGCGGTTTGGTTTGGTTCGGTTGGCTTCCTAAAATAAAACCGAACCAAACCAAACCAAACTAATGCGGTTTGGATTGGTTCGGTTGGTTCGGTTTTTTCCAAGACAAAACTTAATTTAAAACGAAGTTAAAATTAACTAACATAAAAAATGGCTAACATAAATCTTAAAGAAAAAATCTACTCAAATATATATAGTATATAAATTACGCTCTTTTAATTCTTTTAAGATAGTTAATACAATGTTTAAAAGAATTTGAATTAAATATTTTATTGTAATTTTTAAATATAGCACAACAATATTGATTGTTTGTAAGTGAGTCAAAGAATTAATTGTATTTGGGCTAGTAAGTGAGTGAGAGTTGGGTTTTAGTTGCATTTGGGTTAGTAAGTTAGTAAGGAAGGTTGTAAGTCAATAAGTCTTAGTGTTACTTGCGGTTTGGTTTGGTTTGGTTCGGTTTCTATAATCAAAACCGCGAACCGAACCAAACCGCGCGGTGCAATGAAAAAAAGAACCGAACTAAACCAATAAGAAGCGGTTTTTTGCGGTTTTCGGTTTGGTTTGGTTCGGTTTGCGGTTTTCTATTGGTTTGGTTCGGTTTTGAACACCCCTACTACCTAGGTGTTATGTGGTGTTTTGCTTTGGCCTAGTGCCTATTTGTATTCTGTGATATGGAACCCTTCAACTTGGAAACTTATCATAAAAAAGATAGAAAAATCAAACATCAATATTTAATGAACATATATTCTATAATCTAAGATACATACAGGAATCCAGATACAGGCAATAGCTGCTAGAAATGAAAGTCCTGATATTATAAAGCAGGGCAAGCAATATGGGAACCTGTCGAATGATTTGAATCCACATATCATTATAGGATAAAATGATATTAAAAACACAAGCTGGGAACCAAATTTGAATCCATATATAGGTTTTATATATCAACAAGTAGGAAAAGTCAGCTTACTTATCCCATAAAGATCCCTTTGAAAATATATGTGGGTATTTCTCTGCCGGCTGCAATAAGAAACCTCCAAAAGAATTAGCTAGAGAAACAAGATACAAATATGCACATGAATGTGTCCAAAACCTACAGACATATACTCAAACAATTTTTTATGTCAATTTTTGTGTCAAAACTCAAAAGAATTTATCTTTTATAATTCTCAATGGAATAAAAAATTTCAACCATCATCAGCCTTTCATTATTCCAAAAGTCCTTCACAAATAAGTCATATTATGTGCAAGTACAAAGTTCAAGACATTTTGCAAGATGTATTTGATACCTTGGAAAGCCAAGAATAAAAATAGTACCTGAGCCAAATAGCCTCCTAATGCTGGGCCAATGATCAAACCCATACCCCAAGATGCACTAACCTAAAATCATGTCACACATTCCTTAGACCCAATGTATTTGAACCTGAAAACACTTTTTAGGTTCATCTGTATCTAGTCTGTAATATAGACTAGATACATCAATTATGAAAAGTGTTTTTTTTTTTGCTTATAAATGATACCAAAAGGAGTACTAATAGTAGATAAAAGTTTGAGACATACTGTAGAAAGTCCTAGAGCTTGGTGCTCTTCTCTAAATAGTTCTGTAGCATAGGCCTATTAAAATGAGGAATTTGTCAAATACAAATAGCTTGGTGCTCTTCTCTAAAAAGTTCAGTAGCATAAGCCCATTGAATGAGATTGAACACATATCTACATGTCCACAATCAAATTAAACTTCTACTAATTCTTGAGTGTTAAAAAATGGTACCATCATTGGTCCAATTGCACCATTTAAACTTCCCAGAAGAAATCTAGTGATAACAGCCATCCAAAAACTTGTACTAAGGCCAAATAGTGTGTTGAAAATCACGCTGAAAACAAGTAAACATTAATGATTATGGGAAACCTCACATCATAACTTGAAAGGAATATTCAGTGATATGATATACTTACACCATGATAATCCCGAAAACTATAACAGGTTTTCGACCATAGCGATCGGAAACCATTCCCCATAATATTGATGTAAAAACTTTGCCAAGCATGAATGAAGATCCTAGAATACTTTTTGTCATCATCAATAGACAACATATAACAATGATAGAACACTTTAAAAAATGGAAACATGAATAAATCTTTACCCACAAAACCCGCATAATAACTAATATCAGCTTCTGTTTTTGCAATATTGAAATCCCTTACCTGAAAAATTAATGTAACTTTATCGAGGATCATATTATGTCACACATCACTATGCAAAACTATGTTCCATAATGAAGCAAATTGATGTCCCTTGTTAAAAACTGAAATGCTAAATGAAGTTAGTAGCACTTCTTATATTTATTTCCGATTATAAATATATGTAAGAAAAGAACTGAAATTAAACTTTTTTGTAGGCAAAATTTAAGTGATCAATTAGATAGGGAAATGAGAAAATGTTAGTTTACATCTCCAATCTCAACCTATACCACTTGACTGGTGGCGGTTAGAATGCACAAATCGAAAGACTTGTGCTTCATACACTAATGTGCCTTTTATCTTCAATGGGGAGTTTTCCGGTTAATGCTTATTTACAAGTTTTGCCCAAATTTGTTAATAATTACATGACCAAAAGAAACCCGTTTTGTCATTTAAAAAAATTATTACGATAATTGAATATTTCCCACTTTCGTTTTTTTATAAACATGAGAATAAACAACTCGATAATGTTTACGAAGGTTATCTTCTCTCTTACATATCTTTTACCGAAAGTAATCCACACATAGAAAATTGTAATACCACTAGGTAAATAAAGTTCAATAATATTCAATTTCACTAATATAAATACAATTTTTTTAAACTTATTTCTCTATTCACATGCTCCCCAAAAGTAAAACTATATACCAACAAGGGTCGGTCCAAGTGGTAACTGGACTTGGATCCCACCCCAAGGTCTCGGGTTCAAATCTTGGGTATGGCAAAAACTCTGTTGGGAGGGGAGAACCACACGGACCGGCAATGCCGGAAACTCATGGCCAGCCAGGTTCCCCGGTGTAGATTAGTCACCGGCAAAGCTGGTGAAAACTACGCACCAATGACATGGTAACAAAAAAAAAACTATATACTACCTATTTACATATACAATTCGTTAAAAATACACTACAACAAAAATGTCTAAAAAGAGCGCCAACAAAAGTAGCGCTTTCTAGGTGAGCGCTCCTTATTCCCAACACGCACGTCCAATGAGTAGCGCTTTGTACACGAGCGGTCCCTATTGCTAAACGCAAACGCTGAATGAGTAGCGCTTGGTACGCGAGCGCTCCCTATGGCTAAACACGGAAGTTCAATAAGTAGCGCTTTTTATGTGAGCGGTCCCTTTGGTCAAAACGCGTTCTCAGTAGGTAGCGCTTTTTATGCAAGCGCTCCCTATTGCTAAATTTATTTTTCTAAAACTTATTTCCTCTCGTGCGTACTCTTCTTCCCGTTGAAGCACAGTACTACTCAAACACACACACACACACACACACACACACTCTCTCTCTCTCTCTCTCTCTCTCTCTCTCTCTCTCTCTCTCTCTCTCTCTCTCTCTCACAGAAACACTTACACAAACTCAGTCTCTCAAGTTCCAAACCACCGCCTCCTCCTTGCGCCGCCGCGTTAGACGACGTCGTCCTCTCCTTCGACGACGCCGTCCTCTCCACCACGCTGTTATCTTGTTTGCTGCGAATAGAGCGCCGACGTCGTTCATCTCATTTGTGACGCTGTTCTTCTCTCTTTTTCGAATGTCATCCATCTCTTTTCTGTAAGTTAATCTCGCCCTCCTAGGTTTGGTTGTTGATAATAGATTTGGCTCTTGCCCCTTTCTTATTTAGGGATTTTAGGTTTTAGGGTGTTTAGGTCTCATAGTTGTGTTACCACTTATTGCCTGAGACGAAGACCCACCATTGTCCATTTTCCATCACCCTTTCTCTATGTTACCACTAATTTTAGGTTTTCCACATTTGTGTTGTTTTAGTTTTGATTTATATTGCTGTTAGAAAATGATAGAAGCTGAAATTTGACCATTTTATATGATGTTTACCCATCTTCTAGTTCCATCTTCATAAATAATATTTAAGTTTGGATAAAAATGTGTTACCAGGTACGTTATCTACGTATACCCCTAATTATACCAACATTAGTATTAATGTTGGCACCAGGAGATGACAATATTAAATTAGTGCTAATTCGATTACATATATGTTCAGCTCAAAATACCTACTGTGCCTTACTATTATTCTCATTGGGACGAATATAACTTAAGTTAAAAGAGAGTTTGTTGTAGTTCGAAAGAACATATAGAAAAATGCAAGGCACAAATGGAAAGAAGCAAGGTAGAGGTTAAAGCCAATATCGATCAGCGCTTGACGCTGTCACATCAATTAAGCTGTGATACTTTGTTTTTGGCACCCATCAACTTAGGGTGTGTAATTTAATCTATATATATATATCAATCGTATGTAACATGTATTTGTGAAATATTTGTCATTAATTTGAATATTCAAAAATTTTATAGGACTCATTGGATATTGTTGGCGGTTGATCCCAAAAGAGATGTGATTTTCTATTTGGTTCGCTGCTAGGTCATTACAACAACTACCACAAGTTGGTGGGAGTATTTAATAGGTGTGTATTTAGATCTCTCGTATATTTCATAATTTAAATTATGTATATTTCGATTAATATAGTTATATATATGATGTTGTTTTAGTGCTTTGACAACTTATTAGGGATTGTGTGATGTCAGGACTGCGTACAGAAAATCATCATCTTCTACAAAAGTGGATAGCAATAAGGGTAAGTTTATAATCAATATTCTTATGCATATGTAATTAATTAAATTTAATAACTAAGTAATCTTTTGTTTTATAGGGTCCCAAACAAACAAACGGCAATGATTGTGGGTACTATGTAATGAAATTGATTAAGGACATCATCACTCACAACCAAATGGAAATCCCAATCTATGTATGTAATTTGATAGTTTGTTTTTTGACAAGTAATTCAATATCTAATAGATATTGATAAAATTCTAAGTTCATTTTATTTTATTTTTTCAGTATTTTCCTGAATATGTGTGTGGAGCTCAATTTTCTGATGAGGAACTTACTGAGCTCAAAGGAGAGTGATGTCGTTATGTTGCCAGTTTGATTCATGCAAATCGAAATTGATGTAAACTTTTTTGGATATCCTATTTTTGTAGTACCTCATATTGGATATGTTGTAATTTTTGTTGATCTTTTGGTACATGCATGAGGATTTATGTAATTTTTGTTGGCACATATGTTGATAAATATATATATATATATATATATATATATATATATATATATATATATATATATATATATATATGTGGCTTAAATGGATAACAGTGATATTTGCAGGAGGATAAGTGATATTTAAGCCTATATATATATATTTATATATATATATATATGTTGGATTTGTAAATTAGTTGGAATTTGATTTGAAATTGGTTTTTGATTTGGAATTTCATTTGGAAGTTTGTTGTTGGTTGTTGGTTGTTTGTTGTTGGTTGCTGGTTGCAGGGAGCTGGGAACTGATAATAGAGTGGAAATAGACAAAAAATTATTTTAAAAAAAATTAGGCATAGGTGCGCTAAGACTCATCTTGCTTAGATGCGCTAAGACCATAAGTAGCGCTTTCTGTGAAAAGCGCTACCTGGTCTAAGCGCATCTAGGAATAAGGAGCACTTGTACTAAAAAGTGCTCCTCTTGCTTAGATGCGCTAAGACTATAAGGAGCGCTTACACCAAAAAGCGCTAATCTTGCATGTTCATTAGTAGCACTTTTGGAGCGCTACCTTTGGGGGGATTGGCAACAGGAACGCAAGCTTTAGGAGTGCCCGAAAGCACTACTGATGGCCCAAAAAAAGCGCTACTCATTAGTAAATCTGTTGTAGTTAAGTATTTTGAAGTAATTACTCCTAAACATATTTCCTAGGACATATACTTGGAGGGTCAAGTGTCAACTTGTGGTTTGGAAATTTACTTGCACCAAGTACCTAATTGATGTTTTCTTTAAAGCCCAAACTAAAACATTGTTGAAAAATCTAACTATAGGACGCCAGTTTTAATATTTATTAACATAATTTTATATTTATTTTTTTGGAATTAATTTTAACATAATTTTATATTTAGTTCGGTCATAAGTTAAATTATTCACATTAATGCAAATTAGAAATTTATCATTTTATTAAAACTTAAAACAAGAGCATCAGTTTTTTAAGAATATATGTTTTTCTATTTTTTGTTTTTGAAAACAACTTAAAAACACTTAAAAGAAAAAACGGAAGTCAAAACAATTTATAACGTAATATTTTTATTAGGAGCTATTTTTTAATTATGGTTTCAAGAAGGTATTTTTTTTGTAATTAGACTAAATTACTGTACGTAAAAACTGAACAAAAGGTGTACATTCTTCAATCTTGGCCATCGAATATATATATTATATATCAAATCTTTCTATTTGCGCATTTTAAGTGCCACCCACTTGACTACTCCTCTAGGGTAACTTGAAACTAAATAAAGTTTTCTTTATGTGTCTTAGGGTAACGTCCAAGAAATAACAATGTTACACAATAGACACATCTTGTGGAAGTATTAGTAGGCATTGGTAGATAGATAAACTCACCATGAAATAAAAGAATGGAAAGAGAGATGATATAGGCAGTGCTGAACATGAGAAAAAAAACAGAGACATTAGAGATTGACAAAGTAGTTTAACATACAAACACTACCATGATCTTAGAAACACTATCATCCATATAACAAAAAGGACAAATACATAGTTTAGTGCTTACCTAAACATAACACTATCATCCATATAATCATAAGATTTGGAATGGAAACACCACTGTTAAGCTCTTTGGCTTGTTCCACCTTACAGCCAGGGCAATTCTCATAGTACTTATTCTCCAACAATGCCTCTCTCATATCCTCCTCCCTCATCTTTCTAACACACCTCAAGTCAAGAGAAAAATATGTATGAAATTTATGCCACTATTTGCTTTTGAAGTCTAGGCATATAGTCTCACTTTATTTTTTTTATATACAAGTGAAAGAAATAGTCTCACTTTATGCATGTGAAGATGGTTTGGTGGGTGTTAAAATTTCACATTTTACATGTTCCGTTTCTTATCTTGCAAATAATAGAAGAGTGAATTTTATCATAATTTATGAAAATATAAAAAAAATTATTAAACTTTCATAAAATCATATCCTTATTTGATTTTATGAAAGTTTAATATATTTTTTTAAATTTTAAATCCTTAAAATGAGATATTTGAAGGAACCAACATGGAACATGCAGTTAAAAAAATATATAAACGTAAATTACCAAATTGTAAAAATTGAGAGACAAAAATAAAATAAGAAGACTAAAATCGTCGAACTTTGAAAATTGAAGATTAAAAATACAATTGAACCTATAATATATAAGGCAATCCATTGCACACAACAAAATTCAAACTGTTATACTAGGAGGGCCAATGGAAGCATGGGATGGTCGGCTATAAGGAGGAAAAAGCTAAAATGAAAAGATGAATTATTGATTGTGAAGTGAAGCTATGCAGATGCCACATCATGTCATGTTTCATAAAAAACTGTGAATTCAAAAAAAAAAGTTGGAATAAGATGAAAAAGGATTAAAATAGTAATCATTGTAAGCAATAAGGATTGTGTTACGCAGCTGGAAGCTATCCTAACAAAATTAGGGAAAACTACTAAAAGAAGAAGACAATAAAAAAATAAACTATTAAAATAAAATAATTTTTGATTTGATTCATTGATTGGTTTCCTCAAATGTCTCCAAGAGACTACATATATAGAAACTACTAATGGGCTAATAATGTAAAAGGCCTAAGGGCTAAAAGCCCAATTCAAATAACATTATATAAAAGTCATACTAACTAAAATACTACCACTAAAATATTCTAATAAAACCCAACTAATTAAAATACTATAACTAAATAATTCTAATTAAGCTTCCTATCATTACCGACGGGTTCACTTGAACCTTGTCCTCAAGGTTCTAAAAATTATTACTAAACACTAATTTTTGTTTCTTGCCTGGATCCCATTGTTTGAAAGTTACTATACCATCGATCACATCACAGCCAACGTAATGAAAGCCCAAGATTATCCAAGGTTGTTTTGACAACATGAAAAGCTTGTGTACGACAAAAGAGCAGCATCCAACCTTTTAAATGCTTGCATAAAAGTGGAGTACGGATATGAGAGAGTTGAGGACAGCTGGCGCGGAGTGTGTGGCTTTGTGGAGGATGGTACAGTGAGGTGAGGTACGTGGGAGGGTGTGAGAGGCACAGATGGTGGATAATTAATTGTTGGAAGGTGAGCATATGCGCGTGGGATAATGTGTGATGTGGAAGGAAAGGACAAACCCATTGAATACTGCACACTAATAACATGATAAAAAATAATAAAACACGGACACGCGAAAGAATATATAATATAATAAATATCCTCACTACCGAGGGAAATTACATTGTTGCAAATTAATGTTTAAGAGAGTAGCTATATTATTTTGATATCATCACAAATTAATGTTTAAAAGGGCTAAAATACAAAATACCGGGAAAAATCAATTTGCATTTCTACCGAAACGCAAATGAAAGTTTCAGTTTTTCAAATCGCTCTCGAATTTTCATCGTTTTTGTTGAAACCTTTTGCTATATTTCAATAACAATGAAAACATTTCATCAATACATAAATGTGGACTTATTATGTAATTATATGCCAGATGATGATTGCAAATCAAATAACCTATTTATAATTTGCAAAAGTAAATCTAGTATTCCAAATTCTATCAAATTTGAGTCGACGACAACGAAAGTAAGCACTAAAGCATCTTCTTGAGAAATGCAAGCTTTGACGGCTGTTCTGCAGAAGGAGCAAGAAAGGAATGGCGTTGCTGACCCAGAACAAGAAACGAAAACGGAAAACCCATAAATTTCTTGCGATAGGTTTTGGGTGGAAATGGGTTGCAGTGAATTGAAGAACGAAATGCCGAACGAAAAAAAATGAAGTAACTGATGTTTTGTTTGGGCACGTCTAAGTATTAACAAGGAAGAGCCAAAACAAGGTTGTTTTGGGCTTTTTTTTTATAAAGTTTCATATAACATATTAAACTCGGTGGAATCGGTACTGAATCGCGAGTCTATACGAGGCTACCCGAGTTTACAGCATTTGCGATTCTGCATTGAATTTGACTCGTTTTGGGTGGGTAAACTCGTAAACTCGTAGACTCGTACAAGTGATCTCGCGAGTTTGACAACAATGCTTTCAACCCATCGCCTTCGTTCTCCATTAATGACGACGGTGTCGGACTGCTGGTCGGTGATGCCTCAAGTGGCGATTTCGAAATAAGGAGGGGTAACAACAGATTGAATGTGGAGCATGAGGTATCAGTAGCAAACAAGGTCTGGAAATTTGCAAAGGAGAGTTTGGGGGTAACAGAAAATGGCAACGATGAAGAATACTCAGCTAAGATCATTTCAATGGAGACAAGGGATCAGAATGCAAAACGAAGGAAGGGGAAGAAAATGGCATCCCAATGAAGATTGTCATACAAAACATGCGAGGGTGAGGGCGCGCTGAAAAAAGGAGGCGCCTGAAGAAGATAATTGTTGCAGGTAATTTCAATTTATGTATGTGGGTAAGTGTTTTAAGAAACGAAACTTTGTAATTAAGTGTTCAACCTAGACATAGGTAGCATAGTCCATAGGGTGATACTGTGGGTGCTTCATATACAGGAGTGAACCTTTTAAGGGCGCTGTTCGCTGGTGTTTTTAGCAAACAATCACTGGTTTTATTAGAAATGTTTGTGAGATTAAACCAGAAATCTCCAAAGCAATTGCCTTTAAACACCGCAGTTTGTCAACAAATATATTTTAAAAGGGAGACAATTCACCATGAAAATGGAAGTCAAAGAAAAAGAAGTAATAAAATGGAACGCAGAAATGTAAAATGACTTGTATTGAAAGTAATAAATTGCATTAAATGTGAAGAAAATGGTGCACAAATTCACATACGTTGTACAATAATTCTTTTACTCTGTTTTCGCTGTGACTTGGAAGTTAGAGTTTCAGAACTGTGTGTTTGGTATAATAATTTGCCACCCTCGATTTCTACGTAGAAACTCCTATTTATACAGAAAATAATGACTGAAATGTAAACTGCTATGGACACGTGGCTACGAATAATGACTGAAATGTAAACTGCTATAGACACGTGGCTACGTCTCATTAACCAGTGATGGACTTAGTGCCACGCTCGATGCCACATTGTATTAACCGTAGTCTTGAAATTCGACACAACTGTTTGCCAATAACTGCTTGACGAAGTTCTGAATACACTGTCCTGTCGAAAACTCTTCCCTGTCGAATTGGTGAAGACTTCTTCTGTCGAAAACATGTTGAGATGACTTAAATGTCACTTTTTCTTTCCGAAGGCATTATGAATGATCTTTAATGAAGAGTCAAACCCTATTAACTAACCACTCAAAAGCCTTGTCGAAATTCTAGGCTAACAAATTGCCCCCCAAAAATATCTTTTTCGACAGCACAAGTGTTAAGGAAGAAAAAGAATATTTTTGAAGATTTCGAATTGTCACCTCCAACAACTTTGCATTAAATGGTGATAGGCAAAAATGATCATGACCTTACGCAGATAAAGCGAACCGTTTCGTTGGGCCACGACATTTGGTTGGTAGACCACGTCTTTTCAGAATCTCAAACGTGCGAAGCGTCGTAACTGTGCAACCGTTGCACTTCTAACGTATAAATACGTTTCACTTCATCTTCTTCATTCTCACGCTCCCTTTGAACCTTAAACTCTGAAAATTTCTTAGCTAACCTTGCCTCTTCACGAAAGCTTCAAACTTTTTCATCGTTTCGACATCTCCACTAAGAACACAACCCTCTTTGTTCGTTATTTACACAGATGGCTTCTTCCAGCGCTCAACCTCAAGAACAAACAGTTGCTGTGCATGGCTTTGAAGGCTTCGTTGAAGAACCTTCACCAACTTGGTTTAAACAGATACTTATTCCGGCTGGTAAACCTTTTACCCATGCTTATTTAGGTCCTCTTCCTGACCCCATAGAAAGCGAAGAAGTTAAAGCAATTTTTCCTAGTCACCGTAAACTTCAACCCAGAATTTTTGAAGAAACTCCTTTTCATTTGGAATTTCTGAAAAACCCCAATAGAGTATTTAGATCCGCTCCTAAGGTAGAACAAGATGATTACATCGCATGGCTTGACAAGGTTCAAAACCAAAAGGAAGCCATTTGGCAAGAACAGGGGATTTTTGACATTATCCAACTGTCGAAATATGGACCCAGATACGACAGCACTATGATTCTAGCAGCATTGCAGTTCTGGGATATATCCACTCATAGTCTCCATCTGAAGTGTGGCATGTTATCTCCCACTCTGTTGGATGTGGCTGCCATTACTGGTCTGAAACCACTGGGTGAAACCTTTGACCCTAAACTGGCCACCAACGACTATGGCTTTTCATTTAACAACCCTACCTTTAGTGCTTATATTGCTGATCATCATGATACTGAGAATGCTGAAGTGTCTGATTCAGAACATATAGCTTTTCTTACCCTATGGTTGTCATGCTTTGTCTTTTGCTCCCGTTCTCTCCAAGTAGCAAAAGTTTTCGTTTCTTTGGCCACTCAACTCCATAAAGCCAAGAATATCAATTTAGCGAAATTGGTTTTAGGAAATCTCTATCAGCATCTTGATGGTGCTGCCCTCGAATTGAAAGAAAGTGAACCAACTGACAAACTGCTCATTGCTGGTCCTATGTGGCTTATGCAACTTTGGCTCTTAGCCACTTTTGAATCAAGGCTGAACTTGTTTATTCCTAAGGACATTCGACCAAACTTACCAACTAGAAGAACAGAAGGAGTTCGACTAGCACAATTAAGGAATAGGGAGAAAAACTTGTCTTATGAAGAGACGTTTTCCACGTACTTTGACATCTTCAACAAGTGCACTACTTTCGTTGATGCTATGGCGCCTTTTGTCAAATGCACTTATGGACCATCTTGGTTCATCAACGAATTTCCCTCTAACTCAACAGAAAATGCCGAAGAGATAAACCAAATTTGGCAAGCCTATCTTTCGCCTTCTCTTCTTTCGATAAGGCTATCCCCAAGCAACAACAAAAACAATCTTGGCATTAGCAAGTATTTTCCCAGCTACTTTTCAAGGCAATTTGGGCTATGCCAACTTCGACCGGCTCCGGTCTGCTTGCATAGGAGAGAGTTCAACACTCCAGAGACAGAGCAAGCTTATCACCAAATCTTCAAGAATTTTCGTTTCAAAGATTTGCTCTTTGAACCTGCTAAATTTCAACCACGCTTTTCTTGTACGAAGACATTCCAAGATTGGTGGGGTGGATACTATACTAAAGCTTCTAAAGGAAAAACTGATGCAGAAATTTCGAAAATTTTGTATTCAGCTTTTCCCTCTCAAATTGCTGAGAAGAATAAATCCCCAGGTATGGCCCTTTTTTCCTCATTAGTTAAAATTTAAAACCATTTACCTGATAAAATCTTTGCGTTATGAACAACTGCTGTTTCACAGAAAAAGCCCACTAAAGCAGCACCAAAGCAAAACAAGCCAACAGCAAGAACACCACCCAAAACAAAGAAGAAACTTGTGATCAAATCCACTTCCAGCTTACCCCAAATAGAGGTATATCTTTGTTAATTGACTAGACCTTTTCTTCGACTCTTTTAACACTTGATTATGTTTTAAACTCATGTTTCTCTTTCGCAGGATACTGATAGTGATAATGATAACATGCCTCTTATTCACCGGTCAAGGAAACGAATGCAACCCGAATCCCAAGCAAGGGCTAAAGGGATTGTGATCAAAGAACCACAAGAGCAATCTCACGGACCTCCCCCTAAGAGACTTCACACATCAGTCGAAGTTCCTATTGTCGAATCTGTAGCTGCTCCAAATGTTCCTTCGACCGAACAAATTTTGCCTACACCATCAACGCCTGTGGAAATCTCCACAGTACCTCCAACTACCCAAAATTCTCCTATGGTTGTTGACGTCGAAGGAACAAACATTGCTACTAACGCGAATGTTGAAATGGAACTTGAGCAAACCAACGAGCAAATACCAGATGTAGTAGGCGCTAAGGATTCAAGCAAAGAGACGACTGAAATTGAGGATCAAGAACAAGCTTCTACCAAGGAATCAACTAGTAGCGCTATGAGTGACCAGGAGTTTTCGCTGATGAAGACGACAAATCCTTTGGCTGCTCTTAAACACTTGCTGAGCCTTTCTTCCTCTTCCCCTACCATGGTCTCCAGTGCTTCGACTACTTCTTTGACCTCTGTTACTCAAGAATCTACTGAAGAATTGCTTCAACAATTAAAAGCTAAGGTCTTGGAAGGCAATCTCTTTACTAGGATTGGAGAGAACCCATCAGAAAGCTTAGCAATTAAGGACATCGTTCAAAAATTGCTAAAATCAGAGGCTAATGCAAAACTTTTCGCTTTCCTGATCGAATTTTTGCCAGTCTTTGAAACTTTTGCACTTCACATCAGCAAACGTTCTGAAATTTCCAGGTTGAAAGACCAAGAGGATGTACTTCATCAAGAAAAAATTAATGCCTTCAAGGTTTCTCAAACCCCCATTGATGAATTGGAAGTTCAAATAACGGAAGATGAGCAAGAACTTGCTAACTGGGATTCAAAAATTCAGCACTATGATGAAGAGATAAGAATTCTCCAAACAAAACTAGCAAATGCTAAACACCAAAAAAGTTTAGTGCAACAAAAGATGGAGACCCCTAAGTCGGAGATTGAAAAGGCATCTACTGAGGCTCTTCAACATTTTGATGATGCTCAAAAACACCAAGCCACTATTGCTCGACTGGACAAAGAGCTAAGCTTTCTGGAGTCTTCAATTGCTGTGGCCACTAAGATCCTCTACAGGCTCAAGCATTCTCTTCAAAGCCTTTAGTAACTTGTAATAGTGTAGAATTTCTTTTAATGGCTATGTAATTATTTTGATTGAATACATTACCATTTTGAACCAATTTACGGTTTTATCTTTGCTCGATTCTAACTTCGTTTAATGTTGGCTTATACTGTTTTAAATACTTGCCATTTATTTTGAAGATTCTGTTTTCGTCACCCAATTCTTCGACTTCGTATGCCCCATTAGAAAAACATTGCAATATGCGAAGTGGACCTTCCCAACTAGGTGACCATTTACCCAAAACTCTATCTTTTTTATCCATAGGCAACAACACTTTCCAAACTAAATCACCTGAATTAAAGGTTTTTAACTTAACCTTTGGAAGACTTTGGTCTAATTTTTGAAAGTGTGCCTGTTTTGTGTGATAATACAAGTGCTATTAATATTGCTAAGAACCCTATACAACACTCTCGCACTAAACATATTGACATTAGACATCACTTTATTAGAGATCATGTGTCTAGGGGGAGCATTGCATTAAAATTTGTAGGCACGGATGACCAACTAGCGGATATCTTCACAAAACCCCTAGCCGAAGCTCCTTTTTGTAAAATCCGTAGAGAGCTAGGGATGCTTGATTATGCTAGTTTATAAAATGTTTTTCCACCCCCCCTCCTTTTTGATGAAAACAAAGGGGGAGAAAATATGCAAGTTACTATTATATGTGGGGAGAAAATAGGAGAAAATATATGCTTATGCTTAGGGGGAGCTTTTTTTAAAAGAATTTTCATTATTATCAAACCCTATGCATAATGTAATTTGTTATCATAAAAAAGGGGGAGTTTGTTGAACCAAGGGTAAACACTCCGTTATTTTGTATGATAACAAATTACATCATATCTACTAATGTTTCAAGATGAGCAAAGTGCAGGACTTAATTTAAAGAGAAGAAGACACAAAAGAGGAGAAGCTTGAAGAAGAAGCAACATATGAAGTTCAAAACCCTAAATTGTGTCTAAGCCTTTTAGGACACTTTGTAAAGGTTCTATCACCTAAAGTGTGTGGCACTTTAGCTATTGAGAGAGATGACTTTTCAAAACATGCATGATGCATAAAAATAGTTTTGAAAAAATATTTCACAAAATTGCATGCATGCATAAGGTGGCAAGTTGAAAAAAATATTTTTAGGAAAGCTTGGAATCGATTTCCAACCCATTTCATAGGCCTTGGAATCGATTCTCAGGACCTCCTATATGGCCTGAAAATCGATTACCTCATGTTTCCAAAGGGCCATGAATCGATTCCCATGCCTTCCAAAAAGAAAAGAAAAATCGATTCCCTTTATTTCTACATGGATAAGAATCGATTCTCAGGACCTCCATATGGCCTGAAAATCGATTCATGCCTTTCTACATAAGCATTGTAATCGATTCCCTCATTTTCCAAACATCAATGAATCGATTCCTCTCTTATTTCAACTAAACAAACAATCGATTCTTTTATTTTTTAAAGGCAATGAATCGATTCATCAACATTTTAACTTGATCAATGAATCGATTCTTCACTTATATTAAATGTTTTTCAAAAATTTCAACGGTGCCTAAGCCTATAAATACATGGGTTGAGCTTCACCTTGAAACGAACCACTGCTCACAATTTCTCTCTATTCTACTCTCTCTTGCGAAATTCTTAGATCTAATATTGTTCTTCATAATTTTCATATTATTTTGAATGCTCTTCATTTTATTATAGATCTAAGAATATAGTGCTTCATTGTTTTGAATCTTGTTCAAAAGCTGTGTTTTTGAAAATCATATTTATCTTCATAAAAGCTTTTTTGCAAATCTAAGCTCTCATTGTCATATCAATTGTGAAGCTTTTGCAAAAGCAAGATCATATTCCATATCATATTTTTAGAGCATCTAAAATCCTAATATCACTCATCTCTCTCAGTTTCTAAACTGACACATTACTAAGAAGTGATTGGATCCATAGATCTCAACTGTGTAATTCTTATTTTGTTTTAGTGGTTATTTTGAAATCCTGGGAAGTTTTACTTGGGTCTCTCAATCAGGGTGATTGAGTTGGTTTTGAAATCCTTAGCGGGTGCTTGGGTTCTCAGTTCGGGGAATTGAGATTCACTATTGTTGAAGTCGACTGTTTGTAATAACTCTCTTCAATATAGTGGTTGCTAAGTCCAAGGGTTGAAAAGCGTAAGGCCGAGGACGTAGGGTTTTATCCCGAACCTCGCTAAATATCTGTGTCCCTCTATCCCTTCTCTCTTTATATTTTGCACTATTATTATAACTGTTTATTATTAATATTACTGTGCTTAAATTATCAATACTCATCAATCATCTTCTACTCCTCTCCTCTAAGATATACTATATCCCTTATAATATCTTTATTGGAAATATTAAATACAATTTAAACAACTCTTGCTTGTTTTTATATCCAAAAGTTCAAATCACATTTTCCGCATTCGATTTGAAAAAGAATATAATCATCATTTGCGAAAAGAATCCATATTTACTCATAACCTTATTCACCCCCCCTCTAAGGTTATACTCTAAGTCTAACAAGTGGTATCAGAGCTAGGAATTGCATATTAGAGCTTTACATCTCGCAATTTATCCTTTACATATCTGTAATTATGGGTTCTTTCATGAAAGAAGGAATGTCCTCTAATAGGCCTCCTCTATTTGATAGTACTAACTACGATTACTGGAGTAGTCGTATGAAATGTCATGTGCAGGCAATTGACTTCACTTTATGGAGAATCATAGTGGATGGTCCTCTAATCCCGATGAAGATCAAGATCACAAAACCAGGTAATACTGATGGTGACACTTCAAAAATTCAAGCCACCGGCAAAGCTGAAGAAGTACCGGTGGAAGACATCTACACCATCGACCTGAGTGAGTTAAGAAAATCTGAGCTTGACAAGATATCCCTAAATGCAAAGGCCATGAACATCCTTCATCTATCACTCTGTGAAGAAGAATATGGTAGAGTAAAAGGGTGTCAAAGTGCAAAGGAAATCTGGGACTGCCTACAAGCCACTCATGTCGGGACAAGCCAGGTAAAAGATACTAAAATTAGAATTCTCACCTCTGAATATGAAAGTTTTAAAATGAAAGAAGGTGAGTCTGTCGCAGCAATGCATCAGAGATTAAATTTAATTGTAAACAACTTGAGGGCCTTAGGAAAGAAATACACCAACAAGGATTTGAATGGAAAGATCCTTGTCCTTAACTGGTGATTTCTTCCCTAAGACTTGTGCTATAACCTAAGCCAAAGACATTGGCACTTTACCTCAAGAAGACCTTATTGGATCATTGCTAGCATTTGAGGTAGTTCTGGCTGCCAAAAAGAACCAAGAAAAAGAAACTGTAAAAGAAAAGAAATCTCTTGTCCTTGCTGCTAAAACTACTAAAGTAGCAAGGAAAGAGGTTGAATCTGAAGAAGATACTGATGATGAAGATATGGCTATGCTTGCCAAGAACTTCAAAAGATTTATGAAATACAACAAACATGGTAAGGGTGATTCTTCAAAGAAGTTTGGATACAACAAAGATGAAAAGTATGAGAAGAGAGATGAACAACCAAGATGTTTCGAATGCAACAAACCCGGTCACATCAAAGCAAACTGTTACAAGCTGAAATCTAAGCAAAAGAAAGCAATGAAAGCAACATGGGACAATACAGACACTGAAAGTGAGACCGAAGAAGAAGAAGTTGCAAATGCTGTCTGCCTCATGGCAAAGAACACACCTGAAGCAACATGGGACAATCTCAGCATTGATGGTGAATCACAAGAAGATGAGCAGACCGACAATGCTGTCTGCAGCATGGCAAATGATACATCAAAGGTAAGCCTTAACTTTTCTAGTCCCTCTACCTCCTCTATGCATGATGATATGATTGGTAATGACTATAGTAGTCACGATCTGAGTGAAGCTTTTGAGGCTCTATATTTCGAACACGAAAAACTTTTGTTAAAATCCAATAAACTAACAAAGAGCAACAAAAGCCTATCCACTCAAATCGAGACTCTTGAAAGTGAAGTCACTAGATTAAAGAATGAACTACACAAATCAGTCAACCTTGAATTTCGAGAACTAAAACAAAACTTTGAAAAGGCCAAAGTTGAAAATAAAATTTTGAAAGAAACTTTGAAAAAATTGAGGTCGGTGAAAAGACCTTGACTCAAATACTTCACTCCCAACATGAATATGTTGAGAGAAGAGGAATTGGGTACCAAGGTAATTCCACCACCTTAAGTTTGAACAAAAATATCACCTTTGTAGCTTCTACTTCTAGTCATAAACCTACTATCTTCAAATGCACATATTGTCAAAAAGGGAACCATAGCTCTTCTTCATGCCCTATCCGTAAAATATGTGAGCTTGGAACCCTTGTACCTGTTTGGAAGAAACCAAGGTGGATTGTGAAAGCAAACCCCTTGATGACTAACTCCCAAGGACCCAACAAAAAGGGTACCTCGTGCTAGTTGTTAAACAATTCTTTTGCAGGTTGGTCCCTCAGCTAAAAAGAAAAATGTGTGGATGGTTGATAGTGGTTGCTCAAGGCATATGACTGGTGATGCTTCACTGTTTCTAAAACTGAGCAACAAAGCAAGTGGATCTGTAAAGTTTGCCAACAATGAATCTGCTCAAGTAATAGGTAAAGGTTGTGTGGGTAAGGAAAACACAATTAAAATTAAAGATGCTTTATTAGTTGATGGCGTTAAATTTAACTTACTAAGTGTTAGTCAATTATGCGATAATGATTTTGATGTGCACTTTTCTGTTGATAAATGTGTTATCACCCATATGACTTCTAAACTCTACATTACTGGCTTTCGAGAAAACAATGTATACTATGTTGATTTTGATAATGTAAGTGATGAGATAGTATGTATGCCTACCTTGATTGATGATGTGGATTTGTGGCATGGACTCTTAGGACATGCTAGTATAGAACATCTATCTAAGTTAAGTAAGAATGAGCATGTTAGAGGTCTACCTAAATTGAAATATGAAAAAGGCCAATTATGTGATGCATGTCAACTTGGTAAAATGCACAAAACCTCTTTTAAATCAAAACCTGTTATTTCCACCAAAAATGTGCTTGAACTGCTACATCTTGATTTGTTTGGTGAAATTGATGTCGTAAGTCTAGGAGGGTCTAAGTATGTCATTGTTATTGTTGATGATTATTCTAGATATACTTGGGTTATCCTACTTGCAAATAAAAGTGATGCTTTTAACGAGTTTGCTAAGTTGTGCAGAAAGCTACAAAATGAGAAAAACTTAGCCATCAAAGAAATTAGAAGCGATCATGGAGGAGAATACGAAAATTCATCATTCAAGACGTGGTGTGAAAAGTATGGCATTCATCATAACTTTTCAGCTCCAAGAACTCCTCAACAAAATGGTGTAGTTGAAAGAAAGAACAGAACTATACAAGAGATGAGCAGGACAATGCTGAATGAGCACAACCTTCCCAAATACTTCTGGGGTCATGCAGTGGATACACCGTGTCATGTGCTAAATCGTGTATACTTAAGGCCATCTCTCAACAAAACACCATATGAGCTGTGGAATGGTAGAGCTCCAAACATTTCATACTTCAAAGTCTTTGGAAGTAAGTGCTTCGTTCTTAATACAAAGGACAAGTTGGGTAAGTTTGATGCTAAATCAACTGAAGGTATTTTTATGGGTTATTCAAATCATAGTAGAGCTTATATCGTTTACAATAAAATTGATAAAACTATGCAAGAATCTATTCATGTTTCTTTTGATGAAACTAACCCTTTTGATAAGAAAGCTGCTGATGATGAGGATGAAGTGATTGAAGTGATCAAAAATAGATCACCTGAAACTAACAGTGAAAGTGTAGAAGAAGCCGAGGAGGAAGCTGAACCTCAAGAAGAAGTTATAGTGGAACGAGAGCCCCAAGACATTGATGATCATCTCCATGGAAGAACACACGATGATCTGCCCAAAACATGGAAATCAGTTCGAGATCATCCCATGGAGCAAATTATTGGTAGTCCATCAAAGGGGGTAACAACTCGCTCTTCTCTTAATCTTTTATGCTTTCATGGTGCTTTTGTCTCTCAAATAGTTCCAAATAATATCAAGGAAGCTTTAAATGATCCAGAGTGGGTTTTGTCAATGCAAAAAGAACTTGAACAATTTGAAAGAAATAAAGTTTGGCACTTAGTTGAAAAACCGGTCGATCGGACCATCATAGGAACTAAATGGGTTTTTCGCAACAAACTTGACGAAAATGGAACAATTTTATTAAACAAAAGTCGTCTAGTAGTTCAAGGTTTAAATCAAATCGAAGGGGTGGATTTTGAAGAAACTTTTGCTCCTGTGGCTAGATTGGAGTCCATTAGGATAATTTTGGCATTTGCCTCCTACATGGATTTCAAACTACACCAAATGGATGTCAAAAGTGCCTTCCTAAATGGTTTCTTAGAAGAAGAAGTTTATGTAAAACAACCCCCTGGCTTTGAAGATTTTAAAAATCCCGATCACGTCTTTAAACTTGACAAAGCCCTCTATGGATTGAAACAAGCCCCTAGAGCTTGGTATGACAGACTAAGCAAACATTTAACTGCCAATCGTTTCAAAAAGGGTAAGATTGATTCTACCTTATTCCTTAAAACCAAGGGCAAACATATCATAGTAGTTCAAATCTATGTTGATGATATTATCTTTGGATCTACTAATGATGATTTGTGCAAGGAATTTTCTGAGATGATGACTAGTGAATTTGAAATGAGTATGATGGGAAAACTTAACTTTTTCTTGGGACTTCAAGTGAAACAATTAAATGAAGGAATCTTCATATCCCAAACAAAGTTCTCAAAGGAATTGCTGAAGAAATATAACATGAATGACGCAAAAGAAATCAGCACTCCTATGGCAACAGCAACTAAACTAGATAAGGATGAGCAAGGTAAACCGGTAAATGAAACTATGTATCGAGGTATGATAGGTAGTCTCTTATACTTAACTGCATCTCGACCTGATATCATGTTTGCTGTATGCCTGTGTGCTCGATTTCAAGCATACCCAAAAGAATCACATTTAAAAGCTGTAAAACGGATTCTTAGGTATGTTAAAGGGACCATAGACTTTGGTTTGTGGTACCCGAAATCGAGTACGTTTGATTTAGTTGGTTTTTCTGATGCTGATTTTGCAGGTTGCACTCTTGATAGAAAAAGTACTAGTGGAACTTGTCATTTTCTTGGTCCTTGTTTGACCTCCTGGTCTAGTAAGAAGCAGAACAGTGTTGCTTTGTCCACAGCTGAAGCTGAATATGTGGCTGTTGGAAACTGCGTCGCACAAGTTCTGTGGATGAAACAAACTTTGGAAGACTTTGGTCTAATTTTTGAAAGTGTGCCTGTTTTGTGTGATAATACAAGTGCTATTAATATTGCTAAGAACCCTATACAACACTCTCGCACTAAACATATTGACATTAGACATCACTTTATTAGAGATCATGTGTCTAGGGGGAGCATTGCATTAAAATTTGTAGGCACGGATGACCAACTAGCGGATATCTTCACAAAACCCCTAGCCGAAGCTCCTTTTTGTAAAATCCGTAGAGAGCTAGGGATGCTTGATTATGCTAGTTTATAAAATGTTTTTTCACCCCCCCTCCTTTTTGATGAAAACAAAGGGGGAGAAAATATGCAAGTTACTATTATATGTGGGGAGAAAATAGGAGAAAATATATGCTTATGCTTAGGGGGAGCTTTTTTTAAAAGAATTTTCATTATTATCAAACCCTATGCATAATGTAATTTGTTATCATAAAAAGGGGGAGTTTGTTGAACCAAGGGTAAACACTCCGTTATTTTGTATGATAACAAATTACATCATATCTACTAATGTTTCAAGATGAGCAAAGTGCAGGACTTAATTTAAAGAGAAGAAGACACAAAAGAGGAGAAGCTTGAAGAAGAAGCAACATATGAAGTTCAAAACCCTAAATTGTGTCTAAGCCTTTTAGGACACTTTGTAAAGGTCCTATCACCTAAAGTGTGTGGCACTTTAGCTATTGAGAGAGATGACTTTTCAAAACATGCATGATGCATAAAAATAGTTTTGAAAAAATATTTCACAAAATTGCATGCATGCATAAGGTGGCAAGTTGAAAAAAATATTTTTAGGAAAGCTTGGAATCGATTTCCAACCCATTTCATAGGCCTTGGAATCGATTCTCAGGACCTCCTATATGGCCTGAAAATCGATTACCTCATGTTTCCAAAGGGCCATGAATCGATTCCCAGGCCTTCCAAAAAGAAAAGAAAAATCGATTCCCTTTATTTCTACATGGATAAGAATCGATTCTCAGGACCTCCATATGGCCTGAAAATCGATTCATGCCTTTCTACATAAGCATTGTAATCGATTCCCTCATTTTCCAAACATCAATGAATCGATTCGTCTCTTATTTCAACTAAACAAACAATCGATTCTTTTATTTTTTAAAGGCAATGAATCGATTCATCAACATTTTAACTTGATCAATGAATCGATTCTTCACTTATATTAAATGTTTTTCAAAAATTTCAACGATGCCTAA
Organism: Astragalus membranaceus; assembly: GCA_039519185.1. Taxonomy (NCBI): domain Eukaryota; kingdom Viridiplantae; phylum Streptophyta; class Magnoliopsida; order Fabales; family Fabaceae; genus Astragalus; species Astragalus membranaceus. Next base: position 49,077,478 of record CM076846.1, read on the forward strand.
GCCTATAAATACATGGGTTGAGCTTCACCTTGAAACGAACCACTGCTCACAATTTCTCTCTATTCTACTCTCTCTTGCGAAATTCTTAGATCTAATATTGTTCTTCATAATTTTCATATTATTTTGAATGCTCTTCATTTTATTATAGATCTAAGAATATAGTGCTTCATTGTTTTGAATCTTGTTCAAAAGCTGTGTTTTTGAAAATCATATTTATCTTCATAAAAGCTTTTTTGCAAATCTAAGCTCTCATTGTCATATCAATTGTGAAGCTTTTGCAAAAGCAAGATCATATTCCATATCATATTTTTAGAGCATCTAAAATCCTAATATCACTCATCTCTCTCAGTTTCTAAACTGACACATTACTAGGAAGTGATTGGATCCATAGATCTCAACTGTGTAATTCTTATTTTGTTTTAGTGGTTATTTTGAAATCCTGGGAAGTTTTACTTGGGTCTCTCAATCAGGGTGATTGAGTTGGTTTTGAAATCCTTAGCGGGTGCTTGGGTTCTCAGTTCGGGGAATTGAGATTCACTATTGTTGAAGTCGACTGTTTGTAATAACTCTCTTCAATATAGTGGTTGCTAAGTCCAAGGGTTGAAAAGCCTAAGGCCGAGGACGTAGGGTTTTATCCCGAACCTCGCTAAATATCTGTGTCCCTCTATCCCTTCTCTCTTTATATTTTGCACTATTATTATAACTGTTTATTATTAATATTACTGTGCTTAAATTATCAATACTCATCAATCATCTTCTACTCCTCTCCTCTAAGATATACTATATCCCTTATAATATCTTTATTGGAAATATTAAATACAATTTAAACAACTCTTGCTTGTTTTTATATCCAAAAGTTCAAATCACATTTTCCGCATTCGATTTGAAAAAGAATATAATCATCATTTGCGAAAAGAATCCATATTTACTCATAACCTTATTCACCCCCCCTCTAAGGTTATACTCTAAGTCTAACAAAAATAACTTTGGTCTGCTTCAATGTATTCGACAAGACCATCTTCCTTCCACATCACTAGTCTTTGATGTAATGTTGAAGGCACAGCACCGACTCCATGTATCCACTCCCTTCCAAGTAACATATTGAAGTTTGCTTTGGAAGCAATCACTAAGAACAGAGTGGTCCTCTTGATAGTTCTAACAATCAATTCCACTTCAATGGCTCCAAGAGAATAACCAGTTTTGCCTTCGTAATTACTTAAGACAATATTGTGTGGCTTGAGGTCAGTGATGGATATGCCTATCTTCTTCATAAGCACTTCAGGCATAAGATTCACAGCAGCACCTCCATCAACTAACACTTTGTTGATGCCAATACCATTAACCTTAGCCTGAATATATAAAGGCTTCAGGTGATTCTGCATACTCGTATCTGGCCTCTCGAAAGTAGCCATCTGCTCTTCGACACAGCCATCATTCATCACATAGTAACACATGGGTTTGTGACAAGCCATATCTTCAGTGAAATCTTCTTCCTCACTGTTAGGCATAGTTATGACATCATACTCCAGTGGCAATATTGACACCACATTACAGACGACATCGAAGTCATCATCAGAATCATCAAAACCAGAACCTATGTCCTCATCAGAGTCGGACTGAGATTCTTTCCCTTTAAATGTCGAAGATGGAGGACAGATTCTTTCAAGTGCAGGCCTTCTAGGTTTTTCCATCGAAACATCCTTGCCTTTTGCCTTATTTACCACATTTGTAGGCTTAGCAACATCAGCACTGGTACTTGCCTCAACCTTAGAAGCCACCTTCTTATCATCCAACCGGACTTTGATTCCAAAGTGACTAGGAACTTTGTTTACGTCTAAAGAAGCTTTCTCCTTCTGTTTTCTCTGAAAACGACGCCACTGGGTTTTAGTCATAGGATTCTTACCTTTATAATTATTCCGATAATTATACTTGTTGGAATAATACTCATCTTGATGGACAACTTGAGCAGGTGCATTGTTGTGAACCCATTTTCCAACAGGGGAATTCGTCTGTGGAATGAAGGTTTTACCAAACAGTTTTATGGATCCTTTCTTTCCTGGCTTTTGGCTTGTCGAAGGTTTAGTCGAAATACTAACCTTGCTAGATGAAGGCTTAGTCGTAACATTGGCCTTGTAACCAGGAAGCTCAGTGCTACCAAAATCAAAGGATGGCCTATTGTCAAGCCATTTCCTCTTACGTCGTTCCTGATCCTGGTACCCTTCAACAGCTTTAGCTGCCTCTTTGTCGAAAACAGCACTGCACCTTGGACATAGCATAACCTCAGAATTGTTCCACTTACATCTGTTGAGGAAATCTATCAATTCCTCTTCAGCTTTTGGGTACACCACATGCTTCTTTCCATCGTACTCTTTCACAGTTACCTGTTGTTTTTCTCCTTCAGCATAAATAAAACCTTCGAATTGTTTGGTAGAATATTTGAGAGTTTTTGGGGAATTTTCCATTTCAGCGTCTACCATGTTTACATTCGCTTCGAAAGGCTCTGAATACATGGCTTCAGCTTTAGGTAAAGGGTCATCCACAACTTGCATTGGAGCTTTCATCTTTCTATCCTCAAATTTTAATCTACCTTCTTCGATCGCTTTTTGCACAAGATCCCTGAAAAGCACACAACGGTCAGTGTTATGTCCCAAAAAATTATGGAACTTACAATAACCCTTTTTCTTTCTCTGGTCAAGAGTTGGTACTTTTAAACCACTAGGTACCAATATCTGACCATCTTTTACTAACAGATCAAATATTTCATCACATTTAGTAACATCAAAAGTATATGTCTTAGGCACAAATCTGTCATTTTTTGGCTCAACAGGATTTTTCCCATTAGCAGGCCTTAGTAATTTACAAGTATAAGGAGGACCAGGCTTGAGTTCAGCCACGTCTATCTCCTCTTCTTCGACATCACCGAATGCGACGTCAAATTCTTCTTTGACATATGCAATTTTTTCTTTTTTAGGAAACCTAGTTGACCTAGATTTCTCCTCTTTTAACCTTTCAACTTGTCGAACTCTATCAGCCAATTGGGCCATGTCTTTTAGATAAGATGTGTCCAATTTCTTTCTGATTGAATAATCAAGACCACCAGCAGCCATTTCGACGAGTTCATGTTCAGGCACTTGTGTGAAACAACGAGCCTTCAGTAGCCTAAACCTATTCAAATAGTCATCAACAGTTTCAGGCATTTTGCGCTGAACACTGGCCAATTCTTTGAGACTAATCTTAGATTGGCCCTTGTAAAACTGCGCATGAAATGCTTTTTCTAATTGCCCCCATGTGAAAATAGAACCAGGGGGTAATGTAGTAAACCAAGTAAAAGCATTTTTTGTTAAAGAATTTGGGAAATATTTCATCTTCAAATTCTCATTTTGGGCTATATCCCCAGACTCAGTCAAATAACGAGCAATATGTTCGACAGTAGACTCTTTTGTGTCACCACCAAACTTAGTATATTTAGGAACTTTCCAGCCCCTTGGTAACTCAGTTTGTAACACATATTCACACAATGGTGATATGAAATTTGGCCTATGTAAGCCTACATTAACGCCATTTTGTGTCAATATAGTTTCTACTAAAGTAGCTATATTATCTTGAGCGCCAACATTATTTTGTTGCACTTGTCGAACAACTTCATCAGCGTTCTGATTTCGATTTACCAGAACAATTTCAGGAACATGATTTGCAGTTCCCTGACGCTCACCTACATTCACTGGAACTTCGACTGGAATTGTTCTTTGGGTATTAACAGGCAATCCATTATTTACTGTGTTGGGCATCTGCCTATTACTAATATTTGGAGCCCCAAAGAAATCTGCAATTCGACCCATTTGATTGGCTAACCTTTGGTAACTAGTATTAGTATTTTGAATCAATGGATTAAAAACCGTACTGATTTGTTGGGTTAACATATTAACCATATCATGATTGCTCTCATCAACTTGTTGTCGTAAGGCAAACAAAGATTCATTGGTTAATGCTGTGGGATTTCGACCCATTACACTTTCAGAAGAAACATGTACAGGAGACATGGTCGAAATATGTGGCATTCCAGTAGGCATGCCATACGATCCAGAAGGAAATGCAGGAAAACTTACATTATGAAAATGTGGATTTAAACCGCTTCCTATTGCCATATAAGGACTATGAAGTCCCATATGTGACGGCAAAGGCATGGGCATAGATGTCATGTTTGACTGCGTTGATCCAACGTTAGTCATTGATACTGAAGGAACGGTTGTTGATGATGATGGGGATATTGTTCCCACAACCACCCCTGCATTTACGTTTGCAGAGTCTACTATTGTTCCCTGTTCTTGTGAAATCACAGGATTAGAACTAGACGCATTATTAGTAGGACGAACCATTTTTCCACTTCTTAAGTACATGCAAATACAAACACATACAAGAACATAGAAAAATTACGTATTAAAGGCAAACAGTCCCACCGGGCGTGCCAATTTGTTCGCTGGTGTTTTTAGCAAACAATCACTGGTTTTATTAGAAATGTTTGTGAGATTAAACCAGAAATCTCCAAAGCAATTGCCTTTAAACACCGCAGTTTGTCAACAAATATATTTTAAAAGGGAGACAATTCACCATGAAAATGGAAGTCAAAGAAAAAGAAGTAATAAAATGGAACGCAGAAATGTAAAATGACTTGTATTGAAAGTAATAAATTGCATTAAATGTGAAGAAAATGGTGCACAAATTCACATACGTTGTACAATAATTCTTTTACTCTGTTTTCGCTGTGACTTGGAAGTTAGAGTTTCAGAACTGTGTGTTTGGTATAATAATTTGCCACCCTCGATTTCTACGTAGAAACTCCTATTTATACAGAAAATAATGACTGAAATGTAAACTGCTATGGACACGTGGCTACGAATAATGACTGAAATGTAAACTGCTATAGACACGTGGCTACGTCTCATTAACCAGTGATGGACTTAGTGCCACGCTCGATGCCACATTGTATTAACCGTAGTCTTGAAATTCGACACAACTGTTTGCCAATAACTGCTTGACGAAGTTCTGAATACACTGTCCTGTCGAAAACTCTTCCCTGTCGAATTGGTGAAGACTTCTTCTGTCGAAAACATGTTGAGATGACTTAAATGTCACTTTTTCTTTCCGAAGGCATTATGAATGATCTTTAATGAAGAGTCAAACCCTATTAACTAACCACTCAAAAGCCTTATCGAAATTCTAGGCTAACAGGCGCAGACATGTTGTCCCTTGTAATGAAACTCTGACGACAGTGACTGAAAGGCACATATCCAATGCTACAACATCTAATGCTCCAGCATCGTATGTACACAATGCGGTTAAAAGTGACTTTCTAGTGGAAAAGCATTCCAATACTTTCTCATCATATATTTCATCCAAATTCAACTTACTTGCTTGTTTATTTCCTGTCTTTTACATTCTTGCATTCCTTAATATTGTGATATTTTGTTACTCCTCACTAAAATTATCAATTTAAACTTTGAAATAAATCCAATCCCCGTGGGTACGATCTCAACTTACTACTTTATTACTTGCACTAGTGCAAAAAAGGGATTTAAAGTCAGGCGAAAAGGGGATTTAAAGTCAGGCGCCCGCTTGACTTTTATTAAGTCGACTTTGTATGTCAGGAGTTTTAAAGTCAAGCGATAGCCTGACTTCGTAAGTCTGATTTAAAGTCAAGAATTTATTTCGCCTGACTTCGTAAGTCAGTTTTAAAGTCAAGCATTTATTTCGCCTGACTTCGTAAGTCAGTTTTAAAGTCAAGCATTTATTTCGCCTGACTTCGTAAGTCTGTTTTAAAGTCAAGCATTTATTATTGTCTGACTTCCTAAGTATGATTTAAAGTCAAGCATTTATTCTTGCTTGACTTCGTAAGTATGATTTAAAGTCAAGCATTTATTATTGCCTGACTTCGTAAGTCTGTTTTGATGTCAGGCTTTAGTTCTGCCTGACTTTAAAAGTTCATTTTTTTTAAAAAAAAATTTATTTGTTAGCCACTGGAAGTGGCAACATATGGTTCATTACTACGAAAAAAATCACTGGAAGAAAATTCAACTACAAAATAGGGAGAAAGAAAATACAATTATGTTGAAACTTAATTTAAAACAAGCATAAGCTGACAAATGCAAAAATCACAAAAGAATCAAGATAAACACACATAAGGCATTACTACTATAAATTACAAGGCAAATAGAATGTCCAAAGCTAATCACCATTAGATAAGCAAAGTATTTGAACATTGCATCTGAAATTGAAATACCATGATTTGTACAAGTAAATAAATTTTCCCATTCTGTATATGTATAATGTATATCTGACAAAATGGAAGTATCTAACAAACAGTAACAACGAAGAAAGAAAACGCAAGATAAGCCGAGTTCCTAGCTTTGTGATTGATGTTGTAGCTCGCATCTACAAGAATGATCATCACCTGAAAGATAGAAATCATCAAGATCAGTGTTGATTTTTAAGAACCCTAGCAGAGAAACAAACGAAGAAACGAAGAGAAACAAAGAAGAAACAAAGAAGAAACTATTATAAATGGATAGATCATAGTGTATATCCAATGCAAATCACACAGAAACAGTCTTTTCTAAGTCATTTAAATCATTCCCTATACTAATTATGTTACTAGCTTCAAGCTTTTGCAGCTCATAATCATCAACAGTTCCTATGTAGAGAAACAAATAAATAAAAACTATATACTTCTGAAAGTTCACGAACAACTCACCCAAGAATGTAAATATCACTTGGATCTTCAGAACAAAGTCAATCATCAATCTCAAGATCCTCATTTGGAGTTTTTCCAGCAACATTCCAAGTGCCAATTGTGACCCTGAAGAATAACCAAATTTAAGATATATTTCATTAATAAATACCATTAAATTAGTAACTCTAATGACATGCTGCATAATCAGGTTATTGTCATATTCATACCTCACTTCCTTAGTATCTATGTAATGGCTCTTCTCTTTTTTCTTTGCAGTAGCAAGCCTTGCATTCCTTGCAGCAGCTCTTGCAGCGGCATCCATTTATTTACTAGATTTCTTCTTCTTCGGTTTGTGTCTTCAACACCTTTGTTATCCTGAGGTGCGCCGCCTGCAAATGCAACCAGAAACATCTTAAAACAAGGAAGTTAACAATATTTTGTATATCTTTACCCAATACAGAGATCCACACCTTTATTTGAAGATGCTGAAACCGAATTTGTACTAGAACTTGGAAAAATTCAGACAATTTTATAAAGAAACCAGAATTTCAAGACTGTGAATTCAGCAGCTGCAAAGAAACAAATAAGTTACATCTTATCTGAATTGATAATATCAACAGAACAGTTAGTAATTAAAACAATAAACTCCAATAATTATCATAGTACACTTATAGTTGATAAATGGACTTTGTAATTTTGCTCTGACTATTCCAGAAGCAGTCAGAGCAAAATTACTTACAAAGTTCATTTATCAATATCAATAACACAAGTTTTTGTGGAGAAGAAACTTTTTATAGAAAAATAGAGAAACCTTTTATAGAAAAATAGAGAAACCAATCAATGGAAAGGTACAAAGAAAAAAGTGTGAATTCCTAAATTAATGAAGTATTCAGACTAGTTAAACAGAAAGAAAAATTAATTCATGAAAACATATAGCACCACTCATATCAATCCTTTTAATAATTGAAATTATGCTCAGAAGTTATACGAATTTTGTTACTGGAATACATATTAGGGACTAATTTATTCATGAATAAAACACCTTCTGGTAGGAAGGCTACATAATTTATTCATTCTTCAATAAAATCTAAAATCATTAAAAAAAAGTTCATAAAATACAAACCAATGAAGCTGATATAGATCCACTGAAGTCATTCCTAGTCGGCAGAGGGAATCTTTAAGAGCAGTGAGAACACTTTGACGGCCTAATCTCCATGGAAATGCAGCAAACTTGGTTGCAACTTCAACCTCGATGTCTGGTTCCTTTTCTTTTCTTTCCCTAATATATCTTCAGATGACAAACATTGAAGCATTAATCTTAACCTTACTTGCACACTGCATATGAAAATTATACCAAAAGTATAAGTAGGTACCTTCCAAGAAGAGTCTCGGAATTTATGGCACCGAAAGCGAGCTGAAAAACAGAACAAAGGCACACATTAATAAATTTACAACTATGAAAGAAACCTAGATCGATATGATTCATACTCACCCCAGAGCCGTAAACTTCAGCAGTGTCAATAAAGGTTAAAACTTCATCAATACTGGCATTGAAAGCAGCTCTAGCAGCCTTTTCATTTCTATCTACAATCAGGACAAGAGAAGATGAATGCAATTGATAATCTCAAACTGTCCAGTTTATAATTCCAATCCATTCAGCTCGGAACATGATATATTATCAGTGAGGATAGACCATGTTCTAGTGTTTCATATCATATCTGCAACTTTTATAAATTATAACATCTAATGAAACTTTGAGTAGAAATTAAAACAACAACTTCAAAACAAGAAACATAAGAATCAAGTATAAACAAAGTAACTAATAGATGCTTTGTAATACACTCATATGCATGATCAAATAATAGCATGCATGGTAAGTAGTTGAACATAAGTCTGCTCCAAGAATAGATTTAGAAGTTAAAATGGAATATCTAAAAAAAACTTTAACAAACATCACAATGACTATTATTCAACATTCAATGAATAAAAAAAAGGAGGAATAAAAAAAAGTAAAGGAAAGTTACCATTCCATTGAAAATTGTTCCAGTAAGTAGTATCACCCCATGACCAAGCACCTTTTTATTTTGTTGCAGGAAAGTTTCACCAGTAAGATAATAATAATAATCATATAACAAAGGAATCAATTGCATCAAGCCATCAACTATGATACTATATTTATAGAAAAACAAAACACATTCATTAAGTTTACTACAGAGATGACATATGAAATGTTAAGCTTCCAACGCATCTACAAAACGGTAAAGTTTGAATCATAAGTGATATTATTGTCACATTGCCAAAAAAAATAAGTAAAAAATCCACCAAATAGAAGAAAATGCATCTAGCCTTTATTAATCAACAAGTGCAGCAGAGTATAGATGGGTAAGTGCTTTCTTAATTCTCTCTACGGCTACCTCTAAAGTAGTAAGCGATTCAGCATAAGAGATGCGGATGCAAGTATCATCTCCAAATGCACTCCCCGGCACCAGAGCAACCTGTAATTCAATATAGCAAAACACAAGTTAAGACTTCAACCAAACAGAAAATTCTTTCAGCTAATATTAAGCTCGAAAAAACATTAAATTAACTGTGTGTACAGTGTACACCTACCAAGCCCTTGTCCAGAAGGTATTGACAGAGGGAATCAGAATTCTCAATTACACCGAACCCTTCAGCTTCTCTTCCATAATAAGAGCTAAAATCCATGAATAGATAAAATACTCCCTGAAAATGAAAAGAATAGTATATTTATTAAGTATGAAGTGAAACCATACAAGAAAAAGAAGAGGTAGAAGGATAACTGTTATAACTTATAACTTATAAGCAGCAGCCAGATAAAATAACTGTGTTTGCGAAGTTGCACCTGAGGTTCTGATATTTTGACACCATCCATTTGTCTAAAACTTTCAACCAAGAAATCTCTTCGCTCCCTGAATGCTTTCACCATGGTAGAAACAGCTTCCCCACCTGCATAGCCTAGTCCTAATGCAGTCACAGCAGCTTTCTGAGATATACTACTTGCCCCTGAAATCAACTGTATTCAATAACATGTGTTAGACATTTACATGTTGTATATAATATGATTACTAACACTAGCCCAATCCTTTCCAACTGGTAAGTAACATCTAAGTAGCTATTAAATGTCATGGAAAAGAATATCAAGAGAAATTTAAGGTTTGTGTCTACATTGTTGACAAAAGCAGCAACAAAACATGTAGAATACCTGACTTTGAATCTTCCCACATGCTGCAACAAAATGTTTTGGGCCAGCAACATACCCAACACGCCAACCAGTCATTGCGAATGTCTACAGAAACACGATTTAAAAGTATCACAATCGAACTGTGAGGATCTCTACATTGTCATAATTTGCAAAAAGATTGAGAATTAAGAAATGCAGAATTTGCATTGAGTTCAGCTTGAAAACAAAAGCGAGGCCAACATTACAGACTAACCTTAGAAAATCCATTAACAGTTAGAGTTCTGTCCCACATGCCAGGTAAAGATGCAAAGCTTGTATGAGTTGCAGGTGCATAAATTATGTGTTCATAGATTTCATCTGAGAGAACCTGTACAAAACAGCCATAGACTAACCTTAGAAAATCCATTAACAGTTAGAGTTCTGTCCCACATGCCAGGTAAAGATGCAAAGCTTGTATGAGTTGCAGGTGCATAAATTATGTGTTCATAGATTTCATCTGAGAGAACCTGTACAAAACAGCCATATTAGAGATCATCAAAGGAAGTTATCACGTAGGAATAACACAATTAAATAATTGAAGCATCATGGATGTTTGTCTGTACAAGAAGCCTGGGGTGCTTCGCTACGATTTGGGCTATCTCTTCAAGCAATTTCTTAGGGTAGACAGATCCTGTTGGATTACATGGCGAACAAAGAATCAGTAGCCTTGATCTTTCAGTAATTTTGGATTCAAGTAGTTTGGGATCCAAAAGGAAATTATCAGATATGTTGGTTGGAAGAAACACTGGTGTTGCAGCCAATCTTGCCATTTCTGGGTAACTCACATAGAATGGAGATGGAATGATGACCTGAAATATTCACAACAAAATGTAGATGACACCAGCATCTTCAGTTAAATAAAAAGGAAACTTTCCTTGCTGCTCTTTAACGCTGAAGCAAAGGGATCCGCGATTTTCCTTGTTCAGCCCTAACAATTTGGAAGCAAGAGGTGTTGAAGTGATTAGGGTTTGAGAGTGAAAATCGTAGATGACACCAGCATCTTTTGTCGCTTGGCGCTGAGAGTCATTGAAGTAAGCAGGTACAGTGCCAACTAGGGCTGTTCAAAAAAACCAAACTACCAAACCAAACTGCAGAACTGAACCAAACTAACTGATAAAAAACTGAATTGTTGCTGCAGTTTGTGAACTGAACTGACAACTGAAGTGCGGTTTACTAACTGAACCTGTAGCCCAGTTATGTTAAGTTAACTGTTGTCGAACTGAACTACTGAACAATAGCACCACCAACTAATTTTGAAGAAAAAGCACTGCCTGGTGATGTTTCTTCTAAAGGACTCTTTAAATTAAATAATATTTATAATCTGGATAGAACAGTTATTAAATTTAGAAATTTTAAATTTGAAAAAAAAATTGGGTTAAAGGTACATTTCGTCCCTGCAAATATACAAATTATCCAGTTTCGTCCCTGCAAAAAAAAAAGTTTAAAACAACCCTTATAATTACAAAACGTTTTCAGTTTCGTCCCTGTTGTTAGTTTTACATTAACAGCGTTGGTGTCAGCCAGGTTGGATGCCAAGTTGGATAAGTAGGGCTGATATCATCATCTCCTTCATCTCCTTCATTTCTGTTTCTCCCAAACCAGGTAGTGTGTTCTTCTCTCTTCTCTCCATCTTCTCTCTTCGTTCTTATCATCTTCTCTTCCTCTTTTCTGTTTGTTGTTCGTTGTTCTCTCTTCTCCTCATCTTCCGTTCACCTTCAATGGCAACAAGCAATGGATCTATGAATGCTACTTCAAGGCATGGGCAACTCCCTGTTTGCGGCTGTGGAGATACCATGCGAATGTTCATATCAAATACAGCTGAAAACCTTAACAGAAGATTTTGGAAGTGTGTTAATTGGGGGGTAAGTTTCTAATTAGTTTTTTTTTTGCAATTTTGTTGGTAAATTAGGGGTTTTCACTGTAAATTCGATGTTTGAATTGTCTATATTTGCAGAAACAAAGAAGCTGTAAGCTGTATATCTGGGATGATCTACTAGATGTTGACAAAATGCCCATGGTTACTTTGACAGCATCACAGCCAATTTCAGAAAACAATAGGCAAATAGAGGCAGCAAGGCCAAGAACAGGATGTCAATGCAACTGTGCTGAGATGTTCAAGGATTGGGAGTCAAAGAAAAATAGAAAACTGAAGCTGAAGTTGTTAGAAGAGAGGAAAAAGATGAAGTGGATGCAAGGAATTATTATTTTAGTGATTCTGTATGTAGCATTTCAGAAATTTGGATTGGCTTAAGGTAGTTATGAAGTTGTTGCTGAAGTTGGATTGGCTTAGTGATTCTGAAGTTGTTGCTAGTTACCAATTCCAATTCAAATGTATGAATTATGTATCAATGAAGTTATGAAATGTATGAATTATCTATCAATGAAGTTATGAATTTGCATATGTAGTAATCTGTTTTTCAAACCTTTTGGCAGCAGATACAAGATTTAATACATAACTGATATACATAAATACATAACTGATATACATAAATACATAACTGACTTCAAGTTTGGTCAATTGCTTACAATTCTACTTTTTTGGTCCATTGACCAAAAAATACATGAGTTCCTAGATGTCAATTGCTTACAATTCTACTTCCTAGATATTCACGAAGTACAGCAAACATTGCTTGCAGCAAATGACAATTCAAAATACATCAAAATCCATAACATTCAGTGGGCTGCCTTCATAGCAATTGCAAAATACATCAACCATTGCTCTACTTAGATAAGTTCCAACATAAACTAAAACAGATTACATAAACTAACATAGCATTCATTCCAGATTCTCTTGAGTTAGGTCCCCATCGTGTGGGCTGCCTTCATCATCATCAACAATCAGTGGTTTGTTTTGGTCACTACCAGGACCTGTATAAGGTAATACAGTCTTGGTAATCCTTGTGCTCCATCTTTACCTTTTCATTGGAAGTTTCAATCTCCTTTTCACAGACTTAGTAGGGTTTGCAGCAATGTTTTTAAACAAGCAAGAAACAGGTATAAAATCAGTTGGTAGGCATGGTTTAATAGGTGGAATTGGTACTGGTGCAGATTCTTCATTTGGTGCAGATTGTTCAACTGGTGCTGGTGCAGATTCTTCATTTGGTGCAGATTGTTCAACTGGTACTGGTGCAGATTCTTCATTTGGTGCAGATTGTTCAACTGGTGCTGGTGCAGATTGTTGAGCCTCTTCATTTGTTGCAGATTCTCCAACAGGTGCAGATTGTTGAGCCTGTTTAGGGTCTTGATTTGGTACTGCTGCTGGTGCCTTCTTTGGTTTTCTCTACAACAAAAATATCAGTGAACATGAATCAGTGGATTGACAAAACTATCAGTGAACAAAAATATCAGTGGATTGATAAGTTATTACAATATCAATGATAAGTTATGATTACCTTTCTGGCTTGTGCAGCTGGATTGATCTCAGTGCTCTTGCAACCCCTGCTATTATGCCCAAATTGATCACATTTTGTGCACCTATATGTTGTTCCCGCCCTCTTCAGTTTCTTAGGATTAGTTTCTGTTGCAACCCTTTCATCAGGTCCCCTCCTCCTCAGTTTTTTGGGCCTACCAGGGCCTCTCTTGTAATGAGGTGGCAACATCTCATCCACTTCAACTACAGGCCACATATCTTGACCATTTATAGCACTTATACCATGACCATAGCATAATTCATAACTATATCTACTATAACATGAATCAACAAAATCCTCAGGTTTTTGTTGTCTATAGGCAAGGGCAGCACCAGCATGCCTACAAGGAATACCTACTAGCTGCCAAAAATTACAACTGCAAGTAAACTTTCCTATATCTACAACAAAGGCACTACCTCCATATATGCTTACAACTTGAAATTCAAAATCAACAGACCAAGTAGCAACCCAATTTGCACTTCCCTCAACCTCCTTATCCAACCTCTCCCTAGGCCTAGGCATCACTCTATGTGGCCACCTTTGTAGTTTTAATCTCTGCTTACCAAACCTATCCATAAGGTATTCCCTAATCCATTCATACATTGTGAGAATAGGTTTATCTCTAGCACTTAAAATTGTACTATTAAAAGATCATATTTATAATCTGGATAGAACAGTTATTAAATTTAGAAATTTTAAATTTGAAAAAAAAATTATCTTATGACATTTTTCAAAAGGGGTCCTGTTCAACCTACTGTTGGTGGCACATCAATGAACAGTAATAAAAAAATTTCACTTTATTCAAAATTTACTTTTACAATATTTTAATATACAAAAGTGGTAAAGTTTTTTGTCACAAAATAAAGTAGTAAAAGTGTAGCATGTTATTGTAACAAATTTTAGAATTGACGTAAAATATTAAAATTGAATATATTTAAACACTCTGCACTAGAACTATAGAAAGGTTGCAGACTCCATGTCCAGGAAAAGATTTTCAAAAAAATTAAGAAGAAATTAAAAGACGGATTTAACTTCTCACAGCTATATTCCAAATGCCATGCCATGTCCCAGTTCCCAGAGAGGCGGCAAGTGACAAGACGAGAGATTCTTTTGTGAGCGCTAAAGTTTTACGCTAATTGCTCAGTTCGGTTAAAAAATAGTAAAGCCTGGTGCACCGAACTGAAGGCCCAGTTTAGTTCAGTCCAAGATGAAATTTAACAGTTTCAGTTTGGTTCTGAGAATTGTTCTTCATGTTCAGTTCAGATCAGTTCAGTTTTCCTTATAAACTGAACCATGAACAGCCCTAGTGCCAACAGCATTCTTCACACTAGACCCAAGGTAGGCCTCTGCAATCTCCCTCATCTTTGTAAGGACCATAGATGAGATTTCCTCAGCAACAAACTGCTTTTCCTCACCCTTGTAGTTAACCACGATCATTGGCTTGTCAGCGGCACCGGGAATAACCTTGAATGGCCATAGCTTCATGTCACTCTGAACTGTAGCATCAGAAAATCTCCTTCCAATCAAACGCTTAGCATCTGCCATTATCCACATTCAAATAACAAAATAAGCAAACAATATTTTTAAATAAGCGAACAATAATATAATGTACAAAAACTATTTCCAATTGAACAACTCTAATACACAGCTTTTGCGTGATAATCTTCATTTCAAATACAAATCCAGATTAATAATACAAGTAAACAACAATTAAGGTGAATATAACAATGTAGTAACAATTTAAAAATAAATCTAACTGTTAATTTCAAACACAGATGCTAACCAATAATACCAGTAAACAAGAACAAAGGTGAGCAGAACAATGTAGTAATAAATTAAATTATAATATTTAAAAAAGATAATTATAAAATTACAAACTTTTTTTAACCAAATATAAAATAAAAAACTGTAAATTGTGGATTACAGTAAATCAATGATGAAAATTAACAAGAAACTGAAAACGCAAGGACTTTGTGAATTTTTTTTTAAAAAAAAAAGCAGTACAATCTTTACAGAAAATAAAACAATAAAGATATAAATAAAAAACGGTTCGTAATGAGTGAAAGTGATGGATAGAGATCTTACCGAAGACGGTGTTGATAGGGGTCATCCCGACTTGATTCTTGGCGGCATCACCGATCAAACGCTCGGAATCGGTGAAAGCGACATAAGACGGTGTAGTCCGGTTACCTTGGTCGTTGGCGATGATTTCGACCACTACGCTTCCGATCAACACCAGCTCTGCGCCAGGGCAGCAGCCAGACACAGCGCAACACCGATCTGCGCGTTAGCTTCCTGCTCCTGCGCCAGGACGTCCATGAGCGGCGTAAGGAGTGCGACGGAGATAGTATATGCCGGTGAGAACGCGAGAGGAGTGAGGCGTGAGAACACGAGAGGAGTGAGGCGTGAGAACTCTGATCCTCACCAACCACTACGCTTCCGATTCATCGCTCCACGGCTCGCCGCACCTCCTACGACATCTACGCTTCCGATCAACACCAGATCTGCGCCAGGGCAGCAGCGAGACACAGCGCAACACCGACCTGCGCGTTAGCTTCCTGCTCCTGCGCCAGTTCGTCCATGAGCGGCGTAAGGAGTGCGACGGAGATAGTATATGCCGGTGAGAACGCGAGAGGAGTGAGGCGTGAGAACGGGTTTTGAGAGTGTGTGAAGGAGAGGGCTCTGCGAGTGTGCGAAGGAGAGGGTTCTGAGAGAGTGTGCGAAGGAGGGTCTAAGAATGCGAGAGGAAACGCGAATAAAGTGAATTAATTAATTCTATTTTATTACTTTTAGAAGTCAGGCGTTTATTCGCTTGACTTTAAAAGTCTAATTCTTTTGCTATTTTTTCACTTTAGAAGTCAGGCGTGTATTCGCTTGACTTTAAAACTCGCGAGTTTTGTCTCTTAATTACAAGTTTGCCACCGCGTCAACATATAAAGTCAGGCATTTAAGCGCCTGACTTTAAATGTCTAGTTCTTTTCCTGATTTTACACTAGTGTTGTTATGATTGTGTATACTTGCACATTCAATTATGTATATATATCAAGCACAACATCGGTGCATGGCTTCTGAAAGCTTCATGCGAAGGGGCACATGAATGAACTTGAATACACATTTGAATGAGAGTGATCCTAAGGCTGTGCAAGTATGGATTGCATAGTTGTAGGAAAACTTATAATATTTGATCTGAACTACCTATACCAACAAATGCATTATTTTTAATGGAGCCCTAAGCATGCTTGACTTAGAGCATTTGTGGGATGTGTGACCTTCTGAGAATCTCAAAAAAGATACAAGTGAGGACAAAACATGCTGAAAAGACTCGTGTTGGTTTTTGAGAATAGTCGACCTGAAAGCGGTCCAGGATGCCTCACATTTTATCTTAACCAAGCATGCTGAAAATTATGTTTTTTTACAATGAGCAATGATGTTGATTTGTGGTATAATTATGCACCACTCTTTATTTGGTGCATGTTATATATTCTTAAAAGAGTAAATGAATAGTTTACCAAAAAAGTGTAATGAATATTTACATAAGACGATAAAATCATGGTTGTGAAACTCATGAGTCAAGTCGTATGATCGGAAAACTCATCTGTGTTTACGAGTCTACCATGACAAAACGAGTTGACTCATTCATAGCATTAGAATCATGGTAGACTAGTCAGACTCGATCAGAATCGCGAGTCTATGGCAAGTTCACAAGTTCACTGCATTTTTTTTCCAAAAAAAGTCCAAAATGCACCTTTGTGTTGTTATGGTCTGTATGCACTGCTCTTCTTTTTGTTCTTTGTTGGTTTAGTTGTTTCGTTTGTTGATTTTTGTTTATTGCTTTGTTTTTTTTGTTATATGTGGCCCTAGTCTTGTTTTACTATTGGTATTTGTTGCTCAATTTTCTGATACAGTATTTGTTCTCTTTTTGCTATTATTAGCATATATGTTTTTTTTTCCGATAAGTAGAGATAATAATATTATTGAATACCACATACTTAAGCATCATTGACACAAAACTCCCCCCACCTTCTAGGAAGGGTTTAAGAGGGTGTCCAATCATGTGCTCAAAACTAGTGGAAGCAAGATACACCAAGTTCATGATAGTAGAGGTACAATGAAGAGAAGCATAGAAGCCTTCTCAAATACACCAAAACAACAACTAGCCTAGACACCAGAGATTCTAACAAAGAACACATACTAAAGGAAGGGGAATAAAAGAGAGAGAATATTTAAAAAGGGGATAAATTGATGAGAAGAAATTAATGATCACGTGTATCAGACACTCCTTGGTGTGAGGAGAATACTTGCATCATGAATTAAGCATAGCCAGCCAACCAGCATTATGTCGCCACCATGCACCGATTGAAGCCCACACCAACCACCAAGTGGAGACAAGCTACCAATGATGGCAGCTGGCAGCATCCTATTGATCACTTCATCCCACTAGGATTAGTCATCGATGCCTTATTCACTGTGACACACGATGTAAGCATGGAGTAACCTAAGACACCCACAGACGCGCTTACATGAGTAGCATATTAGAAATAATAGGCAGTTAGGGTAGTTACAGAATTGCAATTCTGTTAGGAATTAATTAGTGTTTTGGTTAGTTTGTTAAGCTCTATATAAAGAACATCTTGTACTCATTTTTCATTATCTTTTTTTCCATCAATATGATTCCATTTGAGAAATTCTCTCAATCAAGCTCTTTAGCATATTTCAAATATGAGGAGAAACTTCATCTCTATATATGATCCTGTAATTTCTAACATGGTATCAGAGCAAACATGGTATCTTCCATGAATTTCGCTGCTTTGAGGTTCTCTTATTTATTAGTTTTCTTTTTCATTAATTCCTTTTCTATTTTTTGTTTATTGAGAAAACCCTTCTCTACGTTGTCCTTCAGATCCAATTTTTTTTTCTTAGTCAATGTTGATTCTTGATTCAGAAGAAGTCAATCAAGATCAATTGTGAGTGATGATTTTGATTTTTTGTTTTCTCTTCTCCGCAAATCATCGCATTCCACTTCTTCTGATTGTTGCTGGGATTTCCTTAATCGCGTCCCTTTCATTTTGATTTCAAGAATCAGGTTCCTGCATCGCACTCTTATTTCTGTTTCTTGAATCGATTTCATCTCTGATTCACTTCTTGATTGCATTTCACTTCATCTTGAAACGACTCTGATCTTGAATCGCTTCACAATTCTGTTTTGGTTCTTGCTTCTGAGTCCCACCCTACCTTCATTTGCGTTTGTTCTGATTCTCCATTTGCATTTTTGGTTTCGATCGTTCATCATTGTTGTGCGATCTGTTTTCATATCACGATTCTGTTTTCATATCTCCTTAACAGATCAAGATGTTGCACTAATGCTGATAAAGATCACTACAAAAAAACACTGATTAGCGACGGACATTAGCGAGGGACTTGTTGTCCCTCGCAAAAACAGTCATTAGCGAGGGAATTAGCGAGGGCATAGAGCTGTCAATTTTTTTGTCATTAGCGAGGGAATTAGCGAGGGAACTGTCCCTCGCTAATGACTGCCCTCGCTAATTCCCTCGCTAAATTTTGCTTTTTCAGATGATGGGACTCAGCGCAGGGGTTGGTAACACTAGTGCAAAAAACACATTTAGCGTCGGTTAAATTGGACATTTAGCGTCGGTTATCGCCCGACGCTAAATCGCCCGATGCTAAATGTCATACATTTAGCATCGGTTATTTAACCGATGCTAAATGTCACATTTAGCATCGGGTGTTCAGATAACCGATGCTAAATGTCCATTTCATCACTGTTTTTGCTGTCTGAAAATGACATTTAGCATCGGTTATTTGAAACAACCGATGCTAAATGTCCTGAAAAATGACATTTAGCATCGGGTGTTTGAAACAACCGATGCTAAATGTCCTGAAAGTGACATTTAGCATCGGTTGTTCCAAATAACCGATGCTAAAAGTCATTTTTGACAAAAAAAAATGACATTTAGCATCGGTTATTTGAAACAACCGATGCTAAATGTCCTGAAAGTGACATTTAGCATCGGTTGTTCCAAATAACTGATGCTAAAAGTCATTTTTGACAAAAAAAAAAGACATTTAGCATCAGTTGTTTGAAACAACCGATGCTAAATGTCATTTTCTTGATAAAAAAAGACATTTAGCATCGCTTGTTTGAAACAAGGGATGCTAAATGTCTAGTTTCTTTTTATACATGCCTCACAAACATCACTTACAACATCAATTCATACAAGAAGAGAATAATATTCAAGAACTATGGTAATTACAGTCTACAACAATTAGAATAATATTCAAAAAGAGAGTCATATGAAAACTGAAAACACAAACTGAACAAGAATTATGGTAATTACAAAGAAGGAAAAGGAGTATGCTTGTGATCATAAGCTACTGACAGCATGGGAAGCTGTAGCAAGCACACCAAGATGTATGCTCTGGCTTTATATCACAGATGAAAGCATAGGACTTTACTGTCTAGCCATTTGCCTAACACCAACTCTCAGTTGTCCATGTTCTCCCCTTAGGAAAACAAAAGCATCTCCAGCAACTAATCTTTTCGACACGACAAATATGTGCTCCAGCCGGCTGTAAGCAAGTGCCTCCTTGGTTGACCTAGATAACATTAGTGGAAGAGATTAGCCAGAATCACACTTCCACATCACAGTAATGAAGCAATATAAGGACTAATTGGAAAGCATTTCTCATTCAATGCAAGTCATATTACTCATCCATTCCAGAAGCTGAATATGCAATTAAAATCAAACAAAGAAGGCTTCCAATATAAGTGCCAAATTACCTCTATTTATATGTCAGTCAGTAAATAAACAAATACTTTGATCACTTCTATTTCTTTCAAGAACAATTCAATATACTCATAAATCAACACAAAAAAATGACGAATCAGAAAAATTAGGGTTTCAGAAGCATTTATGAAGCATACCTTCTCAAAGGGGGGTCAAGTTTCCCTCTAACACCACATGTCACCTGAAATTAACAAAGCAAAAAAATTAGAAGGATGCAAACCAGAAGCTTACGGAGAAACTTGCCCCATTATATATGATGTTTGGATTGTGGACAGCGAATTGCCAATCTGGAACATATATTCCATAAAGTAAAGCCATGTAAATAGTAAGTATACATGCCCCCATATCTCCACCAGTGCCACAACCAGATATGGATTATGGATCTCTGGTTTGTCCACTTCTTGAAAATATCTCCAGGACATTTAGATAACATACTAAGGAAAAAGAGTTGCTAAAGAAACAAAAGATGCATCTAATATAATAGATAACATAGCTCCAGTGAATAGTCATGTCTGGGAAATATATATTCCAATTAGAAAATTTAAGTGTAGAAGCATAATAGCAGAATTCTATACAGCAAGCAAGACATTCACCTTTAGAGTAAAGTAAGTTACTTCTTTCACAGTATTATAGTCACCCTTGGATAAGAGCCTTGCAACAAGAGCCTGACCAGCTGCTCCTTGTGCATCTGCAAGGAGGGATACAGATAACCATACTTGCAAGCATATCTGATGTGCAGCTGTGGCTAATGGTCCTAGAGGAGTAGCCATTGATGTACTCAGTGTATTGGTCATTACAGCTGCCACAGAGACCACAAGGGTAAATTATTGCCATAGGACATAATCTGTCATCAAATTTGCCTTCTGGCCTTCTGTTACTATAGCCTGAAGGACAACACTTAACTATCAGTCATTTATATTTCTACGGAAAATACTTAGAAGATGAACTTAATATCAAGATAAATAATTACTAAAGAAACAATTGGCAGCTAGCAAGTTAAGACGTTAAACTTTTCTTTGAGTAAAACTAAACAATTATTTTTATAAAACCACTTCTAAAAACTAAAAGGCCATCAAGAAGAAAGTGGCAGAGATATATCAGTGATGTATACCCATCCAGGACAGAAGAATCAACAAGTCTTGTAATAAAAAAGACTGCTTATACATTGTTGAAAGATATGTACAAAAATCCATAAGATACAAGCTATAAGAACTCAAATAGACCATACATTTATTATGCAAATACAATGTAAATTCACATGAGTGGTTGCAGTAGGAGTTTGATCTCTACCACAATAATGATCATCAATATCTGCAACACAAAAAGAAAATACCACGGATTTTGGTTATGAATTGAAATGGCAACTATTATAAAACACATATACTGATTTTAAACACAATTGTAAGCTTACAAAGGGCCCTGAAATATGAAGGCAAATGAAATTATACAAAAGTAACAACTACATTTATAAAAGAGGATCAACGAACAAAAATAGCAATAGCTACAACAATTTGTTCAAATGCTCATGTCATGAGAGTAAAATGAAAAAAGCCCCTTGATCCCACCCTTGATTCTATCAAGTCAAATATACGAGCAAATACATTCCTACTTTCAATTCTCAGCAACTGACAAAATGCTAGTATTTATGTTCAAAATGGAATTATTGAGCTCCAGATTTTAAATCCACACAAGATATCAAACAAACCTATAACATCAAATGCTAGTACACACCCATAATCATTATACACAAGACAACCCATCCACCAGACTCAAATATTTCCTGGTACTATTTCCCAGCAAAGCTAAAGCATATGAACATCAAATTTTTGCTGCAATATGTATGTACCCTTTAGTTAGTTAATTATAGAGATAGAGCAAACTCTCATACTGGAGGAAATGAACACCAGTAGCTGCAGCTATGCGCAATGCAGTAATGCAATCCTCAGTGTGTCTTCATTAAACCAAGAAAATGAACAAGAGAACTTCATTGCAGGTTACGTGTCGGAAAGAGGCGGAATTTATTCCGCGAAGTTGATATCTTGGTTCAGACAATGCATCTGGCGGTAACCTCTGGCCAAACTCCTGTCAAAGGGAAAGAATCCAAATATGAAATCTCATATTTACAAATATAAAATCTTCATACACTAATCTCATACACTAATGTCATGACCAATAATCTATAAGTAAATGGAAATCTTACCTCCAACTTTTGGTGGAGGGATAATGGTATCATTGATGTGAGTCTTGCTTACATTAGCTTCAACTGCAAAATGAAGAAGGTTTTGTTCTGTCAAAATCATTAGCCTACACACAGTTCATATAATGAATTTAAATCCATAACTAGAATTGAACTGAAGTAGCTCTTACTCCCATTAACATGTTAATTATCTTTAGCTACTTGTGGAGAGCTTTTGGTGTCATTGACAGGACTCTTTGGTACAAAGCCTTCAGCTGACAGATGAATATTCACAATGTTAAAGTTATATAGCTGATCAAAACCTTTTAAAACTTATTTAGATTCATCAAATACATCTTACCTTCATTCTTATGTGGAGAACTGCTAATAATGTATTCAACAAGAATTTCGGCTACAATGTCTTTAACTGCAGACCAAATAATCATCCTATAAACACATGTAGCCAGAATCATTTGGCTCTACACATTGTACAATCATTTAGAATATATGTATCTTAGATTTAATAATTCTTACCTTTGACTATTTCTAGAGATCTACTGGTGTCATTGACCATCCGCAATTTGGTGCCAATGGAGAGCCTCAGGTTCACTATAAAGAAACCAAGAAAATAAATATATGCATAAACATGTTACACTGTGAAATGATTGATTCTGCATCTGCATTTCATGTCAGAGCACTATAAAATAAATAACACCATGCATGTTTATACAGAGAAAAAAGTTAAGCACTCACAATCATGTATAGGAGCCAAATAAGGTTTAAAGACAGTGAAAGACTCAAAACAATGAGCAAGAAAGCCACAAAGGCTCCATATTCCAACCTTCTCTGCTAACTCTGATAACTTCAACTACAACTTAAGATGGAGGTAATAGAACCTAATACAGTACATTTCATGATAGCAAAAGAGCTTCATAATGTTAGATCTCAACAATAATGCAGAAAACTTAGGGTTTCGAAGGGAACTTACATCAAGAACTTAGGGTTTCGAAGGGAACTTACATCAAGAACTTAGGCGACGGCGAGCAAGGTGACGACGAGCTAGGCAACGGCGACGGAGAGAGCTGAGAACGGAGAGAGTTAAGAACCAAACGTTGCCTCCAATAAACAGAGAGATGAGAACGGAAAGCTGAGACGGCGACGACGATGGCGAGCAATGCACGACTTCCTGAGACGGCGACGGCGAGCAAGGTCCTCCTGAGATGGCGACGGCCTCCTTTGGGTTTCGAAAACGCGAGAGTGAGAGAGCGAGATGTTGGGTGAGAGAGTTCAGAGAGCGAGATGTTGGGAGTGAGGGCGGAGACGCGGTGGCGTAAGTGGTGGGAGTGGGTGGTGGCGGGCAGAGAGTGGAGGGGGTTTAGGGTTAGAGGAGAAGTGAAAGTGAGAAATGAGAGAGTTCAGAGAGTGGAGAGGAGAGAACGCGAGATGTGGTGAAGGAATAAAAATAAAACTGGACTTTTAGCATCGGGTGTTTTAACAACCGATGCTAAATGTGTTGAGATACACTTTTAGTATCGGGTGTTTTAACCAACCGATGCTAAATGTCTGATGCAATTACTTTTAACATCGGTTGTTTAAACAACCGATGCTAAATGTAGGCGCGAATACTGAAAACTTGCATTTAATTGCAAAATTGCCACCGGTCACACATTTAGCATCGGGTTTTCAAACAACCGATGCTAAATGATGCTTAATAATGTCATTTTTCCACTAGTGTAAAGGTGCAGAAATTAGCGAGGGACAGTTCCCTCGCTAATTCCCTCGCTAACGTTAACTTTTCAGATGATGAGACAGTTCCCTCGCTAATTCCCTCGCAAATTTTTTTCTTTTTTCCTTTATATCCGTTTACACCCTCACTCTTCTTTCTCACTCACTCACTCACTCACTCACTCACTCACTCACTCTTCACCATTCCTCTTCCCTTCCTCTTCCCCCTTCCACTTCCTCTCACACCCTTCTTCTCTCTTCACTCTTCCAACACCACCACCACCACCATCATCACCACCTCCTCTCACACTCTTCTTCTCTCTTCACTCTTCCAACACCACCACCACCACATACCTCCTACCACTCTCACTCACTCTCTCTTACTTTTCACCACCACCAACCCACCACCCCACCACCACCACTCTCACTCTTCTCTCTCTCTCTCTCTCTCTCTCTCTCTCTCTCTCTCTCTCTCTCTTCTCTCTCTCTCTCTCTCTCTCTCTCTCTCTCTCTCTCTCTCTCTCTCTCTCTCTCTCTCTCTTTCTCCCTTACTCTTCTCCTTCTCTCTACTCTAAACCACCCATCACCACCACCACGCCACCACCACCACCACACCACCACCACGCCACCACCACCACCACCACACATCACCACAAAATTAATAATATAATATAATATTCATTAATTAATATATATAAAAAAAACAAGCCATTCAGCACTGGACACGTGTCATTTTTTTTTGAAAACTGCAGTCATTAGCGAGGGAATTAGGAGGGAATTAGCGAGGGCAAAAGCCGTCGCTAATTCCTGCGCATTTACCAACCCCTGCAACTGAGTCTCATCACCTGAAAAGCTGCAGTCATTAGCGAGGGAACTAGCGACGGCATAGTCCCTCGCTAATTAGCAAGGGATCCAACTTCCCTCGCTAATTAGCGAGGGATCCAACTTCCCTCGCTAATCCCATTTGCGAGGAGGGAATTAGCGAGGGAACCAGTCCCTCGCTAAGTCCCTCGCAAATGACCATTAGTGAGGGAATCAGGTCATTTTGCGAGGGAACTGTCCCTCGCTAATTAATGACTAGTTTTTTTGTAGTGGATTAACCAAACTCTGCATTTGATTGCTAGGGTAAATCATCTATAGCCAAACTCTGCATAAGACACCCATAGTAGTGAGAGATAACTGACGAAACTACACAGAAATCGCGCCTAGCTGTCTGCAACACACCAAACCTGTAGAACAGCCTAGCACCCATAACCAGAACCCAAACCACAGGATCCACTACTGAACCGGAGGCAGCAACACCACTGGAAAAACTCACAAACTACTCATGCCCGAATAGCCGATGGGAAATTGATTTATTTATGCTAATTGGTGTCTACTATGTATATGCGTTATTTATAGGTTTTTTTATTTGTATATCCATAGACTCTTACGAGTCAAGTTTAAGGACCTCTCAGGAGTCTATGCATGCTCTCGAGTCTGACAACTTTGGATAAAGTCTCTAAAGTTTTCTACGAAGATAGAATGTTTACTGTTTAGAAAAAAATATATTTAATTTTTTAAGGAAAAATATAGCTACTGGACAGATAGGAGTAAACACTTTCACAAATGATGAGAGTGAAAGAGAGAGTAGAGAGTAGAGATATAAATACTAACTTTACCATTGTGCACTTTAAACGCCATCAAAAATAATAACTGGGAAAAATATTAAGTACAAAGTTTGAGGATTTATCATTTTTTAACGAGGTTTGCTTCCTTCTATTCACCAAAAAAGGTTGATCATGTTTTAGTGTAAAAAATATCAATCCTCACCAAATTTAATAATACTATGGAGTGAGCATAACTGTTTTTTTTAATAATTTGTTTTTCTTCCCCAAAAATTGTTTTTGACAAATATTAAAAACCATTCCTATAGGATTTTCATTGTTAAAAAAACTTTTTACCCAAATGTTTGAAACATTTATCAATATTACTCTATTTTAGTTTTTTCAACATTGACCCATTACCTTAGAGTGGTAAAGAATTTTTTTTTGACAAGAGTTGTAAAGAATTTTATAATGTCCCATATTCTGACACATTAAATACTTAACGAGAACCTATCCCAATAATGATCTATCGACAAAAGAGGCAATTAATGTAATACATTAATTTGGTTGGCTGAAAGCAAGATGAAAGATAGCGGTGTCTTTTTGTCAGGACATAAAAGTGTTTCAACGATATTAATACCCGTTCGTACTTAAGAGCAAATTTCGCATCGACGAACAATTGGTTTCCCTCCTATTTCTTAACGCATTTTATATACTCTCTCTTAAAACCGTTCTGTGTGTTGAAAAGGTTCCCTCTTAAAATTTGTTCACATTAATTGCTTTTTTTCTTTTTGATCAACTTATATGGCTATTAAAATGTTGTACATTGCCTCATGTGATTGTGCCATTTATAGTTACACCTTGTTTTAGTTTGTCGACATTCTGTAGTCCATATCAAATATTTAACGGACAAGGGAGTACAACTCTTCTAAATTGACTGGAATTTACTGACAAGAATAATTAAAATAATATCACCTATAGATAATATTATTTAAATCACTAAGTCATGGTTTGGAACTCAATTGATAGACCGTATCGCTTGGTTCTTCACGAAGCAAAATCGATGATAATTGCCTGGCACATTCATAGCAAACCGAACAACATCCAGTAGGACATTCAGCGCCATAATCCACACCCTTCTGTCATACAGCAGCCGCGCTGGATGGCTCCACCACC
This sequence comes from Astragalus membranaceus, assembly GCA_039519185.1. Classification (NCBI taxonomy): domain Eukaryota; kingdom Viridiplantae; phylum Streptophyta; class Magnoliopsida; order Fabales; family Fabaceae; genus Astragalus; species Astragalus membranaceus. The sequence continues at coordinate 49,104,325 of CM076846.1, forward strand.
AGGTCGATCGCGTGAAGTGCAACGTGGATGGGGCCTGGTTCGATCAGATTTCGTGTTTTGGTTTGGGCATGTGCATTTGGGATCACACAAGGAGGTTTCTCAAGGCAAAGACTATTTGGTTTGACGGTTTTTTGCAACCAAATGAAATTGAAGCTATGGGCTTATTAGAGGTTCTTCGTTGGCTGACTCAGCTTGACATCCATAATGTTGATTTTGAGCTTGACTGCAAGCAAGTGGTTGACGCGATCAATGGTGGAATGCATTTAGCTAACGAGTTTGGAGCTATTATTTCTAGATGCAAGGTTCTTTTTATTTCTTTTCAAAACTGTACTCTCAGTTATATTCAGCGACAAGACAATTGTGTTGCTCATAGCTTAGCGAGGGCAACTCAATCATATCCTAGTCACCAAGTGCATGGACTTATTCCTCATTATATTCGCATTATTTTGATTAACGAAGTTGCATGAGTTTGTTTGCTTCAAAAAAAAATCACCAAGTCCTTTTCTCTCATACTTAAAAATTCTGGGATCTCAATCCAACAATTGTATTGCAATGTTTTCATATTATTACGGAAAAGTAACAACTTTTGCTAGTTAAAAGCTACCGTTATTTATTAGTCATAGCCATATTCATATATTATTCTACTTTATGCTCCTACACTTTGCACCTTATTTGAGATCTATATATCCTAACTTGAGATTCAAATATCTTATTTTATATATGGATTATTTTAATTAATCATGATTAAAATATTTATACACTTCCACAAAATTTGCTGGAAAGAAATTTACAAAAGTGTTTTTCAATTTCCACATGGAAGATACAACTTTGTGAATGGGACGAACGAATGAATGTCTGCTAGGTAGGGCTGTTCATGGTTCAGTTTATAAGGAAAACTGAACTGATCTGAACTGAACATGAAGAACAATTCTCAGAACCAAACTGAAACTGTTAAATTTCATCTTGGACTGAACTAAACTGGGCCTTCAGTTCGGTGCACCAGGCTTTACTATTTTTTAACCGAACTGAGCAATTAGCGTAAAACTTTAGCGCTCACAAAAGAATCTCTCGTCTTGTCACTTGCCGCCTCTCTGGGAACTGGAACATGGCATGGCATTTGGAATATAGCTGTGAGAAGTTAAATCCGTCTTTTAATTTCTTCTTAATTTTTTTGAAAATCTTTTCCTGGAAATGGAGTCTGCAACCTTTCTATAGTTCTAGTGCAGAGTGTTTAAATATATTCAATTTTAATATTTTACGTCAATTCTAAAATTTGTTACAATAACATGCTACACTTTTACTACTTTTTTTTGTGACAAAAAACTTTACCACTTTTGTATATTAAAATATTGTAAAAGTAAATTTTGAATAAAGTGAAATTTTTTTATTACTGTTCATTGATGTGCCACCAACAGTAAGTTGAACAGGACCCCTTTTGAAAAATGTCATAAGATAATTTTTTTTTCAAATTTAAAATTTTTAAATTTAATAACTGTTCTATCCAGATTATAAATATTATTTAATTTAAAGAGTCCTTTAGAAGAAACATCACCAGGTAGTGCTTTTTCTTCAAAATTAGTTGGTGGTGCTATTGTTCAGTAGTTCAGTTCGACAACAGTTAACTTAACATAACTGGGCTACAGGTTCAGTTAGTAAACCGCACTTCAGTTGTCAGTTCAGTTCACAAACTGCAGCAACAATTCAGTTTTTTATCAGTTAGTTTGGTTCAGTTCTGCAGTTTGGTTTGGTAGTTTGGTTTTTTTGAACAGCCCTACTGCTAGGGTACATCACATTCCCGCCGAGGAACTTGCACAACCTTCAGCTGTAGAAGCTGACATCTTGCAACGTAGCAAAAAGAAGATTAAGGGAAATGATACATACATTGACAACCATAAATCAAACTCTACTTGTGAATCCATGGACGTTCCTATGGAGGAAAGCTCGACCTCCCAATCCTACAAGGAAAATTTGCTAAGTGCCTATGGAGAATGTAACAGTGATGAAGAGTTTTGGGGTGAGCAAACCGAAGTCTTACCTGAAGACAGATGGTACCAGGAAGAAAGTATAGACTATGGAGGTAAACCCAAATCCTAAGCATTTTGTCCCCGGTCTTTTCTCTTTCAGCTTCTCTAGCCCACAAGATTGCAGTTTGGATACGCATACCCTGATTGCCTCTTGAGCTTTTCAATGACAACTTCTTGAAACAAATTGGCTCTACCATTAGTTCTATGATGAAAGTTGATAGACTAACCTCTCTCCATGGCAGAGGTCGTTTTGCCCGTATTTGTGTTGAGTTGGACCTAGAGAATCAACTCTCCTCTCATATTGTCATAAGGGAGGAAGACTCTTCCAAATTATATGCTATATATTTGTTTTCGATGTGGCAAGTGTGGCCACAAAAGAGAAAATTGTAGGGAATTCCTTGGCCAAGACCCACCCGTGGAGCAAACCTCGGCTCAAAACAATATTTGTCCAAAAGAAAATGAAAGCAATATGGATGAGGATGAAAATAATGAAAATACTGGTGTGAACCCCCCCCCCCCCCACCTCAAGAACCTGTCTAGAAATGATGCGATGTTCTCCAATCAAGCTACCTCCTTCAAATCGATCTTGATCCGTGCAAAGGAACATTTGCATGCATCAATCCTTGGGAAGAGTTGCATCAGAAACCTTGACCCCTTGAACAGAAACTGAGAGATCGTGATATCCAAGAATTGGCCCCCTCCTGCTCCTAGAATTTTTTCGTCGTGAGTATTGATGTGTCGATCTAGAACAGTGGCTTGATGGTGGGTTGCGGTGGAGTTTTACGGGATCCCCATGGGAACTTTTTTCTTGGATTTACTCAGAAGCTTGACTCTGGGTCTGTGTTAGAGGCGAAGCTCCGGGCTCTGCATCACGAGTTGTGTTTGGCTTGGGGGAAAGGGAAGACGCGAATTGTCATGCTGTCTGATTCTCGATAGGCTTTGGATCTTATCGAAGACACACTACACCAATTTTGTGATTTAGTGGTACTCCACAAAATAAATTGTTTAGCATTGGTTGGCCGACTAACGCTAATCTTAGGAAACATTAGCCGGTAGTAGATGACTACTAGCGGTTATAACCGCAACTACGATTTTCTTTATTCTTTTTTGGTTAATTTAAATACTAGTGGCAGTTGAAACCGCCACTAATTTATTTTCTTCTAAATTATTTTTCCAGTATAAGAAAAATTACAAAAATTTAAATTTTAGAGGCGGTTGTAACCACCACTATGTTAATTTTTTAAAAATAAAAAAATAATGGGAAATATTATCTTAATTATAGGGGCGATTGCAACCACCACTATCATGTGTATTTTTAATAAAAATAAATAATTATAGACACTAGCGGTGACCACTGTAGTAATACTGGAACTTGAATCACACTCCAAATTCTCCTCGCAAGTCTAGCAGTGGTCTTAGATGTCACTATTCCAATATTCATGGTTCAATTTTTGTTCTCCCTCTAGAAGAGAACTAATGTTTGAATCTTTCTTGTTTTTCTTTTTTAAACCCTAAAGATGGTTTAAGGTTTTCCTGTTTCGGAAAATAGAAGGCAAGGGGTGCTGAGCTCTTCAAAATGAGGTGCTAAGTTTCATGAGATTTTTTGTTTGGTTCAAGAGGCTGGCACAATAGTCACACATAGGGAAAATGGGGATTGGGAGTAGAGCTGTCAAAACAGCCCAAGCCCCCTAGCCCAACCACCTTGGCCCCCTAAAAAGCCCCACAAATTTTAAGCCCCCTAATAAGTGGGTTTATTTTAGCCGCAACCCACACTTTAATTTTTTTAGTGGGTTAGGGCCAGGGCTTGGTGGGCTGGCCCCATATTTTATGGCTCATTCTTTTTCCACCCCCACTTCCATTCTTTCACCTCTCCAACCTCTTTCTCCCTCAATCTCATCACCACCTCCTTTTTCCTCTCACCACCATCACCACCACCACCACCACCATCACCACCTCCCACTCACCACCACCACCACCACCCACTCACCACCACCATCTCCTTTTCCCTCTCACCACCACCACATCCTTTTAGCATATAAAACAAATTGAAGAACGCACTTCTTTCAAGTTAAATAAGCAATATTTAATTCATTAAACTTTTACCATTTTTTAAGTGAATTATAACATGTTTTTCATTATTCTATCATTTTCTTTCCAAGCTTATGCATTTACGTCACTCAGAATTTGTTTTAAATCCAACAATTGAGTAGTATTTTGACTGTCCACTCCGAAAGCATGGCCATGACCACATCACCATAATGTCTACTACAATCTATAACACTTTTTAAGCTCATTACTAGCTACTACTTTTTTTAATAATATCTGCATGCAAGTCGTGTTTACAAGTAAGAACAATAGATACAATATTAATAGCAAAATCCAACTGAGCTAGCGAAAAATATCCCTAACTCCAACCAACTGAGCTAGACCACTGGAACAGTTTCATGAGATTTTGATTATAATGACATCATGCTATGCATTTAACTCGTGCATTGCATAGGCTTACAATGTCCTTTTGAAAGAAAACATTTGACCTACGTTTCCTTATTTTAAACAATCATATGTTATTCTTTCAAATACATTTATTTATTTTTTACAATATTATACAAATTAAACTATACACATATTCTACAGTGATAATATATATAATATTAATCTAAAAAGATAAAAAAAATATACACACAATGTAATTTGGCAAAAGTTGGGAGTATAAACAAAAGGGTAAAATATGTATGTGGTCTCTATAAAATTTGAATTTTTCATTTTTAGTCCCTAAAAAAATGTTCACTTACTTTTAGTCCCTACACTTTATATTTTCACCAATTATAGTCCCAAATATTGACTTTAATAGCTAGTCACGACTTTTATTAGCTTTTTTTTGACCTTTTATAAGCATTCTTAAAAGTCATGAAGTGCTATTAAAAGTCACGAGAAACTAAAATTGATGAAAAAATAAGACGTAGGAACCAAAAGTAGGTGAAATTTTTTTGAGAGCTCATCATTTCTCATTTCTCATTTCTCATTATCTCAATTTCTTCCATTAATATTGTTGTGGCTATATGATTTGCACTGCTCAACTCCGTCGTGAGCAATGTTTAGAAACCGCAGACCGGAAATTGAACCGATGAAGGCATTGGTTCAAAATTCAATGGTTCGACCGTACTTGAGCCGGACCGGTCATTGAACCGGTGAAGGCACTAATTATATAGTATATTATGCGATAAATTTTAGATATAACCAAATTATAAACTAAAATAAAATTATTATTATATATATTTCATATCACCAAAGATTTTTTGTAATGTAAAATAATTGAAAAATCTAACATGCAGAGCCAAAAGTTGTCACTAAATCCATCTAGAATTCTATTTTCTTTTGTTGGTGGTGTCTATAATTCTATTTTCTAGAACAACGTTTTGTTAATTGTTTGATCATTAACAGTTATTGGAAGTTAAGTTTTTGAAAATAGAGAGTAAGTGATTATAAAAGTATGAATTAGATACTATGGTAAGCAAGCAAGTTAGAATCATTCACTCTGACTGAATAAAATAGTCCCACATCGAGAGATAAAACAAGGAGAGTGTGGAGAGCGCTGCTTATAAATAGAGTCAGTCCCTTGATTGATGAGTGTTTCAGCCAAGAATTTATTTCTTTGGTCAGCTTACATAGATTCTTTTTTTAAATAAAGTCTAATATCTGTTTATACAAACAAATCACACTTAAATTACCCAAACAATCATCTATATTTACTTGATAACAAGGTAATCAAAACCGGACCGGACATTGAACCGGAAGAGGTAGCAATTCAGGGGTTCTTGAGTTCAACCGGTTGAATCGGGGGTTCAACCGAAATTAATTAAATATATTATTTAATATTTTTATTAAATATATATAGGATAAAAAATAATAAAAAACCATAATACTCATAATAATTAATAATACAACAACATATCCAAGTAAATACAATATTTAATATTTATCCATTAACAACTATTTATGCCTCCTCCTTTATATGTATTTGAGCAATACAAGCAACTGTACACCATAGTTCTTCCCTCTTTTTTAAATGCAATATGTCCCCATGCCAGATCAGCTTTACCACGACTGGTAGCCGGAGAATCCGCTGATGCTGATTGTGTTTCTGACATTGGTGAAGAACTATCATCAACTCTTTGAGGAACATTCACACTAGCTACTTCCTATAAGTCACATGAGAACAATCAAACAAATTAACACACAATTCAAACAAATTAACACACAAGTCACCAAACCAGCAAATCAACAAATCAACAAATCAACAGAGTTAATATGAAGTATAAATTAACAAATTAACAGAGTTAATATGAAGTATAAATTAACAAAATAACAGAGTGCACTTACATGAGGAGTAGACGACATTGTGGGTGACTGGTACGACGGCAAACAAAGCACGACGGCGAGCAAACGGAGGAGAACGGCGAGCGCAAACGGAGGAGAACGGCGAGCGCAAACGGAGGAGAACAGAGGAACATGGTGAGCGCGAACGGAGGAACAGAGGAGCACGGCGAGCGCGGACGGAGGAACGGAGAAATGGAGGGAGGAGAACGGAGGGTTCTGGATCTTGATCTCTAGCTGTGAACACCCAATTTTAACCGGTATTTTTAATTTTCTTCTGAAAAAATCACCAAAATATGTTTTACCAATTTTGCGTTGTTATTTCTTTTTTAGTGGTTAAACAGAACTAAAAAAAAATATAGGTTAATTCAGTTTATTACAAAAAAAGGAGAATGTCCATGTACATGACTTGGCCCAAGAATGCCAAAATTACAAAAATACAAAAATAAACCAAAATACCCAAAACTGCAGTTGCTTTGCGAATGTGATTTCTCTCTCTTCAGACTTTGTTTTGACGATGAGAACGGTGAAAGTGAAGATGAATGTCTCAAGAACCTTCTGGCAAAAAACGAAAATGATCCAACGGTTGACGAATCCAGAATCGCACTTGTATGGTGGCTGGTTTGAGAAAAACGGGAGTTGTTTTTTCTACTTTTGCGAAGGCAATTTCTCTCTCCCCAGACCTCGTTTCGACGATCCGAACGGTAAAAGTGAAGATGGATGTCTCACGAACCCAGTGTCAAAAAATGACGATGATCCAACGGTTAACGAATCCGGAATCACACTGTTACAGTGGCTAGTTTGAGAAAAACGGGAATGGCTTTCTCTATCTTGTTTAATCCCACATTGTTTGGGAGAAACAAGAACCACCTAACATTTGACTATAAAAGAGACCAAGAGGCAAAGACTTGAAGGAGGAGTCATTGGCAAATTAAGTGATCTTTTGGGCTAGCCTTTGCGGTCCAGACACTAAAAGTGTTTTTGATTATTTTGTACTTTTTTTGGGTCGGTTTTCCGGTTCTCAAAGAAGTCCGGTTCGCAGTTGACCTGGTCATACTGCTCGGTCCGGTTCGGTGTTCATCGCGTTTAACAGCTTGAGGTTAATTTTGTATTTATTTATTTATATCTATTTGTTTATTTATTATTTATTTATTTATTTACGTACATATTTATTGATTACTTATTTATTGTTTGTCTATTTCTGTATATATTTATTTATTATTTATGCATATATTTATTTATTTATATTTTTTTGGTGTATTGTTATTTATTTATTTTTATTTTTATTTATCTTTCCTTTTTTATTATTGTTATCTATTTCTAAAAATGAATTAAAACATCAATAAAAATGGCATTGATTGAGATACACATCTTATCAAACCCACAACCCGGTTAAGACGCCTGAGTTGTACAACTTGGCGATCTCAAGGCGTCTTAACCGGGTTCCGGGTTTGATAAGATGTACCTCTCGATCAAAGCCATTTTTATTGATGTTTTAATTCATTTTTAGAAATAGATAACAATAATAATAATAATAATATAAATAATAATAGATAATAATAACAATAATAATAATAATAATAAAGGAAAGATAAATAAAAATAAAAATAAAAATAAATAAATTACTATACACCTAAAAAAATATAAAAAATAAATATATGCATAAATAATAAATAAATATATAATGAAATAAACAAACAATAAATAAGTAATCAATAAATATGTACATAAATAAATAAATAAATAATAATAAATAATAAATAAAAAAATAGATATAAATAAATAAATACAAAAATAACCTCAAGCTGATAAACGCGATGAACGCCGAATCGAACCGAGCAGTCTGACCAGGTCAACTGCGAACCGGATTTCTTTGAGAACCGGAAAACCGAATAAAAAAAAGTACAAAATAATCAAAGACAGGCTTTTAGTGTCTGGACCGCAAAGGCTAGCCCAAAAGACCACTAAATTTGCCAATGACTCCTCCTTCAAGTCTTTGCCTCTTAGTCTCTTTTATAATCAAATGTTAGTTGGTTCTTATTTCTCCCAAACAATGTGGGACTAAAACAAGATAGAGAAAGCCACTCCCGTTTTTCTCAAACTAGCCACTGTAACAGTGTGATTCCGGATTCGTTAACAGTTGGATCATCGTCATTTTTTGACACTAGGTTCGTGAGACATCCATCCTCACTTTTACCGTTCGAATCGTCGAAACGAGGTCTAAGGAGAGAGAAATTGCCTTCGCAAAAGTAGAAAAAACAACTCCTGTTTTTCTCAAACCAGCCACCATACAAGTGCGATTCCGAATTCGTCAACCGTTGGATCATTTTCATTTTTTGCCAGAAGGTTCTTGAGACATTAATCTTCACTTTCACCGTTTAGATCGTCGAAACGAGGTCTGAAGAGTGAGAACTCACCTTCGCAAAGCAGCTGCAGTTTTAGGTATTTTGGTTTATTTTTGTATTTTTGTAACTTTGGCATTCTTGGGCCAAGTCATGTACATGGACATTCTCCTTTTTTTGTAACAAACTGAATTAACCTATATTTTTTTTAGTTTTGTTTAACCACTAAACAAGAAATAACAACGCAAAATTGGTAAAACATATTTTTGTGATTTTTTGAGAAGAAAATTAAAAATACCGGTTAAAATTGAGTGTTCACAGATGTCCCTATGTGCTTACTTTCTTACGAGATAATACATAAAACTATGTTTTTTCTTTGTATTATCAAAGTAAGGAATAAGTACAGCTATGAAACTCAATTTTAATCGGTGAAATATGCACGATTGTAAATAGCACAGAATACAAAACAGTGTGAGGATTAAACTAAAAGTTGGTGCCAGAGCTGAATCGATAGCGCTAAGTTTTAAAATATAATGCTAGGGCGAGACCGATAGCAAGAAAACTAGTGCTAGAGCTGAATCGGTAGCAGTTTAAAATATGATGCCAGGGCGAGACCGATAGCATGAAAAACTAGGGCCAGAGCTGAATCGGTGAGTTTAAAATATGATGTCATGGCGAGACCGATAGCATTAAAAACTAGTGCCAGAGCTGAATCGGTAGCACTAAGTTTAAAATATGATGCCAGGGCGAGACCGATAGCATGAAAATTAAAGACAATGTCAGGGTGAGACCGATAGCATGAAAATAAAAGACAATGCCAGGGCGAGACCGATAGCACAAAATTTAAAACAATGCCAATGCGATACCGATAGCACAAGATTAAAGACAATGCCAGGGCGTGACCGATAGCATGAAAATTAAAGACAATTCCAGGGCGTGACCGATAGCATGAAAATTGAAGACAGTGCCAAGAGGAGGTGCGCCGTGCTACCAAGGCCCATAAATATAGGCAACAACCCTAGTCAAAGAGGAGATGCGCGACTGCTTGGAGAGAAAAAAGAGAAGAAGATCAGAGAATACGAGACACCTTCCTCACCACCCAAACTCCCTACACTCCATTCACTTCATTAGACGATGGTGATATAAACATGATCTTGTAGATTGCTTTAACGTGATTGATATGTGGTACTTCATTAGCTTGTGTGTTTCTATTGCTATAAACTCTTTTCAAATTTGATCACCTTGATTAGGGTAATGTGTTTTAATACCTGAAAAGAATTAACTCACTGATTTCACAAGTTAATACAGTTTGAGGGATAATAGGAATATTATTCTTTCCTAGCGAAGGATAGGAATATGAAGTTGGGGCTGTAGTGTGAACGGAAACAAGCTTTTCAACCTACGTAATTAACCTCAATGGGAGCTTAGGAATAAGGAAACCTTGAAAACATTACGTTTCATAGCGATAGGAATATCCACTTTCATTCTGCACACTGAATGCTACCACAACATCGACCACAGCACTGCATCTATGAGTGATTGATTGTTGACCCTAGTCTTGGCTATTACCCTCCCTCGTATTTTAACTCATCTGTATCTTGTCACTCTCACTTTTATTACGTTACGTATTGCAGAACAACCCCACTTATTCATTTGGTTATGTTTACTCATTGAATCAAACGCTATTCCATAGACTTAGAAATTGAACCTTAATCCTCGTGGGAACGATCTTACTTACTACTTTATTACTTGTTTTACTGTGTATACTTGCATACGTTTTTGCACAACAAGTTTTTGGCGCCGTTGTCGGGGATTAACAGATTTAATCACTGAGTCTTAAGTAGTATTTGTTTCGGTGAGCTTTTATTTTCTCATCCTTCTCATTGTGAATTTCAGTTTTAAAGAAGTGTATGCGTAGAGCCCATCAGCCAGAGCATCACATAGACCCTGAAATTGAAAGAACGGCAAGGAGATTGAGAAAAGAGGCTCGAGAAAGACTTGCAGCGCCAGAAGTAGAAGCCATCACAATGGCAGAACATAACGACGACGCTGTGGTTTTAACAAACATTGAAGTGGCCAATGACAGAGAGCGGCCAATGATGGATTATGCTGTATTTGATCCCCCCACCATGGAAACTAGTATTGTGACACTTGCCATCGGGGCTGCATCCTTCGAATTCAAGCCTATGATGTTTCAAATGTTGCAAACAGTAGGCCAATTCGCAGGAGGACCCACTGAAGACCCTCACTTGCATCTAAGACAGTTCCTCGAAGTCTGCAACAACTTTAAGATGCCCGGGGTAAGAGAGGATGCATTCAGGCTAAGGCTCTTTCCATACTCATTAAAGGACAGAGCCAAAGCTTGGCTGAATTCTTTGGAGCCCCATTCAGTGGACAGTGTTAGGATTTTGGCAAGTGTACCGAATCGTTGCAAGTAATAGTAAAACAGTAAGAACCAATAGTCGTTTCCACAGGGATTGAGAGTTATTATCAATAAGCAAGTATATTAATTCTTAGGTGTAGAACAATTGAAATAGTGTTGTGATTTATAGTAACCGAAAATAACTGATTGGTAATAGAAATAACAGGATAAAGCGATTAGGAATCGAATCCTCTCCCCTATACTATCATGTAACTAACCTTCAATCAACTTCAATTAGTTACCCGACTTAACAGATTCAACTCAATTATAGATTAAGGACAATTCCTTGCCTACTTATCCCTTTTCTTTAATGGGAAACCCTAATTCCTTAAGCGAATCACCGATAGACAAAGCATTAAACGCAAGAATAAACGAATTCACAAACCCAATCCCATATTCCTATGATCATCAAGTTTGTGACCTAAAACCCTAATTTCTGGTTTACATACCCATTTCCCAATGATGAACGTAAACCCTAAATCGATACAATTAACGTGTGCAATTGTAAAGCATTACGAGCAAAGGTAAAAGATAAGATTAAGAAGGAATTACACAAAGAGGAGTACATGAGATCCTTCAATTCCTTGTTCCCAAGTGTAGAGAAGCTCCCAAAATCGCTGCTAGCTGCTGCTCAAAACCCTATTTTCGCATCCAAGACGAAGTGCCTTTTTTCCTTCAGAATTGCGCATAAAAATGCTCACTTTCTGCCAACGGTCGCGACGCGACCTGACCCCATCGCGACGCGATGGGCCTGAAATTTGCTTGTCGCGACGCGACCCCTCTTGGTCGTGACGCGAAGAGTGACAGATTCTTCTCCTTTTTTTCTCTGTCGCATCACTAGGCAAGTGTCTGGTTCGCTAGTAGACACCACATCCAATTGAAGGTCTTCCAATGAAATTGGAACTAGGGATGAGGGAAATAGCTTACAATTCAAACCTAATACATCAATCTAAATCCACGCTAATTCCCCTGACAATTTACTGAATTACAATCCAATAGCAGCAGTTTTGGTTCTAAAACTGAACAACATTATACATATGACAGCGAGTCAACACAACCCCAAACTTGGGGTTTTGCTTGTCCTCAAGCAATCATTCAATTCAGGCTGTGGCTACTTTTTTATTCAGCTGTCACACCTTTTACACAAACCATTAGATACTCAGCACGTCAAAAGTTATCATCCAACATAATGCAGTAGCAAGACAACTGAATTGGTAAAAGACAAGATCATAGACAAGCAAGCATTCTCAAGTTGTCTCTTTTTCGCACATCTCACCAAATTGCCTCTCTTTTCTGTATAAGGTGGTCACTCAATTTACAATACATGCATCATCGTTTCATAGGCTTGAACAAGTTCTAAAAACAATCAACACATATTGATAAGCACACACACATTTTGAGGACTTAGAGGTTGTAACTGGGCTTAGGTAAGGGTGGATGTTGTTTGGGTAGGTAAGTTACAACTTGGAGTTAGGCCTACTTCCCTGTTTATCATCATATACCAATCTCACCACTCACCTCTCACCATGTTTTCCCAATAACATTCCACAAGAGAAGGGTTTTTATTGATTTATCTAATTAATTTTTTTTCTCTTCTCTTGTATATACCACCCCAAACTTAGTTTGTTGCTATTCCATGAGCAACCCCAAACTTAGATTTTTCCCACACATGCATACATTGTCTACCTAACTCCAAGTTAAGAAAACAAACTTTGAATGTAATTTGCCTTGTGTGGTTTATGTTAGAACAGGACAGTAAGAAGAAACAATTAGGCTCAAGGGGTAGCTAAGGATCAGTCATATTGAGGTGGTTTGAAAGGCTCTGGGTTATCAAGAAAATTCCTCAGTGTGTATGTAAATCAAATGCAAGACGATTAAGTACAAGTTCAAGTTCTACAGAGTAATACATGCAAGGAATTTTCACACAATCAATTACATAAGTGTTTGGGCTCACCTCACGGCTGGGATTGTAAGAGTATGAACTCTCGAAAGCTTGCCAACAAATGATCCATATTTTCCTGAACTGTTGTCTTAACCACTGACACTACCTAATGATAAAAATTGACGCGACAGTAATCATGGTAAGATGCAAAACATATTAAGCTAAACAACCACAATCATCATCATCATTGAAGATGCTGCTAGAAGCTCAAGGTTGCGAAGCCTCAAAAATCACTGTATAAGTTATATCAGCAAAGTACAGACCAAAATGTAAAAAGCAAAACAAAGCAGGCAATAAGATAAAAATCCCAAAATAATACTGTCTCAAATGAAAAGTAAATGATAAGGGTGAGCCCTCCTGCTCAAGAGAATGAAATGTGACGCTATATGAAATCACCCCCCTGTAAAAGTGGGTCCTGTGTCTCTGGCGGCTCCTCCGTTGGGGCTGATGATGATGATGGCCCTATAGTGTTGGCAGCAGCTCTCCGCTGGGCTATAAACTGCTGGGCAGCATGGGCAACACGGGGTGTTGCCAGGAAGGATATATCCAGACCCTGGTGCTCGCCTAGCATAGACATCCCGCACCAGTTAGCCATCATAAGCTCGTACTGGAATGAGGGATCACTGTAAAACTGGTTTGGATCAGTCGGAGTCGCTGGTTGCTGAGGATCGGTCAGAACTGCTGGGTGCTGCTGAGGCGGAGGTGAGTGCTCGCCTGCCTGTTGTGGTACTGTCCCCTCAATAGGTCCCCTTGGTTGCTTCAAGATCCATGTTGCTGTAATCGACTCCCGGGGTTCAATTGGTAGATCATCTGCTCTCTCCTGGCAGCCCTGCTGAGTGCACAAAGCATGGATCAGGGAGGCATGTCCCAGTCTGGCCTTTGGACATTGCGCTATTTCAGCAATATTCTCTGATATGATTTCCCCTAAATCCAGCTTTTTCCCTTGCATGATTCCCAATAGCCCCAATGCCCTTATAACGAGCACATCTGATGAATTGGAGCATGACACTATATTCTGATGGAAAAATGCATTCCAAGCCTTAGGAATAGGCTTCAATGCCATGTGGCTGAAACGACGGGGAAAACTTTGTAACCTTGGTGCATACTTGGCCCATTGTGCCACAGGACGGCGCAATTCTCTGAGTATCCCCTCATAATCAATGTCCCTCTTGTTCGCTATGAATGCATCTCTCATTGCACATGATGAATACGCAGGTAGCCCCAATAGTTGATTTATACTCTTTGGTGAATAGGATACACTTTTGCCCCGAACAAAGGACATTGTAGACTTATCCTTCTCAGCTGCCCAGTAAGCATTGGCGTAGAACTCCCTCACTATGCTCTGATTGGCCTGCTTGATCATGGAGTTGCGAGTGAGCCAACCCAATTCCCAGAGCGTGGAGCTTATTATAGGGAATTCCCCAGTGCTTAGATCAAACGCTCGCTCCGGGTTGAACTTCTTTCCCTTCACTACATTTTGGAACCGCTTCTCGTGCTCGGCGGATTTGAATCTTTCGGCATCAAACGAGGGTTCTTCCTCACTTGGTTCCCTCCGCCTTCTCTTTGAAGGACCGGTCTTGGTTGGCTTTCCCATTGTCACCTGTTTAGAAAAATTCCTGCAGAACAATTATTAGTACTCGGGGCACCATTCCAGTAGCAGAGAATTCGGCAACACAACCAATTCAGAAATTATTAGGCACAACTAGCGTGATATGGCCAATTTTACGCACTTGACTTTTTTATGCACCAAATCATCTACCCTAGAGTTCCATAGGCATTGGCATAAATATAGAGACAATTAAGCACGAAAAACTCATTGGGGCAATTTTACAAACAGCTGGTCTGCATAGCAAAACTCATTGGGTCATTTTCACAAACACTTGGCATGCGCAGAAAATTTCATTGAGGCTTTTTATCAAACACCTCACCTACACAACCAAAAGTGGTTTTTCCTACTCAATTTTTAAACCACAAATTCACCAATTCACAGGAACAATCATAAATCATGCAAATTAGAAGGGGGGGGGGGGGCAATCATCAAGTCCTAATTTGTCCTTCTAACCCCACAATTCGTATCCCCCAAAAACACTGGCTCTTCCACTTCTATTGCTCCGTACGATGTCACTTCTTTAACAACAAAAGGTCCCGATCACTTGGACTTCAGCTTTCCTGGAAACAACTTGAGTCTCGAATTAAACAACAACACTTGTTGTCCAGGATGAAATTCTTTTCTTGAAATATGCTTGTCATGGTACACCTTCATCTTCTCTTTGTAGATCCTATTGTTCTCATATGCATGCAGCCGCATCTCATCTAACCCATGAAGTTGCAGGATCCTCTTATCTCCACTTGATGTGGGGTCAAAATTCAAAAATTTCAACGCCCAATATGCTTTGTGTTCCAATTCAACCGGCAAATGACAAGATTTGCCATAAACCAATTGGTAAAGAGACATACCTAAGGGTGTCTTATAAGCCGTCCTGTACGCCCACAGTGTATCATCTACCTTCACTGCCCAATCCTTCCTTGAGTTCCCCACTGTCTTCTCTAATATTCTCTTAATTTCTCTGTTTGACACCTCTACCTGACCATTGCACTGCGGATGATAAGGGGCTAACCCTTTTATGCTTTACACTATACCTGGATAGTACATTGCTAAGTTGAGTGTTACAAAAATGACTACCCCCATCATTTATTAAGACTCTTGGTACACCAAATCTTGAGAAAATATTTTTCTTAACAAATTTGACCACTGTTTGGGAATCATTTCTCAAGGTGGCAATGGCTTCCACCCAATTAGAAACATAGTCCACCGCCACCAAGATATATTGACAAGAATGAGATGGTGGGAAGGGTCCCATGAAATCAATGGCCCAACAATCAAACACTTCTACTTCAAGTATAGGGTTCAATGGCATCTCCCCCTTACGTGAAATATTGCCAGTCCTCTGGCACTTATCACAACTTCTGACATGATTTTGTGCATCCTTAAAGAGGGATGGCCAATAAAAACCAGATTGGAGTACTTTTGCAGCCGCGCGTTCCCCATTGTAGTAACCGCCACATGGAGAATCATGACAATGCCATAGAATCTTTTGACTCTCACTACCAGAAACAGATCTTCTAAGAAGTCCATCCGTTCCATCCTTGAAGAGAAAGGGATCATCCCAAAGATAATGTTGGACATCACGGAGGAACTTCTTCTTTTGTTGCCATGTGAAGTCTTCAGGGAACGTTCCGCCTGCCTTGTAATTTGCTATGTCGGCAAACCACGGTCTCTCTTCAATTGCGAACAACTTCTCATCGGGGAACTCTTCAAGGTTTTCTTTCTTCCGAGCAGCCACCTCTTTGTTTTCCAGCCTAGACAAATGATTTGCGACCACATTCTCGCTCCCCTTTTTGTCCTTGATCTCCAAGTCGAATTCATGTAAAACCAAAATCCATCTAAGGAGTCGAGGCTTAGACTTGCCCTTGGTTAGCAAATATTTAATTGCAGCATGGTCAGTAAACACAATCACTTTAGATCCAACCAAATAGGAACAAAATTTTTCCAATGCAAATACTATGGCTAGCAGTTCTTTCTCAGTTGTTGCATAATTCACCTGATTTTCATTTAAAACCTTGCTAGCATAATATATGGCATGGAAAAATTTCTCTGATCTCAACCCCAGCACAGCACCTGTAACGCCCGAATAATTAATTAATTATTTAATTTAATTGTTTAGGAAATTAAGTTGTAAGAAAATACTAGAGTAAAAATATATTCTCATATGTGGGCCCAATTGTTGGTGTTAGGAGTAGTAAAAATAAGGGGGTGTAAAGAAGGCCCATGAAGCCAAAATCGCATAAGTGAATGAGAAAGCCCATAAGACCAAGTAATTATAAAAAGGTGTTATTTTAGGGTTTTGCTCATTTTAGAAGAAAAAAAAAGAATTGGGAGAGAAGAACAAGGAGGGGGGGCGAAGAGAGCTAGGGCAAGGCCAAGGAGAGCTTCGAATTCTTCAATCCAAGGTAAGGGTGGGGTTCTAACTCTATAATCGGGTGTATGAAGGGCTCTATGTAGGAAGGTTAGGGAACCCTAGGTATTGTTGATTCTTGAAAACCCTAGTTGTAGGTATTGAACTCTAAATGTTGATGTTGAATCCGATTGATGAGGTTTGTCACCTATTGATGATGTATGCATATGTTTGTTGATGTTTGAGAATCCAAAAATCTGTCCTGGGCGCCCTCCTGGGCGCCATCTTGTTGCTCGCAGGTTGCTACTGGGCGCTAGTGCGCTGGGCGCCATGGGAGCCGTTTTGATGTCTGTCGCGGTTTCTGGCGCACTGGGCGCCATGGGCGCCAATGTCTGGCTGCCCAGTTGCGCCAGAACAACACAGCAAACAGCAACTGGGCCGCCACAACATTGGCGCCCTTGGCGCCCATGCGCCAGAACAACACAGCAAACAGCAACTGGACAGCCACAGCATTGGCGCCCTTGGCGCCCATGCGCCAGAAACAACACAGCAAACAGCAACCGGGCAGCCACAACATTGGCGCCCTTGGCGCCCATGCGCCAGAAACAACACAGCAAACAGCAGCCGGGCTGCCACAACATTGGCGCCCTTGGCGCCCATGCGCCTGAACAACACAGCAACAGGGCAGCCAGACATTGGCGCCCTTGGCACCCAGTGCGCCAGAAACCGCGACAGACATCAAAACGGCGCCCATGGCGCCCAGCGCAGTAGCGCCCAGCAGCAACCTGCGAGCAAAAAGATGGCGCCCAGGAGGGCGCCCCGGACAGATTTTTGGATTCTCAAACATCAACAAACATATGCATACATCATCAATAGGTGACAAACCTCATCAATCGGATTCAACATCAACATTTAGAGTTCAATACCTACAAGTAGGGTTTTCAAGAATCAACAATACCTAGGGTTCCCTAACCTTCCTACATAGAGCCCTTCATACACCCGATTATAGAGTTAGAACCCCACCCTTACCTTGGATTGAAGAATTCGAAGCTCTCCTTGGCCTTGCCCTAGCTCTCTTCGCCGCCCCTCCTTGTTCTTCTCTCCCAATTCTTATTTTTTTCTTCTAAAGTGAGCAAAACCCTAAAATAACACCTTTTTATAATTATTTGGTCTTATGGGCTTTCTCATTCACTTATGCGATTTTGGCTTCATGGGCCTTCTTTACACCCCCTTATTTTTACTACTCCTAACACCAACAATTGGGCCCACATATGAGAATATATTTTTACTCTAATATTTTCTTACAACTTAATTTCCTAAACAATTAAATTAAATATTTAATTAATTATTCGGGCGTTACAGGTAACGTGCAGGTAACCATGACTGAAGGCCATGTACCTTCGTTAGTTCGAGTCGGTGTCGTCGCTCTGATACGTAGCACTCAGGGGGATGGATGCACTTTATTACTACTTTATTTTGTTATTCTATTGTCTGATTTTGAGTTAAAAACCCGTTTGAATCCGCTGCGTTGTAATTGCAAGTTGACTTGTTTTGTTTATTGATTCCTCCTATTTTATGTGCTATGTATCTGATGCTATAAATGACCTAGTTATGCTCGTTTGTGGATTTTAGTTGGAAAAATGTAGCATCCGTTTAATTGTTGAAATTTTTGAAACTCTGATTTTTACTATTAAATCGCCGGGTAGAAAGGGGTGTTACAGCACCCACTGCGTAATCACTGGCGTCACACATGAGCTCAAAGGGAATATCCCAGTTGGGGGCTACAATGACTGGAGCAGAAATCAGTTTTTCCTTTAACACATTAAAAGCACAAAGACAGTCATTATCAAAAACAAATTCATTCTCCTTAACAAGTAGATTGCTTAAAGGTTTTGCAATCTTGGAGAAGTCTTTTATGAAACGTCGATAGAATCCGGCGTGTCTTAAAAAACTTCTCACTCTTTTTACATTCAGAGGAGGAGGTAACTTTTTTATCACTTCAATTTTTGCTTGGTCAACCTCGATGCCTTTTGCGGAGATTTTATGGCCAAGAAAAATTCCTTCTTGAACCATAAATTGACACTTTTCCTAATTCAAAACTAGATTGGTTTCGTTGCATCTCTTGAACACTGCATCAAGATTAGTCAAACAAGAGTCATAACACGGTCCAAAATCAGAAAAGTCATCCATAAATACCTCAATAGCATTTTCCATCATATCAGAGAATATAGAAAGCACGCACCTTTGAAAAGTTGCAGGAGCATTGCATAAACCGAAGGGCATCCTCCGATACGTAAATACGCCAAAAGGACATGTAAAAGCGGTCTTCTCTTGATCTTCGGGATCAACTGCTATTTGGTTGTACCCAGAGTATCCATCTAGGAAGCAATAAAAAGCTTGTCCAGCTAATCTTTCCAGCATCTGATCCATGAAAGGTAATGGGAAGTGGTCCTTCCGAGTGGCTTGGTTTAATCTCCGGAAGTCAATGCACATCCTCCACCCTGTGACTGTGCGAGTGGGAATTAGCTCATTCTTCTCATTTTTAACCACTGTCATACCACCCTTCTTGGGAACCACATGAACCGGACTCACCCACGAACTGTCTGAAATGGGATAAATCATCCCAGCATCTGCTTCAAGACTTCTTTCCTCACCACATCTTTCATGGTAGGGTTTAATCTTCGCTGTGGTTGAAACACCGGTTTGAATTCTTCCTCGAGCTTGATCTTATGCATGCAAAAAGCCGGACTAATCCCCTTAAGGTCGGAGATAGTCCAACCTAAAGCCGTTTTGTTGCTTCTCAACACCCTCATCAGTTTTTCCTCTTCCAACTTGGTCAAAGAACTACTGATGATGGCTGGATATCGATCATCACTCTCAAGGAATACGTACTTCAGATGGGAGTTGTTTCAATTCTGGAGTTCTTTTTTCTGGACTCTCCCCCCTACTCAACTCTTCTCTTTTCTTGAAGACCCTTTCCACTTGGGAAGCTTCAAACTGTAGAATGCAGTCTTCTATTTCACCATCCAAGTTTTCATCTAACCCCTCAATAGAGTTCATAATTACCTTCTCTAATGGAGGAGAGGGTGAATCATGTCTAAAAGTTTCTTGCACCGAGTCTTCAATCACATCCACCCTAAAACACTTACCTTGGTCATCTGGATGGCGCATAGCTTCAAAAACATTAAAAGTCACCTTCTCGTCTTGGAACCTTAGAATTAGCTTACCCTGTTGTACATCTATCAAAGCTCGCCCAGTGGCTAAAAATGGTCTAACAAGGAGAAGTGGTACCTCTGCATCTTTCTCCATGTCAAGAATCACAAAATCAACAGGAAATAAAAATTTATCAACTCTTACCAGCATATCTTCCAAGACTCCATAAGGGTGCTTTATAGATCTATCAGCTAGTTGCAAAGACATCCTTGTTGGTTTCACCTCACCTCCTCCAAGCTTCTTGAACATAGACAAGGGCATTAGATTGATGCTTGCTCCCAAATCACAAAGAGCCTTGCCTATTGTCAAGCTACCAATTATGCAAGGTATGGTGAAACTTCCGGGATCTTTCAACTTTGGAGGGAGCTTCCTTTGGATAATGGCACTACACTCTTTGGTTAGAGCCACCGTTTCATCTTCCTTGAATCTTCTCTTCTTGGTCAACAATTCCTTCATAAACTTTGCATAAATGGGCATTTGCTCTAAAGCTTCTGCAAAAGGAATGTTGATTTGGAGACGGAAAAAGATCTCCATGAACTTAGTGAATTGCTCTTCTTTTTTTTAAACAAAGTAAAGGAGCCTCGTTAAAACCTTCTAATGCAAAACTCTCCTTAGGGATAAAAACATCTAGAAGGAAAGAGTACTCCCCCCTATTTCATTAAAACAAAACAAAAATTACAAAAAGCAAGGGGGGACATAAACCAAAACCCTTGCACAGAATTAAGTCTTAAAACGAAAATAAGGAAGAGCAACCCTATTACGATGAAAATCATCCCTGATAAAATTGGGAGTACTGTTCCACCACTGAAACCCGGACAGAGTGACCCCATGAGACGCTAGTTTATCAGCACAATGGTTCCCTTCCCTATAAACATGAGAACAAAAGAAAGACATGGACTTTAGAATGTCCATGCAGTTACGCCAACGAATGCGGAGATTCCAAGGAACGATGGAGTCCGAGGAGAAAGCCAGAATAGCAAGCTGCGAGTCACTTTCAATCCAAAGACGATGCCAACCTTTCTTATAGGCCACCTCAATGGCAACTATGACACCCACTAATTCCGCATGAAGCGCGTAATTAATACCAAGGGGGAGGGCAAAACAACCAAGAGAGTCAGCATTATTATCACGAAAAATGCCCCCACAAGCAGCTAAACCAGGAGAGCCCCTAGCAGCGCCATCAGTATTACATTTCACCAAAGAGTAGGGAGGAGACTTCCAAAGAACTTCGATAATGTTAGGAGCCTTGCGAGGTTTACCAGCCACCGAAAAAGCCTTAAGAACCGCAAAGTCCTGCATAGAGGCAGAGGTGGAGCCCTTGCTGAGAGTACCCGAAAGATTCAAATTAGCAGTAATCAAATTTTTCAGGAGCGTGGGCACTATCTTTTTATTATCAAAGCGAAGCTTATTTCGAGCATGCCAGATAGCCCAAAAGACGTTTACAACAGCAGCAGTCACAACATCCAACACTTGGTCAGACATAGGACGCAAACACACCTCGATAATAGTTTCAGGGGAGGATATATTAATATTAAAAGCAATCTTACCTCTAAGCCTGGACCAAAGATTCTTGGCGAAAGAGCAATCACAGAAAAGATGCAACGTAGATTCATAGTTTGCTTCACAGAGACTACACATGGAAACCGTGCCGTAGCCACGACTTCTAAGATTCTCATCAGTAGGCATACGATTGTGAAGGATGCGCCAAATCAAAAAAGATTTTGATGGCGGGATAGCTGTGCGCCAAATATTCTTGCACCAATAAATATTCTGACTAATAGGACGATAGAAAAGATAAGCGGATTTAAAATTGAGCAAACCATCAGTAGAATTCTTCCAAAGCAACTGATCCGGAGCAGCAAAAGTTGGGATGTCTTTAGCGTGAAGCAGCGAAGTCAATTGAGGAAACTGATTGGCTAAAGAAGAAGGAATTCACCAATTCCCATTCTGAATGAAATCGCAAACTCTGGCTTTGAGTAAGTGATGAAGATGCTCAGGAACATTGAGAAGGGTAATCAGAGGATCCGACACCCAGGGGTCAAGCCAAAAATTGACACAGTCACCTTTACCAATTTGCCAAATGCAATTGTCTTGAATAATGGAGAGATTAGCTCGCAAATCACCCCAAAGAGAAGAGCTAATATGATAAGAGATCGGACGATTATTTCTGAAAACTCGAGATCTCAGCAAAACCGCCAAACTATTCTGGGAAGTGCTGAGCTCCCAGCTAAGCTTGAGACAGGCAGCCTTATTAATCTCTTTGAGAGATCTAATCCCAAGACCCCCCTCCACAGTGGGGCTACAAACCTTCTGCCACGCCACAGTAACCACTTTACGTTGATTGACATCCCCAGACCAAATGAAGTTTCAGATCCAAGAGTCCGCCATGTTTAGCAAAGAAATGGGCCATCTGTAAATCATAAAGCTGTAAACTAACATACTTTGGATAACCTACTTGACCAGCTGAGCTCTTCCGATGATAGAGAGAAGGGAAGCTTTCCAGGCTGAGAGCTTGGCTTTGATCTTGTCAGCAATAGGTAAAAGATAAGCAGGCTTAGGTTTCTCTTTGAAAATAGGAATTCCCAAGTAGGTAAAGGGAAGCTGGCCAATAGAGAAACCAAGCATCTCAGCAATACGACGTTGGCGGTTGAGCGGAACTTCACCCAAATAAACAGTAGATTTGCTAGAGTTAACAATCTGCCCCGAAGCTTCACTATATTTAGTGAAGAAGGTGATGAGAGTTTGAAGATTTTTCTGGGAAGCTCTGCAAAAAATCATTATATCATTAGCATAAATAATATGAGAGGGAACCTGAGTACCTCTTGGACCATTGATTAACTGAAGAGCCCCATCATTCACCAGTTTGGATATGCCCCTGCTGAGAACCTCCTCTGCCAGGCAAAAGAGCAAGGGAGAAAGGGGGTCACCTTGGCGCACACCACGCTTGCTGTAACGCCCTAAAATAATTTAATTGATTAATTAATTAAGTTATTGGAGGGATTACAATATTTGTTTAAGTGGAATAATTTAAGTATAATTGTTTTATTGTAGGAGGTGAAAAGAATTAAAAGGGTGGTGTAAAAATGGGCCCAAGCCACTTAAGTGACCCAAGCCCATTCCAATTATCCTAAAACCTAAGAATTATTTTGATTCCACCAAAGAAAGGAGAATCAGCGAAACTGTGAGTGAGAGGGAGTAAGGTGCGCGCGACTCAAGCAAAGAGGAGGAGAGGAACTTGTCTTCATCTTGGCTTAGGTAAGCTTTCCTTGAATCCTTTCCCTTCCATTTATTTTTCTCTTCCAAGTGGTGGTCTCAAACCCTTTCCTTTTTCCATTGTTGCGATTTTTTTTCCCATGATTTTGTGATGGATGCGAATTGGCTTAGAAGAAGAGGAGGGGGGCTGCTGCGATTTTTTTTTTGGTGACCTTGGCTCGTCGTGTTGCGGGGTTTTGTACGTGACGCATTCATCGTTGTTTCGGGGCATACAAAATTCGAGGTAAGGGTGAGAGTTCCAATTTAATGTAATTGGGTATATGGTGGGTTTGTGGGTTGTTGATGGTGGTTGAATTCGAAATTGATATGTTAAGAGAAATGTTGGATTGATTTATTATTATTGATATGCGAATTGCCCTAGGAGATGAAGGGATGAATTTCGATTTCTTTTTGGTGATTGAGGTGTGGCTAATTTCGAGGTTTGGTGAATTGTTGGCGTTGGAAAGAAATTTTTGATGAATTAAGTGATAGGAGTATAAGTAATTGAATGATACCAAAGAAATGAAAAATAGACAATGTTGCTGTCACCATAATAATAATATGCTGCTGTTTTGTCAATTATTCATGTGCTGTTTGCAGAATTTTGTGTTGCTGGTTGCCACAATATTCATGTGCTGTTTGCAGGATTTTTTTTTATGTTGCTGTTTGACATTTAAAGGCATTGCTGTTGCTGTTTTTATAAAAACAAATGCTGCTGTTGCAGAATTATTTATGTTGCTGTTTGGCATTAAAATGTATTGCTGTTTGCTGTTTTTATTAAAGAAAAATGATGCTGTAGCAGAATTACAAAAATGATGTTTTTAACCATTTAAATGGGTTGCTGTTTGCTAATTTTGTCAAGGAAAAATGCTACTGTTTTTGCGCAACAATGGCCACTGTTTTCAGCTTCGATTTGATGTCAAAATGCTACTGTTTTAGCACAACAATGGCCACTGTTTTCAGCTTCGATTTGATGTCAAAATGCTACTGTTTTTGCGCAACAATGGCCACTGTTTTCAGCTTCGATTTGATGTCAAAATGCTACTGTTTTTGCGCATAAATGGCCACTGTTTTTCAGCTTCGATTTGATGTCAAAATGCTACTGTTTTGCGCATAAAATGCCACTGTTTTCCAGCTTCGATTTGTTGCCGTTTACTAACCGAATTTCTGTACTTTGTAAAAGGAAAGAGCGTGTAAATGTGACTTTGATACTATTACTATTTTTCCGGTTAAAAATGTGAGGTTTCTTCCACTTGGAAAATGAGATGTTCTTCTCAAGTTTAATTGTGGTGCTTCTAAGTATGAAAGTGAAATGTTTATCCAAAATTTTAAATATGTTGTTACTCAAATTTTTGAATGTGGTTGTTTATGAAGAGTTGTGATATTAATATGGTGACTATGATGAATGCACTCTATGAGTGTCTTATGGTGGTGATGACGAGTACTCCGGGTGAGCGAATTTTGGTGATTGCACATGTGTCCATAGTGTCTCATAGCATGTGCATATTATGACGAATAGGCCTCGGCCTCTTATTGACGAGAACCAGTGACGATGTGCCCAAGTGGCTATTTATGACGAGTATGGTACCATCATGCATATGCCTAGGTGTGGGTTGCATTTTCATGCGCATACATTTTTTTTTATGACAGGTGATGTGAATTGTGAATTATGGCGTTGTGTGTAATGACGGTGAAGTTGATATTAATGATGATGTTGTATGATAGTTGCTCATATTACTCTACTGTATGCTTAATTATATTTTGTTGAAAATTCTCACCCCTTCTGCTTGGAATGTTGCTCTATTGTGGCAACGCTGCAGGTGACTCCGATTGAAGGACATGCTGCCTTCCTTTATAGCTGTTGAGATGTTTTGAGTCGCTCTCTGATATTGTAACACCTAGGGGGCGGGGTTGAAGTTGATAATTTATTTAACTAGCTGTTTAATGATTTTCTGGATGTTTTGAGACGTGTTTGAGTGACCTTGGTGAGTTATTGCTATTTCCGCTGTGATGAGATTATTTTGAAGTTTAACTTTTGCGATGACTGCGTTGGTGCATAAATTTTAATGGCGAAGGCGATGAGTTTTTATAAATGAAGATGTGACATTTCTTTTCTACTAATTAAATATTATTTTCGAAAATGAAAGTACTCTGATAATGACGTGCACATTAAGGGGTAGAAAAGGGGTGTTACATAAGTGGTATCAGAGCAGTTCGGTCTGTCCGGCCGGTGGTCGAGTTGTCAAGTTGAGTAGCATTTGAGTTTGTTACTCGTAATCTAAATTTTGTTTTCTGTTGCAGTGCTAGAATGGCAGGACGGAACGATGCTGCACTTGCTGCTGCTTTGCAGGCTATAGCTGGGGTTGTGGGTAACATACCCAATGCTATTGGTGATGGGACGCGTAGCTTGGCTACATTCCAGCGTGAGAACCCTCCTGCTTTCGAAGGCGGGTATAATCCTGATGGTGCCCTTGAGTGGCTAAGTGAGATGGAGCGGATCTTCCGCGTTATGGATTGCACCGATGCTCAGAAGGTTCGCTATGGCACACATATGTTGAAGAAAGAGGCTTATGATTGGTGGAGGACGGCTAGTCAAGGGTTGACGGCTGCCAATGAGGAGATTACCTGGGCTGTGTTTGAGAGAGAATTCAAGAGAAAGTACTACCCGGAGGATGTCCGCGGGAAGAAGGAGGTTGAGTTTCTAAGACTTGAACAAGGTAACATGACTGTAACTGAGTACGCTGCAAAATTTACTGAGCTGTCTAAGTTTTACCCTCATTATGATAGAGAGGGTGCGGAGTTCTCCAAATGCATCAAATTTGAAAATGGGTTGCGTGCTGACATTAAGAGGGCCATAGGGTACCAGCAAATTCGTGTGTTTCCATTGTTGGTTAATAGCGCCAGAATTTTTGAGGAGGACAATAATGCTTTCTCCAGAGTCATGAAAGAAAAACAAAAGAATTTCTCAAGTCGTGGTAAGCCATATGGGGCGCCTGCTGGTAAGGGCAAGGGTAAGTTTGTTGGGGGGCCTAAGCGAAGTGGGGGAGATGCTGCGGCCAATGTTACTTGTTACACGTGTGGGAAAGTGGGTCATAAATGTCCAGATTGCCCAAGCGGGGATAAGAAGAGATGTTATCGGTGTGGAAAAGAGGGGCATATATCTTCCGGATGTGATAAGAAAGAAGTGGTATGCTTCAACTGCGGGGAGAGTGGTCATATTAGTACACAGTGTTCAAAACCCAAGAAGGAGAAGTCTTTTGGAAAAGTGTTCGCTCTGGCTGAGTCTGATGTAGTGAATGAAATTCGAGGTACGTGCTATATCAATAATTTTCCTCTTGTTGTTATTGTTGATACTGGTGCTACCCATAGTTTTATTGCTGCTGCATGTGTTGAGAAATTAAGCCTTGTTTTATCTGATATGTTGAGGGAGATGGTCATCGACACTCCAGCTAAGGGTTCGGTGACTACCTCCGTTGTTTGTGCCAAATGTCCTGTATCTGTGTATGGTAGAGAATTCTTAATTGATTTGATCTGTTTGCCGCTGAGTGGAATGGATGTCATTTTGGGTATGGACTGGTTAGTTGATAACCATGTCCATATCAACTGTCGGGAAAGGTCTGTGAGTTTTGAGTCGCTTGAAGAGGAGTCTGGTTTGGTATCTGCGGGTCAACTGCATAGAGTGATGAGAGAAGAGGTTCAGCTGTTTTCTCTGTTGGCGTCGTTGTCTGCTGAGAGCCAAGCGAAAATTGAGGTGTTGCCGGTAGTATGTGAGTTTTCTGAGGTGTTCCCTGACGAGATTCCGGATGTACCACCAGAGAGAGAGAGGTGGAGTTTGCTATTGATCTGGTCCCCGGCACTAAGCCTGTGTCTATGGCGCCATATAGAATGTCTGCATCCGAGTTGGCAGAATTGAAAAAGCAACTTGAAGATTTATTAGAAAAGAAGTTTGTAAGACCGAGTGTGTCACCTTGGGGAGCTCCAGTGTTGCTAGTGAAAAAGAAAGACGGCAGTATGAGGTTGTGCGTAGACTATCGGCAGTTAAATAAAGTTACAATCAAAAACAAGTATCCGTTGCCAAGAATTGATGACTTGATGGATCAGTTAGTGGGTGCTAAAGTATTTAGCAAGATTGACTTAAGGTCTGGTTATCATCAGATCAAGGTCAAGGATGAAGATGTCCAAAAGACGGCATTTAGGACAAGATATGGGCACTATGAGTATTCAGTTATGCCTTTCGGTGTGACTAATGCGCCGGGGGTATTCATGGGATACATGAACCAAATCTTCCGTGAGTACTTGGATAAGTTTGTGGTAGTCTTCATTGATGACATTCTCATTTACTCTAAGTCAGAAGAGGAGCATGCGGAACATCTGAGGTTGGTGTTAAGAATTCTAAAGGATCGAAAGTTGTATGCGAAGTTGTCCAAGTGTGAGTTTTGGTTAAAAGAAGTCAGTTTTCTCGGTCATGTGATTTCTAGGGAGGGGATTGCAGTGGATCCTTCTAAGGTTGATGCGGTGTTGCAGTGGGAGTCTCCAAAGTCAGTTACAGAGATAAGGAGTTTTCTGGGGTTGGCAGGTTATTATAGAAGATTCATTGAGGGGTTCTCGAAGTTGGCTCTGCCTTTGACTCAATTGACTTGCAAGGGTAGGGCCTTTGTTTGGGATGATCGATGTGAAGAAAGTTTCAATGAGCTGAAGAGGAGGTTGACTACGTCTCCAGTGTTGACCCTGCCTAATCCGGTTGAACCGTTTGTGGTTTATTGTGATGCGTCTAAGATGGGTTTGGGTGGTGTACTTATGCAGAATGGGAAGGTGATCGCTTATGCGTCGAGGCAATTGAGAATTCATGAAAAGAATTACCCTACTCACGACTTAGAACTTGCTGCTGTGGTATTCGCCTTAAAAATTTGGAGGCATTACTTGTATGGATCGAGATTTGAGGTGTTCAGTGATCACAAGAGTCTACGGTATCTGTTCGACCAGAAAGAATTGAATATGAGGCAGCGCCGGTGGTTAGAACTATTGAAAGATTATGATTTTGAATTGAGTTATCACTCGGGAAAAGCGAATGTGGTTGCGGATGCGCTGAGTCGGAAAACCTTGCACATGTCGGCATTGATGGCTAGAGAGCTTGAGTTAATTGAGCAATTCAGGGACATGAGTGTAGTGTGTGAAGTTACGCCTCAGAGTGTCAGGTTAGGTATGTTGAAAATTGGCAATGATTTTATGGCGAGTATCCGAGAAGCGCAGAAGTTAGATGTGAAATTAGTTGATCTGATGAGTGGGATTGGTCGGTCTGAGAATGAGGAATTCGAGGTAGATGCGCAGGATGTACTGAGGTATCGTGGGAGAATTTGTGTTCCCGAAGATGAGGAGATGAGAAAGGCAATTCTTGAGGAAGGGCATAAGAGTAAGTTGAGTATCCATCCTGGAGCGACGAAGATGTACCAAGACCTGAAGAAGATGTTCTGGTGGCCTGGGTTGAAGCGCGATGTGGCGCAGTTTGTGTATTCGTGTTTGACCTGTCAGAAATCAAAAGTCGAGCATCAGAAGCCTGCGGGGATGATGCAACCGTTGATGTTCCAGAGTGGAAGTGGGATAGTATCTCCATGGATTTTGTGACTGGGTGACCCAATACGGTGAGAGGGCATGATTCAATTTGGGTGGTTGTGGATAGATTGACGAAGTCGGCTCATTTTATTCCTATTGGCGTTAAGTATCCAGTGTCTAGATTGGCTGAAATCTACATTCAGGTGATTGTGAAGCTGCATGGGGTTCCTTTGTGCATTGTGTCGGATAGAGACCCAAGGTTCACTTCGGAATTTTGGAGTAGTTTACAGAAGGAGTTGGGGTCGAAATTGAGGTTGAGTTCAGCTTATCATCCTCAGACTGATGGGCAGACAGAAAGGACAATCCAATCATTGGAAGACCTGTTGAGATCATGTGTACTAGAGCAGGGAGGTGCGTGGGATACTCATCTCCCGTTAATTGAGTTCACCTACAACAACAGTTATCATTCCAGTATCGGAATGGCGCCGTTTGAGGCGTTGTATGGCCGGAGGTGTAGGACTCCGGTGTGTTGGTACGAGACTGGGGAAAGTTTAGTACTTGGACCTGAGCTAGTCAGAGAGACTACTGAGAAAGTAAAGATGATCCGGGAGAAATGAAAGCGCCGCAGAGTAGACAGAAGAGTTACCATGATAAGAGAAGGAAAGATTTAGAATTTGAGGCTGGTGACCACGTGTTCTTGAGGATCACACCTATGACTGGTGTTGGGCGAGCGCTGAAATCAAAGAAGTTGATTTCTCGATTCATCGGGCCGTACCAGATTACGGATAGAGTTGGAAATGTTGCATATC
Source organism: Astragalus membranaceus (assembly GCA_039519185.1). Lineage (NCBI taxonomy): Eukaryota > Viridiplantae > Streptophyta > Magnoliopsida > Fabales > Fabaceae > Astragalus > Astragalus membranaceus. The sequence continues at coordinate 49,134,209 of CM076846.1, forward strand.
GGGTGGCCTTACCACCTAACCTTTCAAACTTGCACGACGTGTTTCACGTGTCGCAGCTTCGGAAGTATGTTGCGGATCCGTCTCATGTGATTCAACTTGATGATGTTGAGGTGCGGGACAATCTCACCGTGGAGACTATGCCAGTTAGAATTGACGACCGTGAAGTAAAGGTGTTAAGAGGCAAGGAGATTAACTTAGTGAAGGTGGTTTGGTTGGGAGCCGTGGGCGAGAGCATGACGTGGGAATTGGAAAGTAAGATGAAAAAAGCCTATCCAGAGTTATTTGATTCAGGTAATTTCGAGGACGAAATTCTCTAAGTGGGGGAGAGTTGTAACGCCCTAAAATAATTTAATTGATTAATTAATTAAGTTATTGGAGGGATTACAATATTTGTTTAAGTGGAATAATTTAAGTATAATTGTTTTATTGTAGGAGGTGAAAAGAATTAAAAGGGTGGTGTAAAAATGGGCCCAAGCCACTTAAGTGACCCAAGCCCATTCCAATTATCCTAAAACCTAAGAATTATTTTCATTCCACCAAAGAAAGGAGAATCAGCGAAACTGTGAGTGAGAGGGAGTAAGGTGCGCGCGACTCAAGCAAAGAGGAGGAGAGGAACTTGTCTTCATCTTGGCTTAGGTAAGCTTTCCTTGAATCCTTTCCCTTCCATTTATTTTTCTCTTCCAAGTGGTGGTCTCAAACCCTTTCCTTTTTCCATTGTTGCGATTTTTTTTCCCATGATTTTGTGATGGATGCGAATTGGCTTAGAAGAAGAGGAGGGGGGCTGCTGCGATTTTTTTTTTGGTGACCTTGGCTCGTCGTGTTGCGGGGTTTTGTACGTGACGCATTCATCGTTGTTTCGGGGCATACAAAATTCGAGGTAAGGGTGAGAGTTCCAATTTAATGTAATTGGGTATATGGTGGGTTTGTGGGTTGTTGATGGTGGTTGAATTCGAAACTGATATGTTAAGAGAAATGTTGGATTGATTTATTATTATTGATATGCGAATTGCCCTAGGAGATGAAGGGATGAATTTCGATTTCTTTTTGGTGATTGAGGTGTGGCTAATTTCGAGGTTTGGTGAATTGTTGGCGTTGGAAAGAAATTTTTGATGAATTAAGTGATAGGAGTATAAGTAATTGAATGATACCAAAGAAATGAAAAATAGACAATGTTGCTGTCACCATAATAATAATATGCTGCTGTTTTGTCAATTATTCATGTGTTGTTTGCAGAATTTTGTGTTGCCGGTTGCCACAATATTCATGTGCTGTTTGCAGGATTTTTTTTTTATGTTGCTGTTTGACATTTAAAGGCATTGCTGTTGCTGTTTTTATAAAAACAAATGCTGCTGTTGCAGAATTATTTATGTTGCTGTTTGGCATTAAAATGTATTGCTGTTTGCTGTTTTTATTAAAGAAAAATGATGCTGTAGCAGAATTACAAAAATGATGTTTTTAACCATTTAAATGGGTTGCTGTTTGCTAATTTTGTCAAGGAAAAATGCTACTGTTTTTGCGCAACAATGGCCACTGTTTTCAGCTTCGATTTGATGTCAAAATGCTACTGTTTTTGCGTAACAATGGCCACTGTTTTCAGCTTCGATTTGATGTCAAAATGCTACTGTTTTTGCGCAACAATGGCCACTGTTTTCAGCTTCGATTTGATGTCAAAATGCTACTGTTTTTGCGCATAAATGGCCACTGTTTTTCAGCTTCGATTTGATGTCAAAATGCTACTGTTTTGCGCATAAAATGCCACTGTTTTCCAGCTTCGATTTGTTGCCGTTTACTAACCGAATTTCTGTACTTTGTAAAAGGAAAGAGCGTGTAAATGTGACTTTGATACTATTACTATTTTTCCGGTTAAAAATGTGAGGTTTCTTCCACTTGGAAAATGAGATGTTCTTCTCAAGTTTAATTGTGGTGCTTCTAAGTATGAAAGTGAAATGTTTATCCAAAATTTTAAATATGTTGTTACTCAAATTTTTGAATGTGATTGTTTATGAAGAGTTGTGATATTAATATGGTGACTATGATGAATACACTCTATGAGTGTCTTATGGTGGTGATGACGAGTACTCCGGGTGAGCGAATTTTGGTGATTGCACATGTGTCCATAGTGTCTCATAGCATGTGCATATTATGACGAATAGGCCTCGGCCTCTTATTGACGAGAACCAGTGACGATGTGCCCAAGTGGCTATTTATGACGAGTATGGTACCATCATGCATATGCCCAGGTGTGGGTTGCATTTTCATGCGCATACATTTTTTTTATGACGGGTGATGTGAATTGTGAATTATGGCGTTGTGTGTAATGACGGTGAAGTTGATATTAATGATGATGTTGTATGATAGTTGCTCATATTACTCTACTGTATGCTTAATTATATTTTGTTGAAAATTCTCACCCCTTCTGCTTGGAATGTTGCTCTATTGTGGCAACGCTGCAGGTGACTCCGATTGAAGGACATGCTGCCTTCCTTTATAGCTGTTGAGATGTTTTGAGTCGCTCTCTGATATTGTAACACCTAGGGGGCGGGGTTGAAGTTGATAATTTATTTAACTAGCTGTTTAATGATTTTCTGGATGTTTTGAGACGTGTTTGAGTGACCTTGGTGAGTTATTGCTATTTCCGCTGTGATGAGATTATTTTGAAGTTTAACTTTTGCGATGACTGCGTTGGTGCATAAATTTTAATGGCGAAGGCGATGAGTTTTTATAAATGAAGATGTGACATTTCTTTTCTACTAATTAAATATTATTTTCGAAAATGAAAGTACTCTGATAATGACGTGCACATTAAGGGGTAGAAAAGGGGTGTTACACTTGCAGCTAAAGAAACCAGAGGGCTTGCCATTAATTGAGATAGAAAGCTTAGCAGAATGCAGCAGGAGCTTCACCTAGTCACAAAACTTGGAATTAAACCCAAACGCCTTAAGAACTCTAAGAAGAAAAAGCCAATCTAAAGTGTCAAAAGCTTTCGTAACATCTACTTTTAAAGCCATATTACCACCATAAGATCTTTTTTGGAGCATATTAACAGCTTCAGAGGTTAAACAAATGCAGTCAGATATGTTTCTACCCTGAATGAAACCCCGTTGTTGAGAGGAGACAATACGGGGAGCAATTTTGGACAGACGGTCCGCAAGCACCTTAGTGATAATCTTAAATTTGAAGTTCGCAAGGGCAATAGGCCTAAACTTCTCAATTCTGTCAGCCCCATTAGTTTTTGGGATAAGCACCACCAGATTAGAGTTGAAATTAGGGAGCAGCCAGCCGGTTTTGAAGAATTGTTGAACCGCTTTCACCATATCCTCTGAAACAATATCCCAGAAGTGTTGAAAGAAGAAAGCACCAAAACCATCCGGGCCAGGGGCGCCGTTAGAGTTCATAGAAAAAATAGCAAGCTTGATTTCGTCCATATTAGGAATGCTGGTGAGCAATTAAGTTCTCATTCCCTGTAACAAGGTTAGGAATGACATCCTCCACCATACCATTATCAATACACTGGTTGTTAGAGGAGAAAATATTCTGAAAATAATTAACAACATGATCTTCAATATCATTAGAGGAAGTAAGAAGAGTGTCACCATGGTTCAGGGAAGTAATCTGCTTGGTAATTTGTCTAATCTTGACCATTTGATGAAAGAAGGAGGTGTTACGATCGCCATGAGTGTGCCAATTTAGCCTAGATTTTTCAAGCCAAAAATCCTCCTAGGAAGCTAAAGCTTGCTGTAACTCAAGCTGGTGAACTTTTTGTTGCTCAATAAGGGTCTCCGAAAAGCCATCAAAATCAATCTGCGCCTGGACATGATCCAAGGCAGCCGTTGCCACTTGCACCCTAAGATTAACGTCCCCAAAGACATCTTTATTCCAAGCCTTAAGCTTTACCTTAAGATTCTTAAGCTTTTGACTAAGGACTACCATAGGGCAACCAATAACAGGGGCTTGCCAGGCCTCTTTAATCAAATTTAAACAATCAGGGTGACTCGCCCATGTGCGGAGGAACTTAAAAGAAGAGGGGTGAGGCCCACCAGCAATCTGAAGATCCAACAATAAAGGGAAATGATCAGACTTAGATTTAGTAAGAGTAGAGCAAGATATACCTGTATAAAAATAGAGACAATCATCATTGCAAATAGCTCGATCAAGCCTTTTCTCAGTGAAAGCCCTGCCTTTACGACCGTTAGACCAAGTGTACTGAACCCCCTAGTCGGAAGGTGAATCAAGTTGTTTAAATTGGTCCCATTTTGGAAATCCTCACAAGCAATTTTGGAGGGGTTACCACTGCCCCTATATTCATGCGAGCCCAGGACAGCATTCCAATCACCAATAAAACACCAAGGGATTTTATGGAGCTGCTGGAGAATACTAAGCTCCCGCCACAGGGAACGCTACCAAGATAGTTACAAGAAGCATAGATAGCAGAAATACCAATAGTAGAATTATTGACCTCAACAGTAAAAGAGACCTGCTGATCAGAACAAGCGATGACTGTAGGATTGAAAGAGTTCGAACAAGCACACCAGAGATTAGAAATTAAATTATTTCTATCATTTGTAGCAAAGACCTTCATACCCAGCCTAGACCAGAATCTGCTAGGAAAATCGTCTTGAGAACACCAAGGCTCAGCAACAAAAATGAAATCAGGCTTGTTGGAGATACAAAGCCTTTTGAGAGCTAATCTTGTGGGGGGATTAGCCAGGCCCCTTGAATTCCAGTAAAGGCACTTCATTGGGCAAGACTTTGAGAGCCTACCCAAGAACGGGTGATAACAGGAGATGCAGCTTTCTTTTTCTTTTGCACCCGTTTCTTCTGTGATTTCGTAAGCACTGTTTCAAACTCCGAGTCCTGAGCTGACTTAACCACGTCATTCCCCAGTGAATCCTCCTCCTCAACCAAGGCCGCCCAAGGTTGTTTAATAATATTTAAATCAGCTATCACCTCCTGGGTAGCATCATGGTCAGCAATCACTTGTACCTGATTCCTGTCAAACTCGTATATTTCACCATCTTGAGTATCATTGACCAAAATCTGATCTGGGGAAACCTCGTTTTGCGGAACAGTTGGGGCACTGCCACTCGGAGAGCCTGTTTCAATATGGTTAGAAATAAAGCCAAGTAGAGGGTTGCCACCTGAACCATCATGAGGAACATTATTAATGCCTCCAAACTGATTTGGAATTTCAATCTCTCGAATAGATATGACCCCCCGGTTGGATGTCATTATTATCATTTGCATCATTTGAGTTAATGATTTCCTTGCCAGCAACAATTTCCTTTTGAGCATGTCTACCTGCATGATGATCATTATTGTTTACAATAACTACATTATCATTAGAGGAAGCCATACCTTTCTCGTGATTTACTTCAACACCGTCGGATGTGTTCCTATTGCTATCCTTATTAGGATTAAGGACAGCCTTTTGTTTTGTCTCCCAAACCTAGATAGCTGGGGGCTGTGGGCGAGGCTCCTGCTTACCGTGCACCTGCTTGCAGTTAGAATGATTGTGCCCAATAATAGGACAATAAGAGCAGAATTGCGGCAGCCTTTCATAGACAACTTCCACGTAAAACGCATAACCTTCTCGTTCAACCATAATACGATCAGGAAGATCACCCTTTAAATCAATATCAACAAGAACTCTTGCGAAGTGCCCAAAAGTGCATTGCTTTGTTGCATCGTCCAAGGCAATAGGGCCACCAATTGCACCGGCAATCTCAAATAGGGTGATAGGACGCCAATATTCCCGAGCTAAACAATGGACATTTGTGTTACGTATCCTGGTTGGATCAAAATCCGGAGTCCATGCAAAGAGACGTAATAATCCCGGATTCAACGACTGCGTACCAATGGCTTGTAAGCTACGCACCTCTTCAAACGACTGAAAGCAAAACTCATAGTAGCCCTTGCCTAAAGAGACCATTGTCCAGGAGCCAATAGATTTCCATTCTTGCATAAGTTTTGCCCTTAAATCATTAAGCTTTATAGGAGTGTCCCCTTTGGAAAGGGTAAGGCGGCCATGCAATACATTCTTGCAATTTTTGGCACCTTCTTGATATTCTGACTCACAAGAAAACAGAAGGCGAAATTAGAAAGCCACTATTAGAAGTTTCAGCAAGCTGCTTTGACAATTGACCAATTTGAATCTCCAAGTTCTTCATTGAAGCCTCGTGATTTTTCTTCATATTCTTCATAGCTTGTTCTTGGGATTGGAAAGTGTTCTTGGTCATTTGTATGAACTGTGTCAAAGCATCTTCCAAACGGGAAGGGTTCTTTTGTTGTTGAGCAGGAGCTTGAGACTGCTGTTGGTTTGAACCTGAGGCCTCATTATTGTTCTTCCAAGAGAAGTTGGGATGATTCTTCAACCCAGGATTGTAGGTGTTAGAAAACGGGTTCCCACCTTGTTTTTGAAAGTTTCCCATATAACTAGCCTGCTCAATAGTTTCTCCATGAGTTGCACAATCACCCTTGTGGGGTTCTCTACCACAATAGTTGCACCCACCCGCTTGCACTGCTTGAGCGGTTGCTTGAGTTTTTGCACTAACTTCACAAGCGGTAGTTAATTGCTTAGTAAGAGCCTCAATCTGCATAGACATTAGCTTTTGTTGGGCCAACACAGCATTGTTAGAGTCCAACTCCAACACACCCTTTTTACCTACGGCTCAACGATCATTTTGAATCCTGTACTCATTCGAAGCCATATCCTCTACCAGCTATTTTGCTTCATCCCAGGTTTTAGTACCTAAGGACCCTCCTGCAGAGGCATCTAACATCATCCAGGTCTGAGGTCGCAATCCATGACAAAAAGTTTGCAACTGCAGAAAATCTTCAACACCATGCCCTGGACATTTTTTTAACAACGGTTTAAATCTTTCCCAGGAGTCATATAGAGATTCCGAATCCCCTTGTTCAAAATTTGAGATCTCTGCTCTTTTCTTGATGAACTTCGAGATTGGGAAGAACCTTTCCAAGAACTTATTTTCCAGATCGCTCCAAGTATTGACAGCTCCTGCTGGGATCGTATTTAACCAATCATTTGCCCGACCGGTAAAGGTGAATTGAAACAGTCGCATTTTCTTGGAGTTTTTAACAACTCCCTCAGGGTGTGTGGTTCCACAAATCTCATAGAACTGGAACAAGTGTTGGTTGGGGTCTTCCGCATCTGACCCCGAAAATTGCTCTGATTTCAAGGCAGTGAGAACAGAAGACTTGAGGTCAAATGAAACAGCTCCCACAGGTTGGAAGGTGTAGGCTTGAGCGCCCTGATTTCTTCTCCCAAAGTCCGCGAGAGTGCGCCTTGGAGGAATTGGTGGTGGTGGATTTGCAGTGATAACTACCTCTTGTGTTAGGGAATCTTCCGGAATAGAAGTTGAAATTGAGTGTCCCTGCGACTCTCTCTGGGCTTGTTGCTTTGCTAGCTTAGTTTGCTTCTGATTTGCCCTTGCTGACTTTTCAATCTCTGGGTCAAACAACAAATCTTGTGAATTCTTGCCCCGCATAAACAAATCTCTGAAACACTAAACAAACCGTCAACAAGTCCTATAAAATTACTGGGTAACAGAATTAAAATAATAGAACGAAAATATAAAAACAAAAATCGCTAAGAATTAACTCCTTTGCCTTGTTGATAATGAAATCAACAATCCCCGGCAACGGCACCAAAATCTTGTTAGGATTTCGGCAATGTACCGAATCGTTGCAAGTAATAGTAAAACACTAAGAACCAATAGTCGTATCCACAGGGATTGAGAGTTATTATCAATAAGCAAGTATATTAATTCTTAGGTGTAGAACAATTGAAATAGTGTTGTGATTTATAGTGACCGAAAATAACTGATTGGTAATAGAAATAACAGGATAAAGCGATTAGGAATCGAATCCTCTCCCCTGTACTATCATGTAACTAACCTTCAATCAATTTCAATTAGTTACCCGACTTAACAGATTCAACTCAATTATAGATTAAGGACAATTCCTTGCCTTCTTATCCCTTTTCTCTAATGGGAAACCCTAATTCCTTAAGCGAATCACCGATAGACAAAGCATTAAACGCAAGAATAAACGAATTCACAAACCCAATCCCATATTCCTATGATCATCAAGTTTGTGACCTAAAACCCTAATTTCTGGTTTACATCCCCATTTCCCAATGATGAACGTAAACCCTAAATCGATACCATTAACGTGTGCAATTGTAAAGCATTACGAGCAAAGGTAAAGGCAATTGATAAATCGAATAACAACTGAGTTGATTATATCAAAGAGTCACATGATAGATTTGGGGAGATTCATCTCTCCCTAACCCTAGAGAATTAGTTACACATCATCAAAGGAATAAAAGATAAGATTAAGAAGGAATTACACAAAGAGGAGTACATGAGATCCTTCAATTCCTTGTTCCCAAGTGTAGAGAAGCTCCCAAAATCGCTGCTAGCTGCTGCTCAAAACCCTATTTTCTCATCCAAGACGAAGTGCCTTTTTTCCTTCAGAATTGCGCATAAAAATGCTCACTTTCTACCAACGGTCGCGACGCGACCCGACCCCATCGCGACGCGATGGGCCTGAAATTTGCTTGGTCGCGACGCGACCCCTCTTGGCGCGACGCGAAGAGTGACAGATTCTTCTCCTTCTTTTCTCTGTTGCGTCACAAGGCAAGTGTCTGGTTCGCTAGTAGACGCCACATCCAATTGAAGGTCTTCCATTGTAATTGGCACTAGGGATGAGGGAAATAGCTTACAATTCAAACCTAATACATCAATCTAAATCCACGCTAATTCCCCTGACAATTTACTGAATTACAATCAAATAGCAGCAGTTTTGGTTCTAAAACTGAACAACATTATACATATGACAGTGAGTCAACAGACAGCTGGAACAAGATGGCTGAGAAGTTCTTGGTTAAATCTTTCCCTCCGGTCAAGGATGCAAGAATGAGAAACGACATCACATCATTCAGGCAACAAGAAGAAGAATCATTATATGAGGCCTGGGAGAGATTCAAGGATGTGCTCAAAAAATGCCCACATCATGGCATCCCCTTTGCTATTCAGTTAGAAACATTCTACAATGGCCTGATGTCCCAATCAAGGCTGTTGCTGGATGCATCTGCTGGAGGAGCCATTTTGAATCACTCCTACAATGAATCATATGATTTGGTGGAGACTATAGCTACAAACAGTTATCAATGGCTCACTGCCAGAATCAGCGCTGCCAAGAAGGTAGCCGGAATCCATGAGGTATCAGAAATAACTGCACTTTCTGCACAAGTAGCCAGTTTAACCAACATGATGAAAAATCTGCATACCACTCTTACACCAGCTCCAGCTACCGTTGCTGCGGCCATAGCGCATCTGCAGAAATAGCACCTACAGAAAAGACTAACATACCAAATTGTGTGTACTGCAATGGGGGACATTTGTTCGAAGAGTACCCAAGGAATCCAGTCTCTATCAACTATATTGGAAACTTTAGCAAGAACAACAACCCCTATTCCAATACATACAACCCAGGGTAGATGAACCACCCCAACTTTTCATGGAAGGATCCAAATGTTGCTGCTAGTCAAGCAAATCCTGCTACACCTCCAGGATTCCCTGCACAGCCTGCTCCAAAAGCCAATGCTGACAACTCCTTAGCCGAGGCACTCAAAACATTTATGAGTGAAACCAAAGCTCTGTACCAAAGCCAATGGGCAGCCATCAAGAACCTAGAGAACCAAATTGGCCAAATCGCAACTGCAATCACGGCTAGGCCAAGTGGCACACTACCAAGTGCTACTGAGCAACCTAGCACATCGGGTAAAGAGCATGTTAAGGCTATCACACTAAGGAGTGGGAAGAAAACTGCTACTGTACCCACAAATGTTAATACTGGTGCTGTCACAAGTGCTGATAGCACTGGTGCAGAACCCATTGCTAAAAATTCTGATGCTACAGAGGATGCTGCCACAGCACCGGAAGCGAGTACGCCCCAAAAGCTGACCCCTGAGAGGCCCCCTCCACCTTTCCCCCAAAGGTTGAAGAAGGCTAATCAGGATAAGCAATTCGGGAAATTTATGGAAATTCTGAAGCAGCTTCACATCAACATTCCATTGGTGGAGGTTTTACAACAAATGCCTAACTACACCAAGTTCATGAAGGATGTTCTAGCCAAAAGGAAGAGGCTTGGTGATTTTGAGACAGCGGCTATGACACAGGAAACAAGTATGCTTCTGCAGAGTAAGGTACCTCAGAAACTCAAAGACCCAGGTAGTTTCACTATCCCTTGCTCCATTGGAGGTAATTACTGTGGTAGGGCCTTGTGTGATTTGGGTGCAAGCATCAACTTGATGCCCAAATCCATTTTTAAAAAACTAGGCATTGGTGAAGCAAGACCCACCATAGTAACACTCGCATTAGCAGACAGATCTATTGTCTATCCCGAAGGAAAAATTAAGGATGTTTTGATTAAAGTAGATAAATTTGTTTTTCTTGTCGATTTTATAATACTTGATTTTGAGGCTGACAAGGATGTGCCAATTATCCTTGGAAGACCGTTTTTGGCCACAGGTAGGACGCTGATCGATGTACACAAGGGAGATCTTACCATGAGAGTGAATGACCAGGAGGTCACCTTCAATGTTCTGAATGCTATGAAGTACCCTGATGACAACACCAGCAGCGCTGAATGCCATTCTGTTTCCCGAAAGGGACTGTTTGGTCCAAAAGCAATTGCTGTCACAGTATAACGTATTGTAGCAAGAGCTGGGGCATATAGAAGAAAAGGAGTTGAAAGAAGAGGGGTTGGCGGAAATCAAAGCGGACAAGCCAGATGTTCAAAGGTGGACAAAGAGGTATGAATCCCTGGAACTAACCACCGAAGGTTTCAAGGATAACATACCATCCATTGAGAAACCACCCAAGCTCGAGTTGAAGCAACTCCCTCCTCATTTGAAGTATGCCTACTTGGGAGAAGAGGACACTCTTCCCGTAATCATAGCTGATGAGTTAAGTGAGCAACAAGAAGAAAAACTGCTTGCTGTTTTGAGGAAACATAAGAGAGCCATTGGTTGGCAAATGGTCGATATCAAAGGGTTAAGCCCTGCTTTGTGCATGCACAGAATTTGCTTGGAGGAAAGCTCCAAAAACAGCATTGAGGCACAGAGAAGGCTGAACCCCATCATGAAAGAGGTTGTGAGAAAAGAAATATTCAAATGGTTAGATGTTGGGATTATCTATCCCGTTGCTGACAACACTTGGGTGAGCCCGGTGCAATGTCTCCCAAAGAAAGGAGGGGTCACTCTGGTAAAGAATGAAAAGAATGAACTGATTCCCACCAGGTAAGTGACTGGCTGGAGAATCTGTATGGATTACAGAAAGCTGAATAAGGCCACTAGGAAGGACCATTTCCCCCCTCCCTTCATTGATCAGAAGTTAGATAGATTAGCTGGGAAAGAATTCTACTGCTTCCTTGATGGATACTCAGGGTACAATCAGATTGCTATAGCCCCTGAGGACCAGGAGAAAACTACATTCACCTGCTCTTATGGCACCTTTGCTTTTAGAAGGATGCCCTTTGGGTTGTGCAATGCTCCAGCCACCTTCCAGAGGTGCATGATGGCCATTTTTTCAGAATATATTGAAAAATCCATGGAAGTGTTCATGGATGATTTCTCGGTATTTGGAGAAAACTTCCATGCTTGTTTGCTCAACCTTGAAGAGATACTGAACAGGTGTGAGGAGACAAACTTGGTCTTAAATTGGGAGAAGTGCCACTTCATGGTTCAAGAAGGGATTGTGCTAGGGCACAAAATATCAAAAAGGGGCATAGAAGTTGACAAGCCAAAGGTAGAGGTGATTGAGAAATTACCGCCTCCCACATCAGTCAAGGGAATAAGAAGTTTTCTAGGGCATGCTGGATTTTACAGAAGGTTTATAAAGGATTTCTCAAAAATCTCTAAACCATTATGTATGCTGCTGCAGCACGAATCTGCTTTCAAATTTGATGAAGAATGTCTAATAGCATTCAATAAGCTAAAGGCAGCACTGGTGACAGCACCAGTAATCATAGCACCAGATTGGACCAAACCCTTTGAGCTAATGTGTGATGCCAGTGATTATGCTATTGGAGCAGTGCTGGGACAGAGGCACGAAAAGGTATTCCACCCTATACATTATGCCGGCAAAACTCTAGTAGATGCTCAACTCAACCACACAACCACTGAGAATGAGCTGTTGGCGGTTGTATTTTCCTTTGACAAGTTCAGATCATACCTTGTGGGAGCCAGGGTAATAGTTTATACTGACCATTCCGCCATCAAGTACCTCATTACCAAGAAGCATGCTAAGCCAAGATTGATCCGGTGGGTGCTGTTGCTCCAAGAGTTCGACTTAGAAATCAGGGACAAAAATGGAGTGGAGAATCAGGTCGCAGATCACCTGTCAAGAATTCCAGAACTGAGCCCACCTCCTATTGAGGTAGAAATTAAGGAACATTTTCCTGATGAGCAGTTGCTGGCCATATCAGTAGCTGGGGAGAACACAGGCTCCAATACTGAAACTCCTTGGTACGCTGATTTTGTAAACTATCTGGTTAGCAATGTGGTACCCGAAGAGCTCACAGCCCAGCAAAGAAAAAGGTTCTTCCATTCCACAAAGCAGTATTTCTGGGATGAGCCTTTTCTATACAAGAAATGCGCAGACCAACTTCTCAGAAGATGTGTTGCTGAGTCAGAGATGCAGGACATTCTAAAGCATTGCCACTGTTCACCATGTGGTGGCCATTTTGGAGGAGCAAGAACTGCTGCAAAGGTGCTACAAACAGGTTATTTCTGGCCCTCAATCTTTAAAGATGCCCATGAATATGCAAAAAGATGTGACAGGTGCCAACGGATGGGCAATATTTCAAATAAAAACTAAATGCCCTTGAACAATATCCTAGAGGTTGAACTATTCGACGTATGGGGTATTGATTTCACGGGACCATTCCCCCCTCCTTTGGCAACTTGTACATCCTGGTAGCAGTAGATTATGTGTCAAAATGGATAGAAGCAGTTGCTCTCCCCACCAATGATGCAAGGGTAGTGCTGAAATTTATTCAAAAAAATATTTTTACAAGGTTTGGCACACCCAGAGCTATCATCAGTGATGAGGGCACCCACTTCGGTAATAAACTAATGGAAGGGCTGTTGGCAAAATACAGAGTCAAACATAAGATTGCCATAGCCTACCACCCTCAAACAAGTGGGCAAGTTGAGTTATCAAATAGGGAGATAAAAAGAATTTTAGAAAAGATGGTGAACCCATCAAGGAAGGACTGGTCCATCCATTTGGATGATACTCTTTGGGCATATCGAACAGCCTTCAAAGCACCCCTTGGTATGTCTCACTATAGATTGGTTTTTGGTAAGGCTTGCCACTTGGCCATTGAATTGCAGCACAAGGCTTTTTGGGCAACCAAAAAGTTGAACTTTGATTTGAAACAAGCTGGGAAAGCCCGAATGCTGCAGCTCAATGAGCTTGAGGAGTTCAGACACTTTTCGTATGAAAATGCCAAGTTATACAAAGATAAAACAAAAGCTTGGCATGATGCTAAAATATTGAGAAGAGAACTCAATGAGGGTGACCAAGTACTGCTGTTTAACTCTAGACTACGGTTGTTCCCTGGAAAACTGAAGTCTAGATGGTCTGGCCCATTCACCATTCTCAAAGTGCACCCCTATGGGGCTGTGGAATTAAAAAATGAAATAAATGGCAATGAGTTTAAGGTGAATGGCCAGAGAGTTAAGCTGTATTTGGGTGAGTCTGTGCCCAGCACAAAGGCATCCACCCCCCTGAGTGACCCAAATTGATGAATACCTTTCAGTCAGGCTGAGGACTCTTAAACCAAGCGCTACTGGGAGGCATCCCAGAGGCTAACAATTTTTATTTTCAGTATTTTTACAAAGTATCAGGAATAAAGGGAGAGCACTGATATTGAGAGAAGTGCAACGGGAGATTTAGCTATCGCCCTGTGCTGGCAGCATTGAGGGTTTCTCCTGGTAGCACTGCTGGTAGCACTGCGAAATGTCGTTTCAGGTATAGCGCTAAAAAAGGGATGTTCGAAATTCTAAAGGCATGAAAAGGTGCTGCGCTGGCACTAGAGGCACTCAAGAGCGCAGAGAGCAGTTGGGCGCTGACAGCGTGCGTCAGCACATTGTGATATGCTGTCTTATCCAGCACGCCAACCATCACTTCAACTTCCCCTCCACGCCTAGCCTGTAACGCCTCACACCCATTAACTGCATAACTTCCCTTCTCCCCACGTTCCCCACTCCCCATACCATAACTCCTCTGTGCCAAATACCAAACCGTCACCTCCCACGTTGCCCAACCGAAACCACTCCACCATCATTAAATAGCAAACCCATTCATCATCCCCCAGTGCTAACTGCAAATCATCTCCTTTCACTACTGATATGCCGAAGCTCCCCCCTCTCATTCGAAACGTCGCACAGCCTCCCTGAACCTTCAAACCCCATGGCACCCAAAACCAAATCTCCGTCCTCCAAATCTCAGAATCCCAAATCAAAGCCAGTGCCTGCAGACACCCTTGGCTGGCTACCAAGCAAATACGCCATAGAGCTATACACCACTTCCACCTAGAACCCCAACCCACTACCAGAGCGAGGCATCGCCCCAAAATCCCTAACCTCAGCCACAATAGAAATCTTCCGAGACCAACAATGGGAGAAACTGACCAAGCAACCACCGTACATACTCCCTGGGCTCACCAGGGAGTTCTATGCTGGAGTCCCTAAAAAGCTTAAGGGAAAACCCGAGCCCACCTTCTCTGTGGTGCGAGGACGGTTGGTTTCCTTCGCTGCTGAAAGAATTAATGAAGTGCTGGGTCTACCAGAGGTGGAGGAGACGCTGGATAGCATGATGGGCAGTGCATCAGATTGGGACATGGCAAGTCTGCTGAGAGTGCTCTGCGTTCCCGGCACAGAGTGGGTCAAAGAAGACTCTAGTGCGTTCAGAGTCAAAAGAACAATGTTGAAGCCGTTCTTGAAATCTCTGTCGCTGTGGGTGATGACTACAGTGCTCCCAACTAAACACAATCTCTACTGGCACAAGGAGAGGATGTTCCTGCTCAAAGCCATGCTGGGTACAAAGCAGTTTAACTTGGGTCATCTGATAGAAAGAGAGATCCTGGCATGTGCCAGAAGAAGCGTAGGTTCGCTATTCTACCCTAATTTGATTCGACTACTTTGTGAAGTCGAGGAGGTGCCCAGGTTTGACCAGGAAGAGGAGGATTTTCCCCTGGATCCTGAGGTGGTGCTGTCATGTGATGACGACAGTAAGGAAGATGAAAAAAAGAAAGAGGAGATAAGAACCGAAAAGAAAGTGGAGGAGGAGAAGAGAAAAGAGGAACAAGCCAGTGGGCTATCTGATGTAGTGCTGCTGCTGCAGAATCACATACTGAAGCAAGAGGCTGTGTGGCCATTCCTCAAGGCAGCCCATGTCTGGAACACACAGAGAAGTGGTGAAACTATTCTGCCACCCCATGTGTTCCCAGACTGGGTGCTACCAGATGCTGGTCCTAGTGGCCACGCTCATGAGAAACCTGCTCCCACACCAGCCCCAAGAGATGAAGGAGAAAGGAAAAGCACATCTGGTGCTGCCAAGACTACGGCAGCACCCCCAACAGAAACTGTGGTGATTGAGTCTGAGGAAGAGAAGGAAACCAGCATGAGAGGGAGCACCAGTAGCTCCTCCCCAGTCAGTTCAGTGGGAGGAGTGAATTCGGAAGGCAAAGAGGAAGGCAGTGATGCTGCAGAAAGAGAGGAAGTCCAAGAATGACCAAGACAAGAGAAGAGCCACTGCAAAGCCCGCAAGTGCTGCGAAGAGTACGACCACAACATCCTCCCCATGCAAGAAAAGGAAGAGTCCTGTCGCAGCAAGTGCTGCTGAGGTGCCATTTCAGCTACCTCCAAAATCCACATGGACTAGGAGGAAAATGTGTGCAACCCGACCACCCCGCCGGAAAAGAATGTTGATGGAAGAGAATGTTGATGAGGATGAGCAAGAGGATAAGGAAGAAGAAGACAAGAAGAAACAGAAGAAATGATGCAGTAATTTCTATTTTCTCTTCTTATGTTTCTTTTTGTTGCCAATTAACCATCCTCCGCCTGGTGGTTGACAGTGAGGACACTGTCTCCGCTTAAGTTGGGGGGGGGGGGGGGTGGAGCAATTTTATCCCTTGTCAAATCGTATGTTCCCCCAATATCCCAATCATTAATCAAAAAAATTTTGTGTTTTACTGTTATGTACTGTTTCTGCTAGCACTAGTGCTAGGGTAGCATCTTTGATAGGTAGTGCTAGGATAGCACCTATGATAGCATATATAAAAAAAAAATTCGAGACAGAACCCAGTGAGGATAACCAGAAGTGGTGTGGACTTAGAGCTGTGAAGGAAATAGCCTAGCCCCTCTAGTAGACACTTAACTCTTGTATTTTGGAAATAGGTGAAAGGCTTTGCTTAGGTGGAAGTTAGGTGAAAACTTAGCAAGGACCGAAACTGCCCGGAGTTTGATAGAAACTGCATGTAGGGTAAAAGTCAAGTTTGGGGGTAGCACGCTAGTAGTAAGGCCAAATGCTGTCAAAAAATCAAGCAATATAAAAGAGGGTGCACATATGCAAAAGAAGGTTGTTTGGCCACTATGTAGGGAGGCTGTTTTGTGGAGACACCATTACAGTTTCAGTCGAAGCAGGGTCAAGTCAACTAAAAAAAGTGTGCACCACTCCCATTGGCCTAAGTGTTATCAATGCCTAAAACTAAAGAGGCGACCCCTGTATATCATCATAAGCTTTGCTTGCAGCAATTGAGAATGAAAGGCAGTGTAGGAAATTCTAAGTGGGAACCAAAGCCAAGCCTAGTAAACTGTCGGAGCCTATGAAAAAATGCGAGAAAGCACACACACCTTTAAGCTAGGGGGCGAAGGCTAAGAGTTCGCATGTTGCTAAGGGATCTAAAAGTGTTAAGTCTGAGGGGAGAGTCTTGAGGAAAGTTTTTGCTGAACTGTAAACACGTTTTGAGAATGATATCACTGGGTGCTAGTTGGTTGTTGCCCAGATTGTATGCTGTCGTTGGTGCTGTCAGCACTGTGCGAGATGCTGTCATTACTTGAGAACAAGCAATGGTTCAAGTTTGGGGGTGTGATAACTCACAGAAATGTGAGGTATTTACATCCATTCAAATGAGAATTATCTTGATCCACAAGTAAATTATGCTTTAAAGTGTAGTAGACATCTTCATATTAGACACTAAGGAACTCATGGATGTTAATTATAATTTGGGCACGCAAGTGCCAATTTTGTCGAATTTAATCTGTGTGCTCAGTGTGCAGGATATTCTTAAGTAATTCAGTGCTAAGGCAGGTGCTATGGCGGGTGCTACACCAGCATCACTGCGAGCAATTGGATAGGAGCGTGACTAGGCGAAGCGCCTCACTAAGCGCAGCAGAAAGGGAAACTTTATCTTCTAGCAAGCAAGGCGCCACCGTAAGCAAGAAGCCAGTGTGAATTCTAGGGTTTGTTACAACAAATCGGGTGCAAAGGCCCAAGAGGAGGTGCGCCATGCTACCAAGGCCCATAAATATAGGTGGCAACCCTAGTCAAAGAGGAGACGCGCAACTGCTTGGAGAGAAAAAAGAGAAGAAGATCAGAGAATACGAGACACTTTCCTCACCACCCAAACTCCCTACACTTCATTCACTTCCACACTCCAATACAAGATCACCGTGAGCCAGTGCTACCCGGATCACGAGAGCATCACTGATTAGTAGTTGTGAACGCCTTCATGCTCGTCGGCGCAACTCAGTCTCTAAGTGTTTTTACTCTGTTGATGGATCTGTTTATGGTAACTGTGTGTTGTTTTATCATGTCTGAGCTCATCATGAGCTAAACCCTTTTTTACTCAAGATGATGGTGATATAAACATGATCTTGTAGATTGCTTTAACGTGATTGATATGTGGTACTTCATTAGCTTATGTGTTTCTATTGCTATAAACTCTTTTCAAACTTGATCACCTTGATTAGGGTAACATGTTTTAATACCTGAAAGAATTAACTCACTGATTTCACAAGTTAATACAGTTTGAGGGATACTAGGAATATTATCCTTTCCTAGCGAAGGATAGGAATATGAAGTTAGAGCTGTAGTGTGAACGGAATCATGCTTTTCAACCTACGTAATGAACCTCAATGGGAGCTTAGGAATAAGGACCTTGAAAACATTACGTTTCATAGCGATAGTAATATCCACTTTCATTCTGCACACTGAATGCTACCACAGCACTGCATCTATGAGTGATTGATTATTGACCCTAGTCTTGGCTATTACCCTCCCTCGTATTTTTACTCATCCGTATCTTGTCACTCTCACTTTTATTACGTCACGTATTGCACAACAACCCCACTTATTCATTTGGTTACGTTTACTCATTGAATCAAACGCTATTCCATAGACTTAGCAATTGAACCTTAATCCTCGTGGGAACGATCTTACTTACTACTTTATTACTTGTTTGACTGTGTTTACTTGCACACGTTTTTGCACAACAGAGACCAATAGCACAAAATTAAAGACAATGCCAGGGCGAGACCGATAGCACAAAATTAAAGACAATGCCGGGGCGAGACCGATAGCATGAAAATTAAAGACAATGCCAGGGCGAGACCGATAGAACAAAATTAAATACAATGCCAGGCGAGACCGATAGCAAGAGAATTAAAGACAATGCCAGGGCGAGACCGATAGCACGAAAATTAAAGACAATGCCCGGGCGAGACCGATAGCATGAAAATTAAAGATAATGCCAGGGTGAGACCGATAGCACAAAATTAAAGACAATGCCAGGGCGAGACTGATAGCATGAAAATTAAAGACAATGCCAGGGCGAGACCGATAGCACAAAGTTAAAGACAATGCCAGGGCGAGACCGATAGCAGGAAAATTAAAGACAATGCCAGGGCGAGACTGATAGCACAAAATTAAAGACAATGCCAGGGCGAGACCGATAGCATGAAAATTAAAGACAATGCCAGGACGAGACCGATAGCACAAAATTAAAGACAATGCCAGGGCGAGTCCGATAGCATGAAAATTAAAGACAATGCCAGGGCGAGACCGATAGCATGAAAATTAAAGATAATGCCAGGGCGAGACCGATAGCACAAAATTTAAGACAATGCTAGGGCGAGGCCGATAGCATGAAAATTTAAGACAATGCCAGGGCGAGACCGATAGCACAAAACTAAAGATAATGCCAGGGTGAGACCGATAGCAGGAAAATTAAAGACAGTGCCAGGGCGAGACCGATAGCACAAAATTAAAGACAATGCCAGGGCGAGACCGATAGCATGAAAATTAAAGTCAATGCCAGGGTGAGACCGATAGCATGCAAATTAAAGACAATGCCAGGGCGAGACCGATAGCATGAAAATTAAACACAGTGCCAGGGCGAGGCCGATAGCACAAAATTTAAAAAACAATGCCAGAGCGAGACCGATAGCATGGAAACGCAGTGTCAAATGCCAGGATGAGACCATAGCATTGAAATGAACATAAAATGCAATGGATGTCTTGCTTTGAATAATTCTTTTTTTTTTATTTTCGCAAAGCGACTGAAAAAACACATGCTTCTATTCATGAAGGGGATTCATGGTTGGACATGAAATGTATGCATGATACGACATGAAATGTATGAAATATGCATGAGCTTTGAGTTAAAATTGAGATGCTCGTGTCATGAAAGTTAGATTCACCGAAAACATTTTCTTTTTTGTGCATGCTTCATTTGAACCCAATCAAACTGATTCTCAAATGGAAGGTGATCCTCATCCTCGCTAGCTTTTTAAGATCTCTTTCCTTTTATGATCACTTCTCACTCTTCAAACAAAACACTTTCAACTTTGACCCTCTCTATTTATATTTTCACAGATATATCGTCATTAGCCCTCTAAATCATATCATTCATTCCAAGTTGACTATTTTTGAAGTATTACTTAATGAACATGCATGGATTTTTTTGGTATTGACAGGCTGGACTTTTATGTGTTTCCAGGTTTTCCTGTTTTGGATTTTTGTGTTTTGGATTTTGAAGGTTTAGAAGTGGAAGGTATTTTTTTTAAAGTGAAAGCATTAGAGATGACAAAGGCGCCACAAGATGGTAGGGAAAAGGTATATGGTAACCTCTGGCTATTGGGCATTTCTTTTTTTTGAGGGGGCTGACATGTTGGAAATTGGCCAGGTATTAGAAATGAGTTTTATAACAGGGGGGAGATTACCGGATGTAGCAAGAAAAATCTGACTCATCAAGAGTCATGCAAATATTTCTGCCCCAATATTGGTAAAAGGCTTGCCCCAAGAGAAGAATACAGTGGTGTACTAAAGAAAATTTGACTCATGATGGGTGTTGCAAAAAAATTTCCCAGTATTGGTATTGGTGTACGAAACTAGTTTGACTCATGAAGGGTCTTTGCAAAAGTTTGCCCCAGTGTGGGATTTCTTGACACTCTCAAGCTAACATTCTACAGAATTGTCTCAAAGTGCACTCTTGTTCGGCATAAGTAAGTCTCAATGTGAAATCCATGGAACTACACAAATAAACATTGTAAGTCTCATTCCCCTTTTGTACCCTAATTTTTGCCTAGACTGCCTTTGCAAGTTTTAAGTCTAGCGGGCTTTGTCTTTTTATTTTTTTATTACATTTTTTTAAAAACCCTAATTTTTGCCTAAACTGCCTTTACAGGTTTTCAGTCTAGCGAGCCTCATTTTCTCTTTTTTTTTTTAATTTTTTTTAGAGCAAAGAATAGTTTAAAAGAAGAAAATGATTTATTTCAAAATTAATATTTTGAAAACGAAAACAATCATTCATCAATCAGAGTGGACTTTTAAAGGCTTGTAATGTGGCAATGGGTTATGGGTTATGGAAAAAAAATGATTAGAGGGCTCAAAGACCTGTTTTACGGGTATGGGTTATGGAAGAAAAATGATTAGAAGGCTCAAAGAAATGTTTTACGGGTTATATGAACCAATGATCTTTAGTGCATTTGGCTTCTAAGACATCACTTTTTTCTTGTAAAACCCATCCATTCACATGATTTTTATATTTTTTTTCACTTCTCTACTTTTTCACTTTTTTTTTCTTCATTTTTCACTTCTTTCTAATTTGGCATAGCTGATTTCATCCTTCATCTCTTCTTCATTTATGACACTCACTCTTTTTTTTTATGCCCTAATTTTTGCCAAGACTGCCTATACATGTTTTCAGTCTTGCGGGCTTCATTTTTTCTTTTATCTCATTATACCTTTGGAAATCTAAATGCACTAAATTTCACTGCAGGGTTGATCCTTGTCCAGGGTTAAATGGAAGGAAATTACAGGCTCAAAGGGGATAGCAAGGGTTCATTTTTTGGGATAGAGAAAAATGGCCACTCTTTATGTCAAGTCATGATTCCACATTTTCAAAATTTTAATTTCGAAATAACATTCACTCTTTTACACATTCTTTGCTCTTTATTTCTTTTGCTTCTTTTTGTCTTTTTTTTCTTTGCTTTTTTTTGGGGGGGAAATGGACCTTCAAAATGTGATATTCGTTCACAGGTTCGCCCTTGAATGAGACAACCAAAAGGGCTTTAAGAATTATCGCTAGAGGCAAGAACTCGAAAAGGGGTCAGTGTTTTAAGGGAACATGGGTGAGAAATGATGGAAATGGGTTTTTAAATCCATGCAAATTCATTAGCATAAAACTTCAACTAAGTCAACTTGGTTTCGAACTACATGATTAATGAAGTGCTAATGACAATCATCTTTTTCCTTCTCTTTTTTAGCAAAACATAATTACCAACCTTATGTCTCCTGTAACACCTCGATTTTCATATTAGTACGTTTTTGCTTTAGGCGCGAATATGATAGTAATTCTAGTGATATATTGTGCGTCGTAGTAATTACGTATTTCCATAATATTTAGTAACTTAATCGATTTTATATTTACATATGTTTGAATTATCAAATAGGTCTAAATGATATTAAACCATACTTTCATACTATGTTGGTACTATATTATTGTTAGTACTAATCTATGTTGTTTATTGAATGTTTATATTTGAAATATGAGTGTTTTAGTTAATTATTTTATTTTATAAAATATTAGTATTTTTGATGTTATGTATTTTAAAAATTATTTTGGGCTATGGAGGTGTTAAAATAATAGTTGTAGTGAAATTGGGCTTTAAAAATGAATTGAAATGGATTTTGAGTTTTCTTATACGTATACAGCCCCATTTTCTAGCTAGCTGCACCCCCTTTCATTAAAGAAATTCGCCCAGCACACAAACAGGCCCAGTTCGTCCCTGCCCAACCCAGAACCCGACCCGGTTCTGTTCCACCTTCTCCTTCCTCAGCATAGAAACGCTGTTTACGTAGAAACAGCAAAAACCCTATGGCTTTCTTCATCTTTTTCGTTCTCCACATCCAAGCCATGGCCAAGTCCCAAACTTCACAGTCCAACTCGAAATTGCCCTATGAATTCGATTCCGGACTCGGTTCCACCGATTGCAACCTCCATCTCGTGTTTCGGCCACCACCTTCTCCGTGGGAAAACTCCATAGCCACCATGTTCAAGAACAATTTTCGCACTTGACGACGCGTCTCCTCCCTCAGTTCCAATCCCACTCAAGTCAACGACGTAGTTCCCCTTGTTCTTGGTCTCATTCTCCTTATTAGTTTATTCTACTAGCAACAAAGTTTATCATTTGATTGTTGGAACCTACTGTCACGGCACTCTTGGTTAGTTTAACACATTCCTTTTCTTTCATTTATTCAAGTTTGATCTTGTGAAAACCTTATTGGAATGTGTATAACTTGTTACAGTATAAATGTTGAAGTATCTCCAATTATAATCATTTCTTTGCTTTTGGTGAGTTAATTATCATCAATGTTGGCGCTACTGCACATCAGAACTTGGGGTTTAATTTTTATATATATATATATATATATATATATATATATATATATATATATATATCTTCATCTGTGAGTGTTGATCAATGGTTCTGAACCTTTTAATAAAGTTATAAAAAAATTGCACCTGGAGTACATATACTATATGAGCCTCTAATATATATAATATATTAGCCTATTCTTCATAGTTATAAACTAGTGAACTTCTTAATAATATTAACTTTAAATAATCTAGTATTTCAATTTCCAAAATATTTAAAGTTTAACTTAGTTCCAATTGCCAATATTTTAGTATATTCTCTTAAAACTATTTTGACAATGTACAAAGGAGTTGCATAGTTAATTCGTCTTATATAATTATTTTGTTTATGATGTTGTCCTTGACGCGTTGTCGACTATGGTTTGGAATGGATGATGAGAAGCAGAATCAATGTACGAGTTATCGTTAAATCGACTGAGGGTATGCATTCGAGTCACACGCAGTCCTGTTGGAATTATATCATGTTCAGGAGCTCGTGATTTCTCTTCCGTCAATTCGCTATTGGAATACCCTTCGATATCAGGTGAGAGTGGGTCTTACCTTATAATAGGGTTTATAATGGGTTGTATGTGGGTTGTAGGATTTACATTGATTTAATTGTGATTTTATTGTTGCATTTGATGTACGATTGATTGTATGATGAATTGATGCTCTCTATGTGTTTGTTGAAAAGTGTGTGAACTACTAGATGTGTATGAGAATGAAAACGAATGTCAAATGATCAATAAAATGCGTGTTTGAAGAGATAGGGAGAAATTTGAGATGTTTTGAAAATGTGGTTATATATAATTTGCTGAAGTTGTTATATGTATAATATATATATATATATATATATATATATATATATATATATATATATATATATATATATATATATATATATATATATATATATACGAGTTGCTGAAGTTGTTATGTGCATAAAGATGTATATATATAAATTGTGGAGCTGTTACATGTATATATTTATATAACTATGGATATATATAAATTGTTGAGAGTTGATATATATAAATTATGAAATTTGTTATATGTATAATTTTGTAGAAGTTGTTATATATATATGGTGAAAGTTGTTATATATATACATAATTGTAAAAGTTATTGTATACTTTTATATATATAAAAATAAAAATATAAAAGTGTTGTTGTGTGCGTGCGTGTTTTAGTGCCCAGGGCGCTGGAGCATGCGCCTGTGTCTGGATGGGGCGCCGGTTGGCTGCCCAGGGCGCCTGGTGGGGCGCCGGTTGGCTGCCCAGGGCGCCTGGTGGGGCGCCAGCGTGATGTGTGCGTGCGTGTGTGCATGTGATGGGCGCCAATGTTGGCTGCCCAGGGCGCCTGGTGGGGCGCCAGCGTGTGTGTGCGTGCGTGTTTTAGTGCCCAGGGCGCTGGAGCATGCGCCTGTGTCTGGATGGGGCACCGGTTGGCTGCCCAGGGCGCCTGGTGGGGCGCCAGCGTGTGTGTGCGTGCGTGGGGGCGCCAGTTTGGCTGCCCAGGGCGCCCAGTGGTGCGCCCGTGTCTGTGTCTGTGTACAGGGCGCCAATGTTGGCTGCCCAAGGCGCCAGTGTGCATTGTGTGTTATGTCATGGTGCTGGGCGCCAGTTTGGCTGCCCAGTGCGCCTGTTTTGGTGCTGTGTGCTGTCTAATTATGTTTATGTGCTGTGTTGGTGCGATGTGCTGTCTAATTGTGTTTATGTGCTGTTTTGGTGCTGCGAGCTGGTGCCAGCACACTTTATGTGCTAATGTTGTTGTTGAGTGTTGATGGGTCTATGGACCGAATTTTGGTGATGATTTTAGGCTGCGGTCTTGACGTTGTGATTGATAATGATGAAGTGTGTGACTTGTGGTTGTGAAAAATTATGCTTGTTGATTGTACATGGAGTCACATGCATACATTTGGCTGCGGTCTTGACGATGCATTTTTAGGCTGCGGTCTTGACGTTATTTTCGGCTGCGGTCGCGACGTGCCCAATTGGCTAATGAGAAGTGTCGATGGTACCACATGCATTCTGCACCTCATACATGCATGCTCATCATTAATAATTTTGTTGGTGTGTGAGACGACTGCGTGACAATACATGTATATAAACTGTGAGTAGTTTTATATTATATTGTGGTTGTTGATATATATATGTGTGTGTATATATATATATATATATATATATATATATATATATTTATACGCTGTGGATGTTCCTGTATATAAATTTTGGAAGTGGTATGCGTATAATGTACAAGTATATGTATAAGCAAGTTACTGATTGTCATTATATATACAGGTACAAGTTGCTGAGTGTTGTTATATATATGTATAAGTTTCTGTATGTTGTTATAAGTATAATGTATACTTACAAACATATATATAACAACACTCAGCAACTTGTACCTGTATATATAATGACAGGTATATATATGCCGCTGAAGTTGGTACGTGTATGAAAATTTATATATATATTGTTGAAGTTATTATATATGCATATACATAAATAAATATATAAATTGTTGAGGGTCGTATATATATATATATATATATATATATATATATATATATATATATATTCTATGAAAGTTGCTATATATATATATAGATATATAATTAAAATTATAAAAATGTTGCTGTGATGGGTGTAGTTCTATATTCTAGCATACTGCTTGTTATAAGCCTTATTATGCGGTTTAGACTCACCCCTTTGTTGTTTATTACTACAGGTAACCATGAGTGAAGGTTGTTATTCTTTATTCCTGCGTCGGTCTAGTGCTCTGATACGTAACACTCAGGGGATGGGCGCTAGTTTTCTTTTGTTTGTTCATTTGAGTTGTTGAACAATTTTATTAAGATTTTTATGTTATTGTTGAGGCTGCGTTATTTGTGATGAGATTTATTTTTATTCCGCTGCGAGACGTTGTAGTTCATGTTATGTGAACTGAAAACAATAATATATCTTTGAGGATTCCATCCATTGCTGTGTGTTGCGTAATTGTATTAATTTTTAAGAGGACCTTGTTACTATAATGT
The DNA here is from genome assembly GCA_039519185.1 of Astragalus membranaceus. Classification (NCBI taxonomy): domain Eukaryota; kingdom Viridiplantae; phylum Streptophyta; class Magnoliopsida; order Fabales; family Fabaceae; genus Astragalus; species Astragalus membranaceus. Next base: position 49,160,256 of record CM076846.1, read on the forward strand.
TGTTGTTTTGTGCGAAAAAAATGTAGCATCCCTTTGGATGTGTTGAAAAAAAATAATTTTCGAACTCTGATAATTTTTATTTAAATACCGGGTAGAAATGGGGTGTTACATCTCCCTTTTTTTCAATATGCCCAAGTATTGTGCCCCATGATATCTTCCCTCTCACATTATTTCTCTACACCTCTAATGATTAATCTTCCCAACAACTCTCAAGCGAATGATCCAATTCCACGAGTCTAAGCTTGATTGGAACACAAGCACAAAAATTTCAAACTCCTTTTTATTTATTTTTTTAAAGAAAAATTTATGAGAAGGAGTCAAAGAGACCAATATGTTATGAAATGCATGGTATGTATGCAAGCATTCTCCCTAAAATGCAACATGCGTTGTTTTGTAATGGCTTTTTTTTAATCCTTTTCATGCAAGAAATGAAATGCTATTGTTTTTTGCCCCATTTGAAGGGAAATGCTATGAGGATTGACAAATGATAATGTGCTTTGTTTTATTCACTCACGAAAGTATGCATAACATGCAAAGATTTATATATACATGCAAAGAGAGAAAACAATGAAATATGGAGAAATTTTATGATGAATGATTTTTGACAAATGAGAATGATGATTGACAATGAAATGAAAATATGCACTACCCGCAAGAAAAAACAAATTTTCCTAAGGACTTATGCAAAGAAAAATGCAAATTCTATTTTTTTTTAAATGAAATAGGAAATTGCTGTTCGTTGTGGATCGTCGGATCAGTGGAGGCGATCTGAACCCTCCAAGCGTATTGGGCTTGTATGTAGTGGATATGTGCCAAGTTGATTGGGCTGATCCATATCTTGTTTCTAATTGCACCCCCTGATATTGCTAAATGGACATTTTGGTTCAGTCCAGAACACAACATGTTTTTTTTTCTTATGCTTTTTATGCATGAAATGTAATGCAATTTTTATGCTGTTTATGCATGAAATGCAATATGATTTTTAATTTTATAGAAAATAAATGAGTGATTTTCTGAACCCAAAAATTTGTTTATGGGGAAAAGATTTTTTTTGTTTTTTTTGTATGAAAAATAAGGTAAGAGGTGGAGTAGCTCCTTTGTAACCTAAATTGGTTGGCCCATGCTATTGGGCTTTGGACCCTATGGATCTATGGTTTTTCTATTGTGAATACTCACTAGGGTTGGTTGTTATAACCTGGGTATTTCAAGGTCTCTAGTGTCAAGTACTCAACTAGAAGGTTGACCACACCAGGATGTACATCCAAAATGTGGATACCCGCAAAGAAGAATCGTACTCTAGATGAGGAATTCGTGGAAGTCACACAGGACGTACATCCAAAATGAGTTCCACTACACAACCTTGTTCTAACTTATGTGTTTTTGTTAGGGCTCCGGTATGAGTCCAACTCTCAGTGTGTGCTCAAAGTGTAAGTGTAGTGTGTGAAGGGAGTATATAAACGTCAAACCTTAAAGACAAAATAAACAAAACCCCTATATATCTAAAAATAACCCAAGGCAAACCCAAATAATATCAATTGTCTTCTAACCTAGAGTTTATATAAAGCATAATATAAAATGAATATATACACAACAAAAATGTACAGAAATAAATAAAAGTAAAGAGGGGGTAAACAAATGCACATACCTTATAATCTTTTCCACAACCAAATATAACAGGCTTGACTCTCACTTATCCCCAGCGGAGTCGCCATCTGTCGTGACCGGGATCCCGACGTAGACGGCCCAAAAATTGATATTTCAGGGAGTCGCCACCCAATTTATTAAATAGGGAAAATTGAGAAAAACCTACCTTAAAATTATTGGTCTGCGTAAACTAGGTTGGATTCGGGAGTCGGTTATGTATAGGGAAGGGCGAAAACTTAATTCCACTACACCCCTAGTACATCCGTCCAAAGACAGTTACCCTAAATCTGGTTGTGGAAATATAAATTACGAATTTATTTGTTTTACCCGAAAAATAAAATAGTAGAAAATAATAAGGACTAATTTAGAAAAGTTTAATTTTGACTTGATGGGGAAGCCTCGCTCCTACGTATCCTCAGGTGCGATGAGGAACTCAAAAGTCACGTAGTTCTTTCTTGAAAATTTTTGTTAGTTTGGTTGATTTTAATATTTTGAAGGGGTTTGAGATCACCAAGTTGTACAACTCAGGCGTCTTAACCAGGTTGCGGGTTTGATAAGATGTACATCTCGATCAAAGCCTTTTTTATTGATGTTTTAATTCATTTTTAGAAATAGATAACAATAATAATAATATAAATAATAATAGATAATAAGAACAATAATAATAATAATAATAATAATAATAATAATAAAGGTAAGTTAAATAAAAATAAAAATAAATAAACAACTATACACCTAAAAAAATATAAATAAATAAATATATGCATAAATAATAAATAAATATATACAGAAATAAACAAACAATAAATAAGTAATCAATAAATATGTACATAAATAAATAAATAAATAATAAACAAATAGATATAAATAAATAAATAAATAAATAAATAAATAAATACAAAACTATCCTCAAGCTGATAAACGCGATGAACGCCGAACCGAATCGAGCAGTCTGACCAGGTCAACTGCGAACCGAACTGCTTTGAGAACCGGAAAACCGACTCAAAAAAAGTACAAAATAATCAAAGACAGGCTTTTAGTGTCTGGATGGCAAAGGCTAGCCCAAAAGATCACTTAATTTGCCAATGACTCCTCCTTCAAGTCTTTGCCTCTTAGTCTCTTTTATAGTCAAATGTTAGGTGGTTCTTGTTTCTCCCAAACAATGTGGGACTAAAACAAGATAGAGAAAGTTATTCCCGTTTTTCTCAAACTAGCCACTGTAACATAGTGATTCCGGATTCATTAACCTTTGAATCATCATCATTTTTTGACACTAGGTTCGTGAGACATCCATCTTCACTTTTACCGTTCGGATCGTCGAAACGAGGTCTGAGGAGAGAGAAATTGTCTTCGCAAAAGTAGAAAAAACAACTCCCATTTTTCTCAAACTAGCCACCGTACAAGTGCATTCTGGATTCTTCAACCGTTGGATTATTTTCATTTTTTGCCAGAAGGTTCTTGAGACATTTATATCTTTACTTTCACCGTTCGGATCGTCGAAACGAGGTCTGAAGAGAGAGAAATCACCTTCGCAAAGCATCTGCAGTTTTGGGTATTTTGGTTTATTTTTGTAACTTTGGCATTCTTTGGCCAAGTCATGTACATGGACATTCTCCTTTTTTTTTGTAATAAACTGAATTAACCTATATTTTTTTTAGTTTTGTTTAACCACTAAAAAACAAATAACAACGCAAATTTGGTAAAACATATTTTTGTGATTTTTTGAGAAAAAAATTAAAAATACCGGTTAAAATTGGGTGTTCACACTAGGCAATTCTTTTTTTTTGAGATTCATCTCATCTCCCTTTCTAGTTCTGCGCGTTCTCATTTCTGTAAGATTTTTTTTTTTGTAAAAAAAAAACCAAAACGATGTGGTTTTGTTAAAAAAAATTTAAAAAACTTAAAAAATTGTTTTTTCTCTGAACCGCCGATTCTTGCCGGTTTTCCCGATTCTGGGGCGGTTTTCCGGTTTTCCACCCGGTCTTCACGTATCCGCTTCTGGGGTCCAACTGGACCGGATAGGGGTCCGGTTCCCGGTTCAACCGTCAAACTGGCCGGTCCGGTCCGGTTTTGATTACCTTGCTTGATAACTCATCTACCTAAGGACAAAATTGTAAATTACTATCAAATTGTAAATTACTATCCCTCTTTTTCCAAATTTCTTCTCCCAATGCACTTTCTTCTCACTCCCACTTTTTATCACTTTTTATTTTTTCTCTTACATATTTTCCCATCATCTCTCTCATTTCTCATATCATTCTTTATTTCCTTCTTCTCTCTCTTCTAATAATCTAATCTAATATATAATCTAATCTAATATAAGAAATCAAATCTATTATCTAATCTAATATAAGAAATCTAAGTGCTAGCAAATTTACATTTTTAGTGCAACTATCCACATGACACGTGTGCAATTTAAAGGGCAAATTGTTAACTGGCAAAAAAACTAAACAATCATTTATAAAGTTGTTGGCGCGCTAACAAATTTTATTTTAATTTTTTTTGTATTCGGAAAACATAAAAAAATAAAAAATATTAACTATTTACTAAACTCTACTAAAACCAATCAATCTAACCACTATCAATCTAATATAAGAAATCTAAGTGCTAGCAAATCAATATTTTTAGTGCAACTATCCACATGACAAGTGTACAATTTAAAGGGCAAATTGGTAACCGGCAAAAACAAATAAATAGTCATATATAAAGTTGCGGTCGTGCTGACAAGTCTAATCTAATATATAATATAATCTAATATAAGAAATCAAATCTATTATCTAATTATCTAATCTAATCTAATCTAATATAAGAAGTCTAAGTGCTAGCAAATTTACCTTTTTAGTGCAACTATCCACATGACATGTGTGCTATTTAAAGGGCAAATTGGTAACTGACAAAAAAAACTAAACAATCATTTATAAAGTTGCTGGCGCGCTGAAATTTTTTTATCTAATATAAGAAGTCTAAGTGCTAGAAAATTTACCTTTTTAGTGCAACTATCCACATGATATGTGTGCAATTTAAAGGGCAAATTGGTAACTGACAAAAAAAACTAAACAATCATTTATAATGTTGCTGGCGCGCTGAAAAAATTTTATTTTAATTTTTTGTATTCGAAAAATAAAAAAAATGTGTATTTACAAAAATCTACTAAAACCAATCAATTTAACCACTATCAATCTATTATAAGAAATCTAAGTGCTAGCAAATCAAAATTTTTAGTGCAACTATCCACATGACACGTGTGCAATTTAAAGGGCAAATTGGTAACTGACAAAAAAACTAAACAATCATTTATAAAGTTGTTGGCGAGCTAACAAATTTTATTTTAATTTTTTTTGTATTCGGAAAACAAAAAAAAATAAAAAATATTAACTATTAACTAAACTCTACTAAAACCAATCAATTTAACCGCTATCAATCTAATATAAGAAATCTAAGTGCTAGCAAATCAATATTTTTAGTGCAACTATCCACATGACAATTGTGCAATTTAAAGGGCAAATTGGTAACTGAAAAAAACAAATAAACAGTCATATATAAAGTTGCTGTCGTGCTGACAAATTTTATATTTATTTTTTTTGTATTAAAAAAAATTGACTATTTAATAAAATCTACTAAAACCAATCAATTTAACCACTATCAATCTAATATTAGAAATCTAAGTGCTAGCAAATCAATATTTTAAGTGCAACTATCCACATAACACGTGTGCAATTTAAAGGACAAATTGGTAACTGGTAAAAAAAAATAAACAATCATTTATAAAGTGTAACATCCTCAAAATAATTAGTAGAATTAATTGGATGTTAACCCAATCAAATTAATTTAGTACTTGACTGGTAAATTTATTGGGTGCTAAAATTAATTATTGATTGTCATCGGATCGTTAACTGGATAATACAGATCAATGAAGTTTTGGAATCGAAATAAGAGATTTAGATCAATATGGCAATTGGACCACGTTATAACTTATATATTAAATAAATAAATATATGTGTGTGTGTTAGTTAAAAGGGAGAAAAGAATTAAAAAGAGAGAAAGAAAGAGGGATACGCGAACAGAGAGGAGAAATAGAGAGAAAAGAGAGAAAAGAGAAAAAAGGAAAAACGAAGAGAAAAGAATGGGTGAAGGAGAAGAAGAGGAAAAAGGAAGCTCAAAGGTTCACCAAAATGACTTCCTTCCAACACGAAAAACGTTCAGCGTTACTTCCTCTTCGATTTGGTACCAACATCCTCATCATCAACTCACTCTACACAAATCCACCATTTTCGAAATTGATGGAGAAAGTGAGGGATGTTGAGTTCTCTCTTCCATTTCTTGTGATGGAGGTCAGGAAAGTTCAAATATAAGGTTGATTGCTAGCTTGGAGTGAAGAAATCAAGGTGTGGGTGAGTTAGGTTTGAGAAATCAAATTTTGGGGTTAGGTGTGAATAGTGGCTTGAGGTTGAAGAAGAAGATGAATAGTGTTTAGGAAAGATTTCGAGGAATTCGGTATTTCGGTCAAAAAGAGGTTTCGCGATCGACTGGAAAGCTTTGGAAGCGGATTGGGTGTCGCCGGAGCGGGGAGCGTTCGTGTGGTTACTCGGTGATTTCGGCTCGCTCGTGGCTCACGCTCCAAGGGTGAGTTTTACTCACGTTTAGGTTTTTGAATTAATAAACTTAATTTGTGAAATGTGTTTCGGTTTTGGTTCGTTATCGAAAACGTATTTTTTACGAAAATCACGTTTTATGTCCAATTGGTTTTTGGATTGTTTGATTGATGATTTGATGATGATTATTGTTCTTTGTATATGTTTTTGGACTGTTTTTGTGTTGGGACTGGACTGGAACAGGTATCGGATTTGATCGGAACGACGAAATTGCGAAAACGGGATGAAAATTCAGTGCTGTCAAAAGAGCACGACCCGTGCGCCCCTTTTGGTTTGTATGAAGAGGACTTACAGGGCGCACGACCCGTGCGTATGGGAGCACGGACCGTGCGCTGTGTTCTGTCCAAATTTTTCCAAACTTGCCCGAAACGATCCCGATCGATTCCAATCCTCTTCTAATCGTTTCCTAACCCTTCTATAATGATATTGGGCTTATAATGCCATGATTTTGGGTATGTTTCAAAAGGGTTTTATAAAATACTTTTGAAGTTGAAATTGTTTCGAAAAGCCGAACAATAGTACACGTGTGCGGATATGTTTTATTAATAATAAAGCGGACTATGAACCCTACGTGGTATGGTATAACTTACGCGGGATGGTTATTATTTAGTCGTCTAAACCGGTCTGCGATTCGCGATATATATATATATATTATATAGACTATAGGAAACGGCCCAATGCGGGTATTATGTTCAGTTATCGGTCTAATGTAAACGAACTAAATGTTCATGTGTCTGTAGATATATTTATTATATCGAGTTGGGTGACGACCCATGTTAACATACTAAGCGGGGAAGTCATGATCCCTTACCCTAGGCTCCGTGCCATTAGGAAACACTATTGGTTATGGGGTTCACCGGGATTTAGCACTGGATTGCAGTCGGTGTTATGTTGAAAGTTTTGTCGTACGATACACCGGGATTTAGCACTAGATTGCAGTCGGTGTCGTACTGTACGGTTCACCGGGATTTAGCACAGGATTGCAGTCGGTGCCGTACTGAGTCATAACGCGTTCACCGGGATTTAGCACTGGATTGCAGTCGGTGTCGTGTTGAATTAAAATGCACGCGGTTATAAATTAAACCACGGATGAAAGAAAGTCCTATAATACGGTTCACCGGGATTTAGCACTGGATTGCAGTCGGTGTCGTGTTAAGTGAAATAGGATTCATAATTGAACGATTCATAATTGAACCGAGAGTGTAGATAGGGGTCTCGGTAGAACTCACTGAGATTGTATCTCATTGTTTATATGTTGTTGTTTTACAGAGAAACAGGGAAAGAAAGGACCGCAGAGGCATGAGTAAGTGGAGCTCGGATGGTTGCTGATGACTTAGCTTTATGATTACGTATATCTTTCCTTGTTGTCTGTGTATCAAGACATTTTGTCTTTAGCGTTATGAATTTATTTCCGCTTTCTTGTACGATATTGAACACTGTATTTCACTGTTGGTTTATGGTCTTATTTATGTTTAAGACTGTTTTGTTGTTATTCAGTGAAAATTTTATAGTGGTGTTCAGTATTTAAACAGGAAATATAACTCTGATGTTTTAGAGATGGTGCACTTGGGTATTTTTACGTGATAAAAATACCAGGGTGTTACATAAAGTTGCTGGCGCGTTGACAATTTTTATTTTCATTTTTTTTTCTATTCGAAAAACAAAAAAATAAAAAATATTGACTATTTACTAAAATCTACTAAAGCCTAACCACTATCAATCTATTATAAGAAATCTAAGTGCTAGCAAATCAATATTTTTAGTGGAACTATCCACATAACACGTGTGCAATTTAAAGAGAAAATTGGTAACTGGCAAAAAAACTAAACAAACATTTATAAAGTTGCTAGCGCGCTGACAAATTTTTTTTTAACTTTTTTTCGTATTCGAAAAATAAAAAGTAAAAAATATTGACTATTTACTAAAATCTGTTAAAACCAATCAATTTAACAACTATCAATTGTCTCAATCTAATATAAGAAATCAAAGTGCTAGAAATTTGCATTTTTACTGCAACTATCCACATGACACGTGTGCAATTTAAAGGACAAGTTGGTAACTGGAAAAGAAAACTAAACAATTATTTATGAAGTTGCCGGTGCGCTAACAAATTTTATTTTAACTTTTTTTCGTATTTGAAAAACAAAAAAAATAAAAAATATTGACTATTTACTAAAATCTACTAAAACCAAGCAATTTTACCACTATCAACAAAAAATCATACCGCTAACAAAAATCGCAAAATAATTTTTTTAAAAAAAATTAATAATTTAATTCAAATAATTAAATTAATATTAATTGATATAGAAAAAAAAATAAACAAGTGGCAACGGGATCAGCAACTGGGACCCGCAACTGGTGCAGCAATGAGAAACTGTTAACGGGAGCGACAACGGGGAGCGACAACGGGGTGCATATCTCATATTAGATCTCATTTTCTTTTTCCCAATTTTTACTCTATTATTAAAATTAGAAGAAGATACTGACTATTTTTAAACTTTCTGCAACACAAGTTAGAAAAGCAAGTTGAAATATAGTTTTTTTATCGAGTTTTTCCTTTTTTTTTTATTAAATTTTCCAAATTTCAAAATATTTATAAGTTGATAGCAAACTACAATAAATAAAGGGTTCGATCCTCGCCTTGGGTATAGAGCAGCTTTAAATCCCTGAGCCAGCTATCCCACCCTTCGAGGTGCCTTCAATCAAGCGAGGGGATTAGTCACTGCGTTCGGCGGTGAATACCCTGATATATACCAAAAAAACTAAACTAAATAAAGTGTCTGTCACCTGTGCGGATGCATGGGTAAAGTACTAGTTTTTCTCTAAACCGGATAATAGTCGGTTCTATCCGCTTTTGTGGTTTTATGCTGGTTTTCAGGTTTCGAGTCCGGTTCTTTAACTAGGCAGTTTTTGACCAATTGCCCCAACTGCTCAACCACACCCCTGGGTTATAGTGTGTTATAATCATATTGTCCCCAACTCAAGCAAAATTGTTACTAAACTATTATAAATGCACTATATAATATAGTTTCGGTACATTTTTTGTCCTAATTATAAAAAAAAGATACATTTTTTCAAAGCACATTAATTACAAAAATTACTTTTATATGTCTATTTAATGTGAGAAATACTAGGTTTACTAGAAAGTCACATAGTGGGTATAAAAATTAATACTAAGGATATAATATTTGAGATAAGGCTTAAATAACATCACATTTAATAATCTCATTGGTTTTTATTTTTTTGTAAAAAGTTCTAATAATAGAGACCAGAGAGAGCAAGTTAGATATCAGTGCAACTGATCTGAGTGTGCTTTCTTCTTTTCACCAAGGAATGGTTTGAACAACATTAATATTCCAAATCCTTCAACTAAATTCATCAGGAATAAAAAGACCAAATGGGTGCCTGCAATTTAATGTGCAGTAGTAAGGTTTGAATAATACAGCTAGCAAATAGAACGAGAACCAATGGCGGACCTACATTGCTGTAAATTCATCCCTAAATAATTTTTATAAAAAATTAAAATTTATTACTCTCGACTCAATTATAAGTAAAATAAGTGCTTAGTTTTTGTAGACTCAAATATAAGCAAATGTCAAACTTACTCATATTTAATGTTATTTTTTCACAACTACTCTTAAATTTGCTCATTGATGTTAGGAAAAGATGACTATTAATTAGGGATAGCCTAGTAAATTTATTTAATTTTTCTATGAATTCAAGAAAATTAAATTCACAAAACTACTATCCTTAATATGGGTAAAAGTGGTTATTTTTGCTTATAAATAAGTCTGGAGGAGTAATCACCTAAATTTTGTATATTTTATACCTTTAATTTTTATATATTTGAATGCCTTAACTCTAGTTTTTATATTTGGTTAAATGAACTTTTAATCCCGCGCATCCGATTTTTGTCCCCAATATTTTTCCACGATTATTGTCTCCGTATTATTCAAATTTGTAAAATGATTGCCCTGCCAAAATTTGTCAACCAATTGACAGACATAATACTCACTTAAATGACATGACATCCAACAATTGACTGCCATATGTATTTTTTAATTAAAAAATAAAATTTTTTATATGATTAATAATAACTGTAATAATAAAAACACTTTTTTAAAGGCAAATAGTTATATTAAAAATATATTTTTTTAACTAAAAAATCGATGTGGCATTCAAAAATGTGACATGTACCAACAAGGGTTGGTCCAAGTGGTAACTGGACTTGGATCCCACTCCAAGGTCTCGGGTTCGAATATTGGGTGTGGCAAAAAAAACTCTGAGGGGAGAACCACATGGGCCAGCAAAGCCGAGTACTTGTGGCCAGCCAGGTTTCCCGGCGTAGACTAGTCATCGGTAGAGCTAGGAAAACGGGCTCAGGCTTTTAAGGGTCGGGCTAAAAAGCCCGGGTTGAAATTCAGGCTCACCCTTTATGGCCCAATCCCGGCCCTATGCGGGCTGCGGGTTTTTCGGGCTAGCCCGCATTATGCGAGATTTTTTAGCTACACTATCATGTTTTTTACCGACAGTTATATGACACCTTTTGTGTCTAGTAATCCAAGAAGTGCTTTTTTGAATTATAGAGATCTTGATATTGGGGTAAATGATTTTGGTCAGAATAGTTATGAAGAAGGGAAGGATTATGGTGATAAGTATTTCAATAGAAGGTGTATTTGGGTTCTGAATGCTTGAATTGTTGTTGTTCTTTGTTTCTGCAGCATTTGGAGGAGGTTCGGCTTCTTTCCTTTTCTCAATAACTTTTTCATCTTGAGGATCCTATTAATTTGACAGAAAGAATATTTTCAACACCAAGTATATATATACAGATTCACAAGTTTATGATTCCAAATCACAAGTTTATGAATATTTCATCTCGGGCTTTTGCGGACCGGGCTAAAAAGCCCGGATGTAAAAACGGGCTCCATTCCTTCGGCCCAAGCCCTCCCATTTTTCGGGCTAACCCAGCCCGGCCCGGCGGGCCCGGCTCATTTTGCCAGCTCTAGTCATCGGCAAAGCCGGTGGAAACTGCACACCAAAAACATGGTAAAAAAAAAAAAAGGTTACATGCCATGTCATTTAAGTGAGTACCACATCAGCCAATGAGTTGACCAATTTTGGTAGGGATAAATATTCTACAAATTGGAATAATAGTGGGACCAAAGCCATAGAAAATACTTGAGGGACCAAAATCGTAGATAACTTATTATAGAGAATCAAAAGTGCGCAGTTAATCCTTTTATATGTTGTCCCCATCGACAACACACTGAATAATATTAAACGATAGTCTAACAACATTACCTCTACTACGTACCACCAAAATAGAAACTATATAAACCAACGTAAGGGTTCGATCTCTGGTCGCTGCGTATGGAAAAACATTTGTTGTGAGAAATCAACCCTTTAAATAGATCTCTGATACCTTAAAGGATTACTCTCCACAGTCATTGTGGAGAATACATTAGTTTAAAAAAAATATAGGAACCGTATAACATGGTCCACGTGAGTTTTGGTACATGATGGACCAATTCATTATCATCATCAATATATACAATAGTCAAGGATGATTATTTTATAATAAATAATCAATGGTGATGATTAGGTTGGTTCACATCAAAACTCATAAACAATTCAAACCACATCCCTCAAAAATTCCTCTACTCAAACTCAGAAGAAGAGGTTAGAACAAGTGTCCTCCACCCATCTCATCATTTATTTCAAAATTTCTTTTTTTCTTTGTTCATTAAGAGTGTTATGTTTATAGTTAGGTACTGTTGACCATATATAAGCTTATAGCACAAACAAATAAGTTGAGCTGAAACATCGTACCTGGAAGAAAAGAAGCATCTATACGCTTTTGTGACCAAGTTAGTCTGCGATTAATTACCAAGATCATAAAAGAAGAAAGTTAAAATGAATTTAGTTATAACAAAATTGTAGTTACAAAGCACGTAGACAATTGTTCACTACAATGGTCTCTTATTTTCTTATTAGCAAGTTTAAATTAATACAAAAATGAAAATAGAAAATATTTATATTCACATTTTTGAACTGTAATAGGTAAGTAAAACAAAAGTTGGAGAATTCACGGGAACACTTACACTGTACCACCTGCACAGGGTCAATCATACAAGAAAATCGACGATTTCCGACGGCGTTTTTTGTCGCAAATGCAGCAATTTTCGTCGCAAATTAACGTTTCCGACGAACTTTCTGACGGACAAAAAGCCGTCGCAAAATCGCTTATCGCAAATCGTTTCCGACGGATTTTTTCGTCGCAAATGACTCCGTCGCAAAGTCGTCGGAAATCCGTCGGAAATTTTTGTCGCAAATTCGTCGCAAATCCATCACAAATGTTCGTCGCAAATTCGTCGCAAAAAACCATTTCCGATGAAAATTTTCGTCGGAAATTTAAAAAAAACTAAAAAAAAAATCTTCTCAAGGGTTGTGGTAACTTCACCTACAAAGGGTTGTGGTAAATTCATCATAAACACATAACAGAACATGCAAAATCATTAAGTAAATCAAAACATTCACATGCAAAATCATTAAAGCTCAAAAGAAAATCAAGAAGGTTAATGACATGGAGACACCCTTGTCTTCGCTAAACCAAATGAAAATCAAACAATATTATGTATTTGATTGTCATGTAGAGGATGCAATTCATATCAGATATAGGACTGGTCAATGACATGGAAACAGAAGTATACCTGAACATAGGCATACTTGTTAAAAAATCGAACAAGAGTCTCCACAAGATGGAAAAGGAAATCAACACAGCAAAGCAAACACTCATTCTTGCCAATCTTTGACCGAAATCCACGTATCTGAAGAAAGCTCTAAACTTTAATAAAAGAAAAAACAAAAACAAAGGCCTCCATAAGGTCATCCATAACTAACAGTCTAACACAGCGAGAAGAAGAAAAAATCTTCAAAAACTAAACTAACAACTGTTTATTTGCATTTTCCAGGGATGGAAGGCTATTGAAATCTTAAGGATTGGAGGGAAAAGAAAAAAAATAGCCCACTTCGTCTTCATCTTATAAAGCAAAGAAGAAAAATTAACCTCCGAAACAACTTGCTATTCAAATCCTATTAGCTGGCAAGAAAAAACAGAAAATTTGGTTCTAAAATAACAGTGAATTCATGAATAATTGAGAGACTGTGATACAAAAGACCGCCAAATAATCTTACTTGCACCAACACATTCAAAGCCAATCGCTGTCTATAACCAATAACCAATACAACACACTTTATGCAACAATTCGATAATAGGAAAAACAACTTCAATGCACTCCAAGACATGTAATGTAAAGGATGATTTCAAGACAATACCTGTCTATAACGGATTTACCTGAAAATATACAATGGGTGATCTGTATTTAGGGTTCGATTTTCCTGAAAATATACGATGAGTTTAGGATAAATCACTAGACTAGAGTTCAATCTGTGATTCATGTCCTCGATCTGTGATTGAAATGCGGGTTCGTGAGGGAGAAGAGCTTGAGAGAGAGAGAGAGAGAGAGAGAGAGAAGAGCCTGGGAGGGAGATGGAGAGAAATCGCAGAGCAAGATGAAAATACAGAGAGCGAGATGCAAACTAGAGCTTTAGAGAGAGCTGCGTGAGAATCGAGAGAGAGCTGCGTGAGAATCGAGCGAGATGCAAACGATGTGAGAATGAAGTCTTGGTGAAAGTCGAGTGAGCGAGGATAATGTTACCGAGAGACTGTCTTCAAGCTGTGGAGCCCGTTTAGCGATGGAAGAGGGCAGAGGAGAATGAGGGAGAGAACGATGGATTGTTTCAGGTTCAGGGGTTTCGTGAAGGAGAGTGAGTGATGTTTGCTGAAAATGAGAGGGTTCGAGGGAAGGGGTTGTGTTTTAATTGGGTATTTGCGTTTGCGACGGATTTTAAGCGTTTTCCGACGAAAATTGCAATCGGAAATTAGCGACGAAAACATTTTCGTCGGAAACGCATGCGGGAATTTTAGCGCCTCTTTTTCTGAACATTTGCGACGACATTTTGGTCGGAAATCCGTCGGAAATTGCGACAGATTAGAGTTCGTCGGAAAAAATGGCAGGAAACAGCACTTATTCTTGTAGTGCAATAGCTTTGAATTAATTATATAAAAAAAGTAAAACCGTTATGAATATCTACCTCCTAAGATAATAAAATCTCTAGTCTTTTTTTATGAAAATAAAAACTATGAGGAAAATATATTAATTTTTTTGTTTGGAAAAATATATATGCCATATATAGACTCATTCTGACACATTAAAACTTCACCAGAATTTACCCAAACAACAATATATCAACCACAGAGGAAGAAATTGATGTAATGCCCAAAGTGTCTTTGTCTTATCAAACAAAAAAAGTTGTTCAAAAATTACTCTCCCTTTCCTAATTTTTGGTACTTTTGGCCTTTTATTTTTTGATCAAAAATATAGTACTTTTAAAAACTAATTATACAATTCACCATACTTTCACTACAACAAAAAAAGCCTTCAGGGGCGCTTTTTTTAATCCATTAGGGGCGCTTTCGGGCGCCCCTAAATCTGGCGCTCCTGTTGCCAAACCTTCTACAGGAGCGCCCAACAAACGCCTCTAATTATTAGGCAACAGGGGTGCTCGCAGTAAAAAGCGCCCCTATTGGTCTTAGCGCGTTTGACAATCAGGGGCGCTTACAGTAAAAAGCGCCCCTGTTGGCCTTAGCGCGTTTGACAATCAGGGGCGCTTGCAGTAAAAAGCGCCCCTGTTGGTCAGGCCAACAGGGGCGCTTCTAACTGCAAGCGCCATATTGTCAAGTGCGGTAAGACCAACAGGGGCGCTTTTTACTACAAGCGCCCCTGATTCTATGTTTTTTTTTTTTAAAAAAAAATTTGTTTCTGGTATATCCAATATTTTGCATCAACCAATATCATCACCTGCATAAAACAAACAGAAACGAACCAACAACAACCAATATAAACTCAACAACCAAATTTCAAATCAACTAACCAATTGCAAATTAAATTCCAACTAACAAACTTATATATACCCATCTAATATACATACAAAAATTACATAAATCATTAACCAAATTCTAAATGCCAACATAGACAACAAACATGGCATGATTGACATACAATGTGAGGAACCAAAAACCAGCTAACCTAGGATGTCATTCGGACCGTGGTGGAGGACGGTTTCTGATGTTCCCCTCTTTATTTTTCACCCACTTTGTTAGAGTTGATTTGAATCTTCTGTGCGCCTTTCCAGCTTTCATAAGACAATAGTCTTTTCGAGAGTCATCCACATCAAAGTATTTATGCTTACATTCAACAAAATGATTATAAATATGCTTACATATTTAATTATAAAATAACTGTATAGTCAAAATAAGACCCATACCTGTATCAAATGTCATAGCTCCTCTTTAGATTTCTCGAAAGAGCCATCTTTTTTATTATTCCAACTTTTGATTGTAATTGGTATATCCTGCCTTGCTCTAGCACCAATGAAGCTTTGCAACTCTCTACCATTGTCACCAATCGGTTGGTTTTTAGAATTCCATATGACCTGCATTATTAATTGTGTAAATTAGATAACAAACAGTTAAAAGTATGTAACAAATTAAAGTTAGTTAATTAGTACAATTAATAACTCTCATGACCACTGTGCACTATCATCACTGTGGGAAGTCATCTCACCTGATAAGAGAACTTAAATATATTATAGGTGAAAAACAGACAAAGTACAATTTTTAAAAGTTTTTCAATTCATATCCAAAAAAAAAAACAAACAAACTTCCTCTTTTAAAAGTTTTTCAATTCCTCTCCCTATTTTCCCAAGCTCTATTTCCTATTCTATTCATATTCCTCGCCCTTTTCGGTTCCAATTAATTCGTCCCTAACACTAAATCCAGTCCAATGCCTCATCATACCACTCGTATTTCCAGTCACAAACAATTAAATCAACAAATGCATCAATCATTAACAATTATAACATGAATTCCCAAACAATCAACACAAACATCAAATTTTCTTAAAAAGGGTTTTTCGCACTCATCAAAAATGCCTTTGCACAGAAAACCAGTACATGTAATCTCATAAAATCAACACGAAACTGTAACCAACGTGAATAAAAAAAATCGAAAATCTAAAGATTAAAGTGAGGAAAACTCACAAGTCTCGGAGTGAAGGCGTCGTTCATGGAGGAGGGAGGACGAAGCAGCGCCGTTCACGGAAGAGGGAGAAGCAGCGCTGTTCACGGAGGAGGGAGAAGCAGCGCCGTCGCTCACGAAGGAAGTCAGCCCCACAATCATACATAAATACTGAACCTATGTTATACGATTTTCTGCAGAATTTTTGATTTACAACTAATTTAAAATACTTCTCACATTCCTTTAATAATCCAATCTATTCCAAGTTTAATACAACATATAAACACAATAGATAATCTTCAAAATCTAATCAGAGGCACTTCTTCAAAATCTATTCCAAGTTTAATACAACATACAACTAATTTTTGTTTTTCATCAATCAACATTTTGATACAAAAAACATCCAAATACAAATCATTTCAGCACTCACATCAGAATCTAATCTTCAAAATCATATGACTCATGAAATGAATGAAACTATGGCATGTCCAAAAAAACGAAGGAGGGATTGTGCTTCGTTTACCTTCTGAGTTTTCACGTTCACGAAGGAGGGAGGAGGCGCTGCTTCGTTTTCACGGAGGAGGGAGGAGGCGCTGCTTTGTTTTCACGAAAGAGAGAGAAGGCCTTGCTTCGTTTTCACGGAGAAGGGAAGGCCGTTCACGGAGGAGGGAGGAGGGAAGGCGTCGTCGCTCACGAAGGAAGGAAGGAGGGAGAAGCTGCTTCGGTTCACGGAGGAGGGAGGAGGGAGGGAAGCTGCAAAGGTTCGCAAATGGAGGCTACTGTGTGTGTGAAGTGTGAGGGAGGCGCGGCTGTGTGAATTTTTGCAAATAATGAGAGGGAGTTAGGGTAAAAGAGAGAAATTGGGCATCAAGAGCGCTTTTAAAAGGCGCCTCTAAAGCCTGAGCATCAGGGGCACTTTTTAAAAAGCGCCCCTAAAGGCCCTACGTGTTCTGGGCTTCCGGGGCATTTTTTAAAAAGCGCCCCTGATGCTCAAAACATTCAGGGCCTTTAGGGGCGCTTTTTAAAAAGCGCCCCTGATGCTCAAAATACGCAGGGCCTTTAGGGGCGCTTTTTTAAAAAGCGCCCCTAAAGGCCCTGCTTGTTTTGAGCATCAGGGGCACTTTTTAAAAAGCGCCCCTAAAGGGTGCGCCCTTCAGGGGCGCTTTTTAAAAAGCGCCCCTGATGCTCAAAATACGCAGGGCCTTTAGGGGCGCTTTTTAAAAAGCGCCCCTGATGCTCAAAATACGCAAGGCCTTTAGGAGAGCTTTTTAAAAAGCGCCCCTAAAGGCCCTGCGTATTTGGGCATCAGGAGCGCTTTTTAAAAAGCGCCCCTAAAGGGTACGCCATCTTTCTACAGTTTTGTTGTAGTGTTTTTTACTAATATACCTTTTATATTTATTGAGTCTTTTAGAGACTCAACACAACTATTAACTCTTCTACTTTGATTTCAATTATCCCAAGACCACTACAAAGAGGGTATTTTAGTACATAGATTGCACAAATTAAATGTATCTTAATTTGTTTGTAAAAGGCTAAAAGAACCAAAGATTAGGAACAGAGGGAGTTCGTGTCGCAGCCTTTACCTCGGTCTAACGTTTCAAATGGTTTGGCGGAGTTTTATTTTTTAGTCTGTTTAGATGAAATGACAAATAAACACTACATACATTATTACATGGTTAGTTCCAACTTGGGAGTCGGCGTCTCTATATCGCTGAAATTACTAGTAGAACCAGCAGTAGGGAACATCTAATGACGGAGTTTAGGAATAGTTAAGTAAAACACTAATTAGTGAAATATAAATAAATATAAATTTAAACAAAATTATTTACAAAAAAAACTAAATAATTTTAACTCTGTCCCTAAAAAAGAAAAGCTTTTCAACACAAGTGATTAATAGGGTGTTCATGGGTGGTCCAACTAGTGAATTGGGAGACACTGAAAGAGTAAAGAGGTCGAGAGTTTAAACCCTAGATATTAACAATTAACTACTAATATTTTCGTATAAAAAGGAGCACGTGTCGGGTCGGATTAGGTTTGACCAAGCCCGATACCCGACCCAATAATTTTCTTTGGTACGGATTGAGTAGTCAACATTGACGGATTTACATATACTTCAAGTGTTTCCACCCCTTGAAAAAATAAATAAATGTACTTACTTCCTTATAAACAAATTATTTTGACACTCTCAATCTAAAAATTTGCACGTAGATCCCTAAATTTATTTTATTGCAACATTGTTGCACTATATCACTCAATTTATATGGATGAAAAATTGTCTAGTGACTTATACTGTGAGGTATGTACTACCTTCGGTCACTAATTTGTACGTAGATCCATAAATTTATTTTATTGCGATATTGTTGCACTATATCACTCAATTTATATGGATGAAAAATTGTCTAGTGACTTATACTGAGAGGTATGTGCTACCTTCGGTCACTATTATAAACCAAAAAAGCTTCAATTTTTTTGTCTAAAAAAACTACAATTTTTTTGTTTTTATTATAAGCAAAAGTTAACTACTTTTGCCACATTAATTTAATGTTATTATTCTAAATAAACCAGAATATTTTCCTATTAAATATTAAAAAGCTCACTTTAGTAAATTTTATTTGTTTTTTACATGAAATCTAAACATTTAACTTCTCGTAAGTGAATTTCTTTATCATCATTAAAGTAGGTGTTTTGGCTTATATTAATAGAGACCAAAAAGAGTATATTCAATAACACTGATAACTACTAGAAAAACGGAAATTAGAGAAAGGGAAAATTTGTCGCTAAACAACTAAAAATTTGTCACAAACAATTTTAGTTACATAATTTGTGAGGGACCAAAACTCCTAACCGAATTTGGTGTCACTAAAACATTAGCGAGGGATTCTGAATTCCGTTGCCATCTGCAGGGCATAATGCCCCACACAAAAACAAAAAATCTGTCACAAAAAAGAGGCATAAATCAGATTTCTAAATGGAATTTCCGTCGCTATTTGTGAAGAAAATATCTGTCGCTAATGGTGAGGGATATCTTCTGTCACTAATAGTGAGGGATAAATTCTGTTGCTAATAGAGAGGGATATTTTGCTCCCCTATTAGTGACAGGCTATTGCTCTCTATTAGTGAGGAATTTCTGGTTAGACGTTTTTTGAAATTTATACATATCTAATTGCTAGCGACCTTTAATTTCAAACTATTGATGCTTTAAATTTAGTAGGAAGGTACATTAGTTATAAATTTTACATCTTCACTAATTTAAAACATATGCTACAAAACCTTTAAAAATAAATATTAAATTTTTTTAAGAAAAACACACAAGCATATTTTATATAACTAACAATGCTTTGAAACATAATCCATACAAACCATGAGTAATGTTAATTCATCAAAAAATATATGAACCTTCTAGTTTCATAAAACCAAATATTTTTCCCTTTATATGTCTGCACCTCAAACAACCTTTAAGATGTTGTCAGATTGCTCGCTAGATACACTAACTCTTAGTGTCTCTTGTGAGTCTCTTTCATGAATACAACTTTCATACTCATTCCCAGACATTGCTCTGGCTCATAACATTACGAAGACAAATTTATGATGCTTAATTAACAATAGCCTTTTGTTATGTGGTGCTCCTTAGTATTAAATCCCACACGGTGAGAATCTTTGTCCTTAGAACTTAAAACTCCACTAGTTTTTTACCCGTGCATACGCACGGATGATCTTGTATGGTCGATGTATTGCTATGAAGTCATAATAGTAATTTGGAAGATATTGATAAGTTGTGAACAATGTCCAAAATGTATGATTTGAAATTCAAAGTAGAATATGCATCTCCGTTGACAATCATAATTACATTGATACATAATAATGTATTTGGACATTAGAAGTAAAATATGCATCCCCGTTGGCTCTCCCGTTTGCATCCTTGTTGGCCCTCCCGTTGGCATTTTACTTCTTTTTAGTAATTATAAAATAGTAATTTGGTATTTTTTTGTAGTGGTTAAATTGATTGAGTAGTAATTTAATAGAGAGATTAATTTGTGTTATGAAATAAGTGATAAAAGCAAGGAGAAAGATGAAGAAGATGAACAAGAACAAATATGGAATATGAGAGCTTTTTCCTTATACTCTTCAAGGTAAATGTATTTGGTAGGAGTGAACCCTATTTATAGGGTGAGAAAAGGTAAATGAAAGATCAATCTTAAAGTTCCACTAACAACCCATTACATCAAGGAAAGTGGAAGTCTAATAGGAGTGGACATCCATTATCATATATTATTCATAACACTCCCCCTTGGATGTCTATCGAGGATATGCCTCATTAAAACCTTACTAGAAAAAACCCAGTGGGATAAAAATCTAGTGAAGGAAAAAGAGTACAATATCCTTTCAGTGGCCAGTTGGAAAACCCAGTGGGACAAAACCATGGTAAAGGAAAAAAAAGTACAGTTTTTCTCATCCTGTTTAAAGTGTCGCTTAGGAATATGAATTCCAACATCTGGAGCTTCTCCCTAAATGCATACAAAGCAATCTACTCCTCTCTATCCCTTTGATTTACCTTCTTTTAATGGAGCTTTACAGTCAGTATTATCTTTAGGACATCTTCCTTGACTTGTTGGCATTTGAGTATGAAATGAAGAAGCAGGAACCCTAGATTCTTTTGTAGATCATAAAGATCTTTCAATGTCCCCACTTGCAGACAATAGCTGACTTGCGATCTGACTTGATCTAGATCAGAAAAATACTTTGTATCTGCATGGTTAATTTGGGTAACATATATAAAATGATTTATTCATTAGGATAGACAAAAATGAAATATGCATCCCACTTTGTTTTAATGCATTTTGGTTTGAAATGAACTATATTACTACTGATTATTACAAAATATTACCATATCAAGGGATATAATATTTGGTAATATGCATGCATGCTTGCATAGTCTTCGGGACTAAGATATTTCATATATTCTTACCACACAACTCATGTACTCAATATAAATAATTTCTGCAGATCAATATGAGACTTTGTTTTTTCAAAAGAATTTATTTGAAGATATTTCTTTTTATCTTGAATCCTTCTGGGATTTTCATGTAGAGGTCAACTACAGGTTCAACCTCAAAATCCATCAGATATAATTTGAGCTCTTCCTGTACTACAAGGCTAATTAAGTACCGAAAAGTGTGTATTGGAATATTAAATCCTTCAGGGATCTTCAAATAATTATGACTATCAAATGAGTCATACAAATAAGTCGTAGCAACAATCATATTGTGAAAATTGAGCTCTTCCTGTACTACAAGGCTAATTAAGTACTGAAAAGTACTTGCATCCACCCTTGAGCAACATGACGAGCTTTGTATCTCACAATTTCACCATTCTCATCCTGTTTTTGCACAAAAACCCATTTTATCAAATTGGTTTTACACCTTCAGGTGTTTGGAATACAAGTCAAAAAACTTTTGTAAAACGAGTTTAATTCTGATTTCAATTTCATTTTTCAATTTTGGCCAATTCTCACTTTGCCTACATTTTTTAGTAGACTTTGGTTCATGATCATCGCTATCATTCATCACATTTAGCGCTATATTTTATGTAAAAATATCGTCACTGTTGACTTCATTTCGATTCCATTTTATTTCATTCTTGACATAATACATTGAGATCTCTTTAATTTCAAAAAATTTTAGGTACCTGATCAGTTCTTCTGGGACTGAAATGTCAATTATGTCTGAATACTCTTTTAGAGTTTCTATATCCTCGCTTGGACCATCTTTCTTTTTAGCTCTTTTCTTGTTTGAGGATTTTTATCTTTGGAGCCGATTGGTCTATGTTATACCCTAATTTTGCCCGGTCTTTTTATCATAATCGCTTTAGCCCCGTGTCACAAGCCCATGGCATTTCAAGCGCTGTTTTGTTTAAAGTCGGACCAAATTGTCCAATTGGGCCTATGTCCAACCTTTTGGGCTATTTTTGTTAGCTTATCTAATTGGGCTTACGCTTTTTTGTTTTGAATCAGTTTTTAAAAAGCAGGCTTAGGCCTAATGTTTTGGGCCGTTTGGGCCTACATCTAACTTTTGGGCGAGTTTTGATAAATGGGCCTATGGCTGGTTTTTTGGACCTATTTTATCCTTTTGACCAAAAAGCCATAAAAAAGTGATAATAAAATTAGATTTAAATCCCAAAGTGATAATAAAATCAAATTAAATAAAAATTAATATTTACAAAAATCCAAAAAAATTAAATTAAAAAATAATACAATCCGAAAATAAAAAAAAATACAAAAAAACACAAATCAAAAAAGGGCGCATCAGCCCAAAATGACAGCTGCTTCGACAGCAGCTGGGCCTTCTTGGTTCCTTGCCCACCAAGTCTTCTCCAACCTCCAGCCCAACATCTTGTTCTTGCTGAGCAAGTATCAAATCTGAAATAGGAAAACAAAATCAGGATAGAATCAGAAATTAATTTCCTAAGCCTAAAAATTGCCTATAAAAACAAGCTTGGATCACAGAGAAAGGAGGACAATTCACAGACACACAAAAAGGCACCCAGAAAATCAGAGCAAAAAGGTTAGGGTTTCGCGCTGAAACCCTAATCGCAAAACAACAAAAATTCAGAAACAGAAGCAATAGAGCAGCAGTAGCAATTAGAAGGAACAACAGCAGTAGCAGAGCAATATTACGAGACTCTCAGGCTAGAAAAGAGGTTGGTTTGCACATTCATAAACCGGTTATTTTGCAAAGAATTATAGTTGTGGTTTGTATATAGATAAAAACAGTATTCGATCAACTTATGAAATTAGTAAACTGTACGTATGAACTAAAAAGGGTTCAGCTTATGTTATGTTTTTAGAAGTACTGATACTATAAGTAAATTAGGATTAAGAACAGATTGGGATTGTAAACAGATTAGGTTCCTAAATAATCATCAAGCTTGTACATAGAACATAGAACAACATTATAGACAGATTTTCAAAATAAATTAGGATTAGGGATAAAATCAAATCGGTTTAGTGTGCTGTTTATGGTTTATTAGGAATTATACCGAAATAGATTAGTTGAAAATTAGGGTTAGTATTCTGTTTAAAAAATAGTAGTTAGAAATTAGGGCTTCAAATAGGTACTGAGATAAAGAACTAGTTCCTTTAGAGATCTCTCTTTCAAAAATGAAATAGCAAGGGAATCGGTTAGCCAAAACCAGAAAATCAAAGAATGGAATGAAAGAAGAAGAACAGAATAGGACGTAGGGAGGAGGAAACGAAACAGAGGAAAGATAGAATCGGAAGCTAACCTGCTAGCTCCGACCACCGTAGACGGTGGTCGCTTGCCCCCAAACACCCCGTCGCCGTCGTCCTCAACAGATCAGAAGTGTCGTTGTTCCTCTCCTGCGTTGGCCTTCAAGATTGAACCCGAAATAAATGACCACCGTACGGTGGTCGTCTCTGTCACCGTCGCGAACAACCGCCTCCACGTTCAGCCCGAGCCTCGCCGGTCATCATCGTCACCGTCACAAGCACCATACCCTCTATCCCTCTCAGTCGCACCGTCCCTCTTTTCCTCCACGCGCAAAGACCCAAATCGAACGCTGTTGTCCTCCCCGTCACCACCGTAAGTCGTCGTCGTTCGCCGTTAGCAAACCGTCACTGTCGTCCTCCCTCTCCTCACCGGAGTCGTCACACACTCTCTCTCTCTTTCACCGCCATCGCTTCCCTTCCCTCATTGTTTCTCTCTTTCTCGTTCTCTCTCGTGTATCATCACGCATTCTCTCTCTTCTCCACGATTTTCGCCCTCTCCCTCTTCCTCTCCTGAAAGTTCGCAAGCTTCTCTCTCTCTTGAAAGACTGCTGCGGCGCAGCAAGAGATAGAGGGGAACGAAATTAGGTTTTGCAAAAACCCTAATTTCTCTTTTATACTCTCCCCCTTTTACTTATTTTATTTAAAAATCAAAATAATCAGATTACTACACGCACCGCCTCCATTTCATAACTACAACGCCATCTGCTTAGCCCATTCGCAGCCCAGCCCAGAAACCAAAACATGGACTACTCATAGTCACGCCCCCTATTTAATAATACACCCCCATTCTGCAAATTGCACCCCATTTTACCATTGCACCCTCTGTCTTCGTTTTTATTATTTTATTTTACAGAAAACCTATAAAAATAAATAGATAAATATTTCATTCTCAAAAAATATAAATAGGGGACTAAGTCGACTGTACAGTCGGGTTAGTCTGCTTTTTAGGTCACTAATGAACCGTTACGGATCATGGCCTAAAATCCCTATTTAAAACAAATAATTCCTAAATTTAAATAAACACAAACACATTTCCTTCCACAAATCAAATTTTCAAAATAGGGGATTAAGTCGACTGTACAGTCGGGTTAGTCAGCGTTCTAGGACGAATGAACCGTACGGATCAAGAGTCCTAAAACCCCTATTCCAATAAAATCAAACAAACACACTTCAAACCATTTTCCAAACTTCAAAAAACTCCATTTTCACAAAATAGGGGACTAAGCCAACTATACAGTCGGATTAGTCATCATTTTAGGACAAATGAACTGATCACTCAGGAGTCCTAAGATCCCTATATTAAAAAATACCAACCAACAAACAATCTTTTTTTTAACCCAAGAACTACGTGTGATTTGATTCTCTACCAAGAGATACGTAGGAGCAGATGGGGGCCCACATCTGTCAATTGCACTAATAAAAAACCTTTTTTAGTCTTTTCCAAAATAATAATTTTCCTAAATAAAATATCAATTTTCTTCTTTCTTTTAATTCACAATAAAAGGGTAAAAATAAATGTTTTCAAAATTAACTTTCGCTCCTACAACTAATTTGCAGGTAACCTTCCTTAGGAAGGATGTCGTGGGGTGCTAATACCTTCCCCACGCATAACCGACTCCCGAACCCTTATCTGGTCTCAAGGACCCTTATCCATTCCAAAAGGGATTTTCCAATGTTTGCCCTTAAACTAAACTTTGGTGGCGGCTTCATTTTTGAACCTTCGAGGAATCCTCACCCAGATTTTTCGGTCGCTACAGTCTACCACACTTCAGGCGCGGTTGAGACTCATTTTTGCAATATTAGATTGTCCAACAGGGACATCCATTTTATTGGAGCATTAGCAGCTGATATGTATGATTTGGTCACACCTTTGAATCAGTGAATGTATTTGGTAGATGATTTTCTAAGCTTTGCAAATGAATTATCTTTTGAACTTCTAGTTCACATTGTTTAGTTTGAGGATCAAAATGAGACAATGATAATTCATTGCAATTGATCTCTTTTTTCAGCTGCTCATTCTCTCCCCCTAATGTTGAGAATTTTAATTCATCAAATGATAATCATCAAACTAGACTATAAACAAGTCTCCAATTATTGGCTCAAAATACCTTATTATACATGGAGATTTATATCCAATATATATTCCCAAAATTCTTTGAGGACCCATCATAGTGCATTATGAATGGAGAGATTGGAACATACATTGCACATCCAAAAATATCTAAGATGGGAAATATTAGGTTCGTGACCAAAGACCAAATGTGAAGGGGAAGAGTTGTGATAACTTGTTGGCTTGATGCGAATCAATGTTACAACATGCAAAATTGCATTTTCCCAAGTAGAAATTGGAAGTTCTTATCTCATAAATATTGGTGATACAATTAACTTTAGACGTCTAAAGAATGGTTCTTCAAGACCATTTGATGAAAGAATGTACGCTACATGAAGTCCAATATCAATTCTAATCGACATAGAATACTTATCAGATGCTTTCAGGGTAATTCACATAATGACCTCTTACTCAAATTAGTTGAGCAAACAATCTCACAAACTTCCAGTTGTAAGTTGACGACAAATATATATAAATATAATATATTATCTAATTGATGCATCAATTAAAATCACAAATATCTAAATGTTCTATGTGATTAGTGTACTCGTTTACAAATATCACCTTTTATAAGTTCTAAAAAGACGAGAGACTTATTCTTTCAAATTGACAATTTTCTTTGGGAACTATAGTGAACACAAAACTTAGTAGATTGAAGAAACTACTGGCTCCTCAATACAGGTTCACATAGAATTTTTAACCATTTTTCGCATCATAATATACTCGGGATGGCCCAACCGATCTTGCCAACAACAAAATTATTATGTAAATTTCTAGTTTACAACAACATGTGCTTCAATTTCACATATATAAGTGTAATACAAATCAGAGGAAAAAAACAGACAACTTTTTCACTACACTTGTTTTATCCAAAAGTGGGTCTTTTATATAAAGATATTAAACATCTCCTCCATTTCTGGTTTCAACTTGATATCCATTTGGACAGATATCCTTAAAATTTAATAAAAATTTTCTGAGACTTGAGAGATTATAATATGGTACATTGTGTAAAAAATTGGTTCTCTAGGTAATTAGATATACACTAGCTCTTCCGGAGCCTTTAATTACATTGTGCAAACTTCTGGTTGGAAGTTAGTAACAAGAACAAATGCTACCAGATGGCTTTTGGCTATAACTAGATAATGTACACAATTTAATATAAAAAGAACATATATAATCTTAGTTGTATTCTAAAAACTTAGAATAACTATCAAACTAATTAACTCTATTTTTAGTTAGCTAATCAATAACATTATAGTTAACAGACATTGACAGAATTCAATCATATTGAAGAATGGAAAATAAAATTACAAGAAGATAATAAATGGGTAGAATGGAAAATAAGAACATAAGAGTGTCTAGTTTTGTAGGACTAGTCATACAATCAATTATTCTTAATCCCCCTTTTTTTTCTTATAAAAACTTTTACATGGAATTCCAAGCATAAGAGATTCGAAATTAAAGTTACATTTTTCCAAAATTCATGAGTTACTACTCCAATAGGAAGATCATAAGCACAAATCATATACTAATGATATTTAATTAGGATAATGATAACATTTACCACATCAATGATCATCACCACTACGTTGTACCAAAATTATAATGTGAATCATTCACTTCTAGGAATGAACTTCAATCAGTTGAGTGGCTTGTAAGTTTTCTTTAAATCACATAATCTAGACTCACAATATTCTTGAAAATATTTTCTCATTTTCCTATTACATGAGAATATTTGAGACATAAATTATTTTTCCTTTGCTTTGCTTCAAAATATACTAATTAAGATCAAATAGATCTTATAGATTTCGGTCATAATGCAAAGGCCTAGTTCTTCAGGAACTTGACCACAAATCTTCATAAGGGATGCCCAAAGACAAATCTATTTTGTGCAATCCTCAAAGATGCTTGAATATTAACTTATTAGTTCTTCAAAAACAATACCACAAAACTTCTTCAACGATGATAAAAAAATCATACTTTTAAGCAATCCTTCAGGGATGCTTGGAAACTAAATTTTTAAGTTCTTCAGGAACTATATCATAAATATCCGTAGGCATAGAAACAGTTATTTATGAAATCCTTCAGGGATGCTTGGATAATTGATTTATTGTTCTTCAGGAACTATATCACAAATTTTCATCATTTTGATTCTATTATTTAGTCATCTAATATGAAATGAATAAGATAATAACCAGGAGCATAGAAAGATAAACCCAAAACGACTTTTGGAAGATCCAGTAGGAAACATAAGAATCTAATCAAATATATCAAAAAAATATTGACGAGGTCATCATTAGTAGACTGGTTTTGTATAGGCCTTGATAGATAATTAACAAATCACCGGAATTTTAAAAACCGCAATCCAAAAAAATAAATAAACAAAAACAAATTGGTCAACAAATCATATGGTAATCTGAAAACAAACAAACAAATAGATAAATAAAACTCTTTAAATCTTTTAATCAATGTAACATCCCCAAAATAATTAATAGAATTATTTGGATGTTAACCCAATTGAATTATTTTAGTGCTTGACTAGTAAATTTATTGAGTACTAAATGAATTATTGATTGGTGTATATTTATAAATTGAAGAAGTAGGTTTTTGGCTGCTAAAATCAAATAAGGGATTTGGTGAGGTTTGTTGAGAAATTAGAACTTACGTGAGGGTTATTATGGTCATTGACCCATAATATCACTTAAGTTATATTATTATATATATATATATATATATATATGTGTGTGTGTGTGTGTGTGTGTGTGTAAAAGAAATGAAAGAAAGAATTAAGAGAAAGGAAAAGAAACGAAGGAAAGAAACAGAGAGGAGAAAAGAAGGAAAAGAAAAGAAAAAGGAAGAGAAAAGAATGAAGGTGGCGAAGAGGGAGAAGAGAAGGGACAAGATTATATTTCCATGATTTGATCTCCTTCTTTGTTCCATGTGAATCACCTCATCATCCTCTTCAATTTGGTACAAGAATCATCAACAACAACTCACTATCTCACATGTTGCCATTTTCGAAATTTGAAGGAAAAAGAGAAGTCTTGGAGCTATCTTCTTCAATCAAGTAGTTTGAAGGTTAGGGAAGTCCATTTGAGAGTTTGGATGCAAGCTAGGAGTAAAGGAATCAAAGATTGGGTGAGTTAGGGTTTGAGAATCAAAATTGGGGTTTTATGTGAATAGGAGCAAATGGAGCTATGGGATGATGAATAGTGTTTTTGGGTACTTCATGGTTGATTGGGAAGCTTTGGAGTCTTTGAGGAGCTTGGAACCTTAGGAATCAAGTTGATGGTGCCTAGGTCAAAGTTGATATTACTCGCGGGTCGGATGTTCGAGTGGCGGAAAGCTTTGGAAGCGGATTTGAGTGTCGACGGAGCGTCGAAGTTGATGCGGGGATCGTTCGTGTGGTTATGTGGAAATTGCGTTTTGGTGGATCCTCGGTTATTTGTGATTTCAATCTCCAATACTGAAATTGGAAGTTCCTCTTCTCGTTGAGCTTTTAAAGGATGTCATCACAAATGGTGAGTTTTACTCAGGTTTAGGTTTTTGAATTAATAAACTTAAATTGTGAAATGTGTTTCGGTTTTTGATTCGTGTCGAAAAAATATTTTGTACGAAAATCACGTTTTATGCCCAATTGGTTTTTGGATTGTTTGATTGATGATTTGATGATGATCATTGTTGTTTGAATATCTTTTTGGACTGTTTTTATGTGGGGACTAGACTGGAATAGGTATCGGAATTGATCAGAACGACGAAAAACGCAAAAACGGGACAAAACCAAAGTGTTGTCAGAGACGCGCGACCCGGGCGCCCCGTTCTGTATCCGTCTTCAAAAATGACTTTTAAGGGCGCATGACCCGTGCGTATGGGAGCACAGACCGTGCACAGTGTTCTGTCCAAATTTTCCGAAAACTTGCCCGAAATGATCCCGATCGATTCCAATCCTTTTTTAATCCTTTCCTAACCCTTCTCCAATGATATTAGGCTTATAATGCAATTGACAGGTTCATCGAGTATGTGGCGGTAACGCAGTCGATGATCCGTTAAAAGTTAAATATTGCGGTTCACCGGGTTTGTAGCGGTAATGCAGTCGGCGACGTGTTAAGTTAAAAAGGAACTCATAATTGAACGAGAGTGTTAGTAGGGGTCTCGGTAGAACTCACTAAGATTGTATCTCATTGTTTATATGTTGTTGTTTTACAAAGAAACAGGGAAAGAGAGGACCACAGAGGCACGAGTAGGTTGAGCTCGGATGGTTGCTGATGACTTAACTTTTTGCTTAAGTTTATGTTTCCCTTTGTTGTCTATGTACTGCAACACTATGTCTTTAGTGTTATATCTTTCTTCCGCTTTCTTGTATGATACTGAATACTATAGTTGCTGATGGTTTATGGTCTAAGAACTGTGTTGTCTTGTTTGTTAATAAGACTGTTTGGTTTATATTTAGCGAAAATTTATAGTGATATTCATTGTCTAAGTAGGAAATATATCTTTGATGTTCTAGGGATGGTACACTTGGGTATTTTTACTAAATAAAAATACCGGGGTGTTACAGTTGGTATCAGAGCAATTCGACCTAATCGGACTTAGTTTAGGGTTGAGTCGATTCCTTGTTAGTCCTTGTTGTAATTATAATTGTGATGCTAAGAGACATTGAGCCTGATCAACTTAATACTTAGTGCATCATAAACGGAATTATGGCAGGAGGATCAAGACGCAATCCTCAACCAAGACCGGAATCTCCGACCGGTGCATCCTCAGGCAAGGTGACATGACAGTGGAAGAATACATCGCTAAGTTTGAGTAGTTGTCTCGGTTTTATCAAGTGGTAAAGTATGCCCCGAATGAGGAATGGAGGATGCAGATGTATAAGATGGGCCTTCGTGCTTATATGACTCAAGGTCTCATTTCTTATACTCTCACCAATTATGCTGCATTAGTGCAACTAGCCTATGTCGCCGGGGATGATCTCAAAGAGAGTACTGGAAAGGAAAGAAGGTAGTTGAATTATCAACTCTGAATGCAAAGTCCTAAGATAATTTCATCAAAGGAAAGGCAGGTGCAAGTCTTCGATTCTTCGAAGGTCAGAAGATGTTCTAACTGTGGAAAGCATCACAGTGGGGATTATAAGCAAAGATCTAATCGGTGCTATTATAGTAATGTAGAGGGGTCACTATGGTAAAAAGTGCCCAACAAGGAAGAGTTTCAAAGAAGCTCAAGCAACTCCAACACGCGGACGAATCAACACTTTGGATGCCCAAACAGTCACACCAGCAGACAATTTACTGAGGGGTATGGGATCAGTTTCAATAACTACGTCAGTATATTATATGATTCGGGTGCAACCCACTGTTTTATAGCTCAATCATGTGTGGATCGGTTGGTACTAGCGAATCTCCGCTATCCGAGCCGATAACTATGTTTTATAGCTCAATCTTCTGATCTCAACTTCGAGGTGCCGTGGTGTTTTCAAAAATTGATCTGAGGTCAGGTTTTCATCAATTAAAGGTTAGAGCCTTAGATATTCCGAAGACAGCTTTCCATACTAGGTATGTACATTAGGAGTTTGTAGTGATGCCTTTCGGTTTGACTAATGCTCCGGCGGTATTCATGGACTACATGAACCGAGTTTTTCACACTTACCTAGATCAGTTTGTTGTGGTTTTTATTGATGATATATTGGTGTACTCTAAGACCATTGAGGAGCCTGTTCAACACCTTCACATAGTTCTGAATGTACTCCGAGAAAAGAAATTGAATGCAAAGCCGTCGAAGTGTGACTTCTGGATGACTGAAGTGGAGTTTTTGGGACACGTGATTTCTCAATCGGGGGTCGCGGTGGATCCCAGTAAGGTGGAAACTGTGTTAAACTGGGAACGACCAACATCAGTCACAGAGATCAGAAGTTTCTTGGGTCTAGCTGGGTATTATAGGAGATTTATTCAAGGGTTCTCGCAGTTAGTTCTTCCGCTTACTCGGTTAACTTGTAAGAGTCAGCTGTTTACGTGGGATGCGGATTGTGAAGAATGTTTTCAAGAATTGAAAATTCGGTTGACTTCTGCTCCGATCCTAATTCTTCCGGATCCGTCTTTGGAATTCCAAATTTACAGCGATGCTTCTGGGAAGGGTTTAGGATGTGTTCTCATGCAGAATCAACAAGTAGTAACTTACGCGTCCAGGCAATTGAAGTCTCATGAGGAGAATTATCCAACTCATGATTTGGAGTTGGCGGCTATTGTGTATGCACCAAAGGCTTGGAGCTTCTCCCTGAATGCATACAAAGCAATCTACTCCTCTCTATCCCTTTGATTTACCTTCTTTTAATGGAGCTTTGCAGTCAGTATTATCTTTAGGACATCTTCCTTGACTTGTTGGCATTTGAGTATGAAATGAAGAAGCAGGAACCATAGATTCTTTTGTAGATCATAAAGATCTTTCAATGTCCCCACTTGCAGACATTAGATGACTTGCGATCTCACTTGATCTAGACCAGAAAAATACTTTGTATCTGCATGGTTAATTTGGGTAACATATATAAAATGATTTATTCATTAGGATAGACAAAAATGAAATATGCATCCCACTTTTTTTTAATGCATTTTGGTTTGTAGTGAACTATATTACTACTGATTATTACAAAATATTACCATATCAAGGGATATAACATTTGGTAATATGCATGCATGCTTGCATAGTCTTCGGGACTAAGATATTTCATATATTCTTACCACACAACTCATGTACTCAATATAAATAATTTCTGCAGATCAATATGAGACTTTGTTTTTTCAAAAGAATTTATTTGAAGATATTTCTTTTTATCTTGAATCCTTCTGGGATTTTCATGTAGAGGTCAACTACAGGTTCAACCTCAAAATCCATCAGATATAATTTGAGGTCATTTATCTGGAGCTCTTTCTTTGAACAGTCTATAGTTTTTGGAAGCTCTTCAGGAGTTCCTATATTTATGTCATCAACATAGACATCAGTTATAGCAAATTCTTTTCCAAATATTTTCATAAAACTATATGGAAAAATGATGTCATTTTTGTATTCCTCCTTTATAATATAAATTTAGACAATTATACCATATGTGTTCCAATTATATTATCTCATGGAGGGATTGATTCAATTTGAGTAATCATCTCGAGAATCCGAAAAGTGTTTATTGGAATATTATATCCTTTAGGGATCTTCAAATAATTATGACTATCAAATGAGTCATACAAATAAGTCGTAGCAACAATCATCTTGTGAAAATTGAGCTCTTCCTGTACTACAAGGCTAATTAAGTACTGAAAAGTACTTGCATCCACCCTTGAGCAACATGACGAGCTTTGTATCTCACAATTTCACCATTCTCATCCTGTTTTTGCACAAAAACCCATTTTATCAAATTGGTTTTACACCTTCAGGTGTTTGGAATACAAGTCAAAAAACTTTTGTAAAACGAGTTTAATTCTGATTCAATTTCATTTTTCAATTTTGGTCAATTCTCACTTTGCCTACATTCTTTAGTAGACTTTGGTTCATAATCATCGCTATCATTCATCACATTTAGCGCTATATTTTATGTAAAAATATCGTCACCGTTGACTTCATTTCGATTCCATTGTATTTCATTCTGGACATAATTCATTGGGATCTCTTTAATTTCAAATTTTTTTAGGTACCTGATCAGTTCTTCTGGGACTGAAATGTCAATTATGTCTGAATACTCTTTTAGAGTTTCCATATCCTCGCTTGAACCATCTTTCTTTTTAGCTCTTTTCTTGTTCGAGGATTTTTATCTTTGGAACCGATTGGTCTACCACACTTCAGGCGCGGTTGAGACTCATTTTTGCAATATTAGATTGTCCAACAGGGACATCCATTTTATTGGAGCATTAGCAGCTGATATGTATGATTTGGTCACACCTTTGAATCAGTGAATGCATTTGGTAGATGATTTTCAAAGCTTTACAAATGAATTATCTTTCGAACTTCAAGTTCACATTGTTTAGTTTGAGGATCAAAATGAGACAATGATAATTCATTGCAATTGATCTCTCTTTTCAGCTGCTCATTCTCTCCCCCTAATGTTGAGAATTTTAATTCATCAAATGATAATCATCAAACTAGACAATAAACAAGTCTCCAATTATTGGCTCAAAATACCTTATTATACATGGAGATTTATATCCAATATATACTCCCAAAATTCTTTGAGGACCCATCATAGTGCATTATGAATGGAGAGATTGGAACATACATTGCACATCCAAAAATATCTAAGATGGGAAATATTAGGTTCGTGACCAAAGACCAAATGTGAAGGGGAAGAGTTGTGATAACTTGTTGGCTTGATGCGAATCAATGTTACAACATGCAAAATTGCATTTTCCCAAGTAAAAATTGGAAGTTCTTATCTCATAAGTATTGGTGATATAATTAACTTTTAGACGTCTAAAGAATGGTTCTTCAAGACCATTTGATGAAAGAATGTATGCTACATGAAGTCCAATATCAATTCTAATCGACATAGAATACTTATCAGATGCTCTCAGAGTAATTCACATAATGACCTCTTACTCAAATTAATTGAGCAAACAATCTCACAAACTTCCAGTTGTAAGTTGACGACAAATATATATAAATATAATATATTATCTAGTTGGTGCATCAATTAAAATCACAAATATCTAAATGTTCTATGTGATTAGTGTACTCGTTTACAAATATCACCATATATAAGTTCTAAAAAGACGAGAGACTTATTCTCTCAAATTGACAATTTTCTTTGGGAACTATAGTGAACACAAAAATTAGTAGATTGAAGAAACTACTGGCTCCTCAATACAGGTTCACATAGAAATTTTAACCATTTTTCGCATCATAATATACTCGGGATGGCCCAACCGATCTTGCCAACAACAAAATTATTATGTAAATTTCTAGTTTACAACAACATGTGCTTCAATTTCACATATATAAGTGTAATACAAATCAGAGGAAAAAAACAGACAACTTTTTCACACACTTGTTTTATCCAAAAGTGGGTCTCTTTATATAAAGATATTAAACATCTCCTCCATTTCTTGTTTCAATATGATATCCATTTGGACGGATATCCTTAAAACTTAATAAATTTTTTCTGAGACTTGAGAGATTATAATATGGTACATTGTGTAAAAAATAGGTTCTCTAGGTAATTAGCAATACACTATCTCTTCCGGAGCCTTTAATTACATTGTGCAAACTTCTGGTTGGAAGTTAGTAACAAAAACAAATGCTACCAGATGGATTTTGGCTACAATTAGATAATGTACACAATTTAATATAAAAAGCACATATATAATCTTAGTTGTATTCTAAAAACTTAGAATAACTATCAAACTTAACTCTATTTTTAGTTAGCTAATCAATAACATTATAGTTAACAGACATTGACAGAATTCAATCATATTTAAGAATGGAAAATAAAATTACAAGAAGATAATAAATGGGTAGAATGGAAAATAAGAACAGAAGAGTGTCTAGTTTTGTAAGACTAGTCATACAATCAATTCTTCTTAATCCCCCTTTTTTCTTATAAAAACTTTTACATGGAATTCCAAGCATAAGAGATTGGAAATTAAAGTTACATTTTTCCAAAATTCATGAGTTACTACTCCAATAGGGAGATCATAAGCACAAATCATATACTTGTGATATTTAATTAGGATCATGATAACATTTACCACATCAATGATCATCACCACAACCTTTGTTGTACCAAAATTATAATGTGAATCATTCACTTCTAGGAATGAACTTCAATCGGTTGAGTGGCTTGTAAGTTTTCTTTAAATCACACAATCTAGACTCACAATATTCTTGAAAATATTTTCTCATTTTCCTATTAAATGAGAATATTTGAGACATAAATTATTTTTCCTTTGCTTTGCTTCAAAATATACTAATTAAGATCAAATAGATCTTATAGATTTCGGTCATAATGCAAAGGCCTAGTTCTTCAGGAACTTGACCACAAATCTTCATAAGGGATGCCCAAAGACAAATCTATTTTGTGCAATCCTCAAAGATGCTTGAATATTAACTTATTAGTTCTCCAAAAACAATACCACAAAACTTCTTCAACGTTGATAAAAAAATCATAGTTTTAAGCAATCCTTCAGGGATGCTTGGATACTAAATTTTTAAAACCTTCAGGAACTATATCATAAATATCCGTAGGCATAGAAACAGATATTCGTGAAATCCTTCAGGGATGCTTGGATAATTGATTTATTGTTCTTCAGGAACTATATCACAAATTTTCATCATTTTGATTCTATTATTTTGTCATATAATATGAAATGAATAAGATAATAACCAGGAGCATAGAAAGATAAACCCAAAATGACTTTTGGAAGATTCAGTAGGAAACATCATAATCTAATCAAATATATCAAAAAAATATTGACGAGGTCATCAATAGTAGACTGGCTTTGTATAGGCCTTGATAGATAATTAACAAATCACCGGAATTTTTAAAACCGCAATCCAAAAAAATAAATAAACAAAAACAGATTGGTCAACAAATCATATGGTAATCTGAAAACAAACAAACAAATAGATAAATAAAACTCTTTAAATCTTTTGATCAAGGTAACATCCCCAAAATAATTAATAGAATTATTTGGATGTTAACCCAATTGAATTATTTTCGTTCTTGACAGGTAAATTTATTGAGTACTAAACTAATTATTGATTGGTGTATATTTATAAATTGAAGAAGTAGGTTTTTGGCTGCTAAAATCAAATAAGGGATTTGGTGAGGTTTGTTGAGAAATTAGAATTTAAGTGAGGGTTATTATGGTCATTGACCCATATTATCACTTAAGTTATATTATTATTATTATTATTATTATTATATATATGTGTGTGTGTGTGTGTGTGTGTGTGTGTAAAAGAAATGAAAGAAAGAATTAAGAGAAAGGAAAAGAAACGAAGGAAAGAAACAGAGAGGAGAAAAGAAGGAAAAGAAAAGAAAAAGGAAGAGAAAAGAATGAAGGTGGCGAAGAGGGAGAAGAGAAGGGACAAGATGATATTTCCATGCTTTGATCTCCTTCTTTGTTCCATGTGAATCACCTCATCATCCTCTTCAATTTGGTACAAGAATCATCAACAACAACTCACTATCTCACATGTTGCCATTTTTGAAATTTGAAGGAAAAAGAGAAGTCTTGGAGCTATCTTCTTCAATCAAGTAGTTTGATGGTTAAGGAAGTCCATTTGAGAGTTTGGATGCAAGCTAGGAGTAAAGGAATCAAAGATTGGGTGAGTTAGGGTTTGAGAATCAAAATTGGGGTTTTATGTGAATAGGAGCAAATGGAGCTAGGAGATGATGAATAGTGTTTTTGGGTACTTCATGGTTGATTGGGAAGCTTTGGAGTCTTTGAGGAGCTTGGAACCTTAGGAATCAAGTTGATGGTGCCTAGGTCAAAGTTGATATTACTCGCGGGTCGGATGTTCGAGTGGCGGAAAGCTTTGGAAGTGGATTTGAGTGTCGACGGAGCGTCGAAGTTGATGCGGGGATCGTTCGTGTGGTTATGTGGAAAATTGCGTTTTGGTGGATCCTCGGTTATTTGTGGTTTTCATCACAATTGGTGAGTTTTACTCACGTTTAGGTTTTTTAATTAATAAACTTAAATTGTGAAATGTGTTTCGGTTTTTGATTCGTGTCGAAAAAGTATTTTGTACGAAAATCACGTTTTAAGCCCAATTGGTTTTTGGATTGTTTAATTGATGATTTGATGATGATCATTGTTGTTTGAATATGTTTTTGGACTGTTTTTATGTTGGGACTGGACTGGAACAGGTATCGGAATTGATCGGAACGACGAAAAACGCAAAAACGGGACAAAACCAAAGTGTCGTCAGAGACGCACGACCTGGCCGTGCGCCTCGTTCTGTATCCGTCTTCAAAAATGAATTTTAAGGGCGCACGACTGGTGTGTGGAAAACATGTGCAAGTATACACAGTCCATAACAAGTAATATAGTGTTTAGAACAGGTCGAACCCACAGGGATTGATGAACTCTTTCAAAAGTCAATATTATGTAATTTAGAGGAAAGTAACCAATTTAACAAGATAGTTGATGATGGTGAGTATCACAAGTAAGTTAGAATAAAGCAAAGTGTAAGTAATTGTAATGCAATAGAGAAAAGCTAGTTGGAATGTCTTCCCCAAGTAACTTACTTATAAGTGTTTTAATGCAGTTATGATGCAGTTGCACTGAATGCTGTTGCATTAGTTGTGTGCCTTTCAGTCACTTTCTTCAGAGTTTCATTACAAGCTTCCTATGTCTAGGCTTAGCTAAATAAGTTCACTCTTGTCTTTTAAAGTACCCACAGTATCACCCTATGGACTATATTATCCTATGTCTAGGACTTAGTATGGTTTTCACAAAGTTTCCTTTATGTAAAACACTCACCCATATTAGTTCTTGAGTTCTTAATTGTAAACCATCTCTGCTTTTACAAATCTACTTATTATAAGTGATCAATCTCAAAATAAGTGTTGAAAATATCATCAAGCAAGAACTAAAGTGCACACATCATATACTTGTATTAACCTTACTTAAAAGCTCATTAAATGGTTAGAACATTCCAACTAAGAGAGGTTTAGCTCAACATAGACATTGCAAGGCAAATATAAACAGAATAGAACATGTTTATATAATTGAAATCACAAAAGAGAAACAACAAGATAGAGTTTACACAAGTTGTAGCTCTTAGCATGAATCCTCCTAGTAATACAATTGCCTACTAACAACTATAACCATGTCAAACACTCAAGTTATCACATATTACATAAAATACTATATAAACTCTTTATCTTTGCTTGAAAGAGAGCAATTTACTAAGTTTAATCATATGAATAACTCTATATAAAATAGAGTTATCACACCCCCAAACTTAAACCATTGCTTGTCCTCAAGTAATGACAAAGACAAACTAACTAATACTATAGTTTCTAGAAGATAAATCAGCTTGATATTTGGATTTTCATGAGGTGCTCTCTATGAACTTCTTTGCTCAGCAATCTTTCTTGTGCCTTTATTTCTTTTCAAACTTTCAGAATTATTTACACTCTTTGTGTGTGTGTGAACCCACTGAGTTGAGATTGGTTCCAAGACTAAGTGAAAACTTCCTTCTAGCCTTTGAAAAGATTGGTTTATCTTTGGTCACACCAAAATATTTTTTTTTCAAAAGAAAGGTTAGACTCACAAAATCCTCAAGTATTGGGGAGTTTTAAACACAACCAAGGACTTGATTGAATTTTTCAAAGCTTTTTGAGGTAATGCACTATTTTTCTTGTGTTGGTGGTTTCTTTAATGCAGATGCATCACTTCTTTGAAGTGCTTTTTGCATTGATGTTTTTCTGCATTTATTTTCTGCAGTGCAGTTGCATTGCTTCTGCACTGTGTTATTTTTTTATTTTTTATATATTTTTTTGTAGCCTATATTGCCTTCCTCACTGTCCTCCAGATGCATTTATTCCTGCATGACACAGGTGCAGCTTTTCACTGACCTCCAGATGCATTTATGCACTTTGGCACAGGTACAGTTTTAAACTATCCTCCAGATGCATTCATTCATGCTTGGCACAGGTCTTTGACCTCCAGATGCAATCATGCACTTAGGCAAAGGTATAGCTCAATCTGATTCAGGTCAATATGGCTTTTGATCGTTGATATTTTCACCACTCTTTTTGTATTCTTTTGCATTGTTTGCTCTCACTTTTCAAATTCAGCCTTGGTTTTCATAAAAACACCCCCAAACTTAATTCTTTAAGCTAGTCTAATCTTTTTAGTAAAAATTTGTTTTGACCTTAGCTCACCAAAATTTTCCCTTGCATCAGATTGCTCTTTAAATAGCAAGGTTCTTTTCACAAACTCAGTTTTGAGGTATTTTGGAAGAAAAAATAATTCTGGTTATTTTTGTGAGAAATAAGGCTTCTTTTTCTTCTCTTGCTTTTCAAAAATCCATCCATAGGTGCACCATATCTTTGTAAAATATTTTCAAACTGATCATCTACTAAAATGTTCTTAACAATTTATAGTATTCCTCATACTTGTACCTATTTTCCAATGAAAATGTATCTTTGGAAAATTAGTTTCATGTATTTGGATACTACTTTGTTAAGTACATCTAATACATTCATACAAAAATATTTACTAAAAACATACATTTGCTAAAACACACATACATAACATACATAACATACTCAATATACATAACATACTTAATATGATAAGTTCCCCCCCCCCCCCCAACTTAAGGGGTAGCAGTGTCCTCACTGCTAGAAGTTCACAAAATACTTGCAAATATTTGTTCAAAATATGGGGAGAGGGATTAAAAGCACAACCAGGGAAGAGTTAGTAGTAAGATAACATCCAAAATATAGTAGTTAAACTGCAGAAAGCATGTAACAGATACTCATTTCTTTGCTCCACTCCTTGTCCTTGCACTCTGCCTGGTAGGAGGAGTGCTTTTCACCTTCTGCTTCTTTTCCTTTGGCTTTGGGATTGGAGTTACTTCTACTGGTGCAGATGCACCTGATTCCTCTGGTGTTGCTGCAGGACTTGATGGAGTAGCATCAGTTGGGATTGCCTCAGAGATCTTTCTCTTTGGTGCCTTGACTGCTGGTTGTTTGAAGAATGTTTGTGTATTTCCCAGTTCTTCTCTCTTCCTGTGAGCTAATTGTTCCAGAACTAGTTGCATAGCAGTCTCATCAAGTTGTGGTTTCATTGCAGCTTTCTGTTGAGATGCAGAAGCATCAGATGCTGGTGCATCACTCTGCATCTCAATTGCTTGCTTGACAGCTTCAGCTTCTTCTACTGCCTCTGGTTCTTCTTTTTCAGTTGGATCTTCTTCCCGACCCTGCACATTTTCTTATTCAAGAGCAGAAACAACATTAGTTATAATGTTAGTGGGACTAGTAGGGGTGGTTTGTTTTGTTTGTGGCTCATGGATAGGTGAAGTTGGGATTGGACTTTGTTGCACAGTGTGAGTTGGTTGTTCTGTTTCAGTTGGTGGAGAGGGTGGAGGAGGGGTTGTTTGTGGTGGTGACTGTATTGGTGGATCAGTAAGGGAGGGTAGTGGTGATTTTGGTTGGGGAGATGCTTCTTAACACCCAGCTTGGGAACACAGGTGCCTCAATATTGCCTAATTCATTAGACATATATTGGAAAACAAGTTGCAACCAATCATGTTGTTCATTCTGAAATTTCCATACTGCAGCTTGTTTTTGCATGAAATGCTCTTGCATTGCAGGCATAGGCAGTGGTCTTCTCACTTTTCTCATTCTCTCCTTCATCTCAGCATTCAAATTATTAGGGGGAAATTTTCTTTGTTCATTAGCAGCAATAGGAACACCTTCCTTCATGCACAATTCAGTTATGAGACAAGGGAAAAACAGAAATCCCTTTGTTTTAGTTGTGCATGTATAGATTTCCCTAGCAATCAATCTACCTATGTCAATATTTCCCTCAGAGAGAATTGTATCTAGTAAGATCAATCTCTCTTTGGTCATGGCATATGTGTGTGAAGTAGGTAAGATTGATGTTGTAATGAACAAGTGCCAATTGCCTAGAGCATCTATCAAGTAAGTACTTCTAAGCTTAACCTCATTTGGCGTGAATCTTTCCCAAACAGAATCTGGTGTGGCTATTCTACCTCTAATCTCTTCCATTTGTTTTTTATAAGCCTTCCCTACTTTCTTTTCAAACTCATTTCCATTGTATTTCAACATATAGTGCTCATTTATTTTCTTTGGATGGAAATGAACTACCTTACCTCTAACCTTTGAAGTGAAGCTTTTCACTGGTCCTTCATTTTCAAAGAGTCCAGCATAAAATTCTCTCACTAATTCTTCAATGTATCCTCCTCGTGGAAACACAAAATGATCCCAGTGAAGGTTGGCCACTGTTGTCATGAATGATGGAGTTGCCTTCTTCATTTGATACCCTTTCTGGTAGTAAGTGCATCTTCCATAGATGTGGCTTCTGGGTTGACAATGCAGATGCATTGGAATCTCATTTCTTGCCCTTTTGTGATGAAGATGGTGCATTTTTGAATGGTGATTTAGATGTTGATTGCTTCTTCACCATTTTGTTCGCTAGAGATAGAATTGTTATGGGTAACTGTTTGATTAGAGTGGGAGGTTTCAGAGTGGGTGGAAGGGGTAACGAAAATGATTTTTAGGGTTTCGTAAGCGAGAAGGTAAGAGAAGTTTTAATTGAAGTAGTAGCCATTAGGTGAGGTTGTGGTGGACATGCATGCAGCCACGTGTCTCCCTTGGTTACTCAACACTTCA
Organism: Astragalus membranaceus; assembly: GCA_039519185.1. NCBI lineage: Eukaryota > Viridiplantae > Streptophyta > Magnoliopsida > Fabales > Fabaceae > Astragalus > Astragalus membranaceus. Next base: position 49,202,433 of record CM076846.1, read on the forward strand.
TTCAGTTTTTAACTTTGCTTCTTATGAGTTGTCATTTTCACATTTGACCAATTTCTTCAATGCAGATGCAATGCAGTAGCATTGCAATGCAACTGCATCAGTTTCCTGCTTTTCCTACAAAACACTTAAAACATCAAATTGAACAAAATTAAGAAAAAACTTATGGGTTGCCTCCCATTAAGCGCTTGTTTTAAGAGTCTTTTCAGCCTGACTACCTCTTTCTTTTAGAGACTTTTCAAATGAGAGGTGACCTTATCTCTCACCACATGTTCACCATAGTACATTTTGATTCTTTGACCATTTACCTTGAAGATGGTGTTTGAGGCTTCGTCTAACAAGTCAACTGCTCCATGAGGATAAATTTTAACCAATTTGAATGGTCCTGACCACCTTGATCTAAGTTTTCCAGGGAAAAGCTTCAATCTAGAATTGTATAGCAGAACTAATCCTCCCTCTTTTAAGTCTCTCTTTTGAATTCTCTTGTCATGCCATGCCTTTGTTTTGGCTTTGTAGATTTCAGCATTCTCGTAAGAGAATTGCCTAATCTCTTCTAACTCATTAAGCTCTAGAATTCTTTGTCTACCTGCTTTGTCTAAGTTAAAATTGAGCTTCTTGATAGCCCAATAAGACTTATTTTCTAACTCCACAGGTAGATGGCATGCTTTTCCATAGACTATTCTATAAGGAAACATTCCTAAGGGTGTTTTGAATGCTGTTCTATAAGCCCATAGAGCTTCATCCAAATGTAAATACCAATCTTTCCTATTTGGACTTACCATGTTTTCTAGCACTCTTTTGATTTCTCTATTTGAGATTTCTGCTTGCCCACTTGTTTGGGGGTGGTAAGCTGTAACAATTTTATGCTTGACTCCATACTTAGCTAGAAGGTTTTCAATGATCTTATTACAGAAGTGTGAACCTTCATCATTAATTATAGCTCTAGGAGTTCCAAATCTAGTAAATATATTCCTTTGAAGAAATTTACTTACTGATTTTGCATCATTATTTGGTAATGCTACTGCCTCTACCCATTTGGACACATAATCAACAGCTACTAAAATGTACAAATTACCAAAAGAAGGTGGAAAAGGCCCATAAAATCCATTCCCCATACATCAAATAATTCAATTTCTAAAATATTGGTTCTTGGCATTTCATGTTTATCAAAGATATTTTCTGCCCTTTGACATTTGTCACATTTCTTGACCATAAATATGCATCTTTAAATAAAGTAGGCCAAAAATAACCAGACTGTAATACCTTAGCTGCTGTTCTTGTGCTTCCAAAGTGGCCACCATATGGTGCAGCATGGCAATGCAGAAGCACTGCTTGTTGTTCATCATTAGGAACACATTTTCTTATTAACTGATCAGGGCACATTTTGTAAAGGAATGGATCATCCCAATAGTATTGTTTTACTATGTGGAAGAATCTTCTCCTTTGTTGATATGTCATATTCACTGGTGTCACTCTACTTGCAAGGTAGTTTACAATATCAGCATACCATGGTGCAGATGCATTTGATGCTCCTGCATTGCTTGTAGCACATGCAGTTGCACTATGTGCATTGACTGTGATTGCCAATAGTTTCTCATCTGGAAAACTCTCATTGATTTCTCCCTCTAGTGATTCACCTTCAAGCCTTGACAAATGGTCTGTTACTTGGTTTTCTACTCCCTTCTTGTCTCTAATTTCAAGGTCAAATTCTGGTAGGAGTAGAATCCATCTTATCAGCCTTGGCTTTGCATCTTTCTTTGAAATCAGATACTTAATGGCAGAATGATCAGTATAAATAATTACTTTAGTGCCAACTAAGTATGATCTGAATTTTTCAAATGCAAATACTACAGCTAATAATTCCTTTTCTGTGACTGTGTAATTCACTTGAGCTTCAATTAATGTCTTGCTAGCATAATAAATAGAATGAAAAACCTTGTCATACCTTTGCCCTAGGACTGCTCCCACTGCAAAGTCACTAGCATCACACATTAATTCAAAAGGCCTGCTCTAGTCAGGTGTTACTATCACTGGTGCTGTTACTAAAGCTTTTTTAAGCTTTTCAAAAGTATCCATACAAGATTCATCAAAGTTAAATGGTACATCATGTTGCAAAAGCATACATAATGGCTTTGAAATTTTTGAAAAGTCTTTGATAAACCTTCTATAAAAACCAGCATGGCCTAAAAAGCTCCTGATACCTTTAACTGTTGTTGGTGGGGGTAATTTTTCAATCACCTCAATTTTGGCTTTGTCTACCTCTAGACCTTTCTTTGAGATTCTGTGTCCTAACACAATGCCCTCTTGTACCATGAAATGGAACTTTTCCCAGTTTAATACTAGATTTGTATCCTCACATCTTTTAAGAATTTGTTCCAAGTTTGATAAAAAATCTTGGAATGTTTCTCCAAAGACAGAGAAATCATCCATGAATACTTCCATTGATTGCTCAATGAATTCTGAGAATATTGACATCATGCATCTTTGGAATGTTGCAGGAGCATTACATAATCCAAATGGCATCCTTCTAAAGGCAAAGGTTCCATAAGGGCATGTAAAAGTGGTTTTAGTTTGATCTTTAGGCTCAATGGCTATCTGATTGTATCCTGAATAGCCATCTAGAAAACAATAAAATTCTTTCCCTGCTAACCTATCTAGCATTTGGTCTATGAATGGAAAAGGAAAGTGATCCTTTTTGGTAGCCTTATTGAGTTTTCTGTAATCCATGCATATCCTCCAACCTGTTACAGTTCTAGTAGCTATTAACACATTCTTCTCATTGGCTATTACTGTCACACCCCCTTTCTTTGGTACACATTGGATAGGGCTTACCCATGCACTGTCTGATATTGGGTATATGATGCCAGCATCTAGCCATTTAATGATTTCCTTTTTCACAAACTCCTTCATGATAGGGTTTAGTCTTCTTTGGCTTTCTATACTATTCTTAGAATTTTCTTCTAAGATGATTCTATGCATACACACAGAAGGACTAATTCCCTTGATATCTGCCATTTGCCAACCTATTGCTTTGGTATGTTTCTTTAGAGTATTGATGAGATCATTTTCTTGTTCTAAGGTTAAATCAGAAGCAATAATAACTGGTAAGGTCTCATTCTCTCCTAGAAAGACATACTTAAGATGCTTAGGAAATTCCTTCAATTCTAGCTTGGGAGGTTTTACTATGGAGGGTAAATTTTCCTTAAGGTTTGGATCCTCAAGATTGAGAGGTTCATAAGTTCTGGCCCAGACTTCCTTACAAGAGTTTCCTATTGGCAGGTTTTCCTTTTCTAGTAATTCCTCATCCAGCAATGCAGGTGCATCAAGTGCATCTGCATTAGCCAAATGATCATATTGCTTGTAAAATTGTTTCTCTACCAATTTATCTAGAGAAAAAATGGATGAGCATTCTTCTGTATTCTCTGTGGGATACTTCATAGCACTCATCACATTGAATTTTATCTCTTGATCATTCACTCTCATTGTAATTTCACCTCTCTGCACATCTATTAAGGTTTTGCCAGTTGCTAGAAATGGTCTTTCTAGGATAATAGGTACATCCTTATCTGCTTCAAAGTCAAGAATGACAAAATCTGCAGGGAACACAAATTTGTCTACCTTAACTAAGATGTCTTCTATTATACCATTGACCTATCTGCTAATTGAAGTGTCACAGTGGTTGGTCTTGTAATTCCAATTCCCAACTGGTTAAAAATAGATTTAGGCATTAAGTTAATACTTTCCCCTAAATCACATAAAGCTTTACCAGTATAAGAGGTTCCAATGGAAAATGGAATTGTAAAACTCCCTGGATCCTTCAATTTCCTAGGAATTTTACTTTGCATGATCTGACTACATTCTTTAGTCATGGCAACTGTCTCAAATTCCCCTAATATTTTCCTTTTGATAAGCACATCTTTCATGAATTTTGCATAGTTTGGAATTTGTTGAAGTGCTTCTACTAAGGGAACATTTATGTGCAACTGTTTTAGTACTTCTAAGAATTTGCCAAATTGTTTCTCCTCATGTGCTTTTTTCAATCTTTCTGGGTAAGGAGGAGGAGGGTACTCAGGTACTAACTTAGGTGTAGGGATTTGAACTTCTTCCTCTAATGCAGGAGCATTGGATGCTTCCACATTTCTTTCTTTGCTATTTTTCTGTTTTTCTTTTTCTTTTTCTCCCTTATCTACACTTTCTCTCTTATTTAATTCAATCAAATCCTTGCCACTTCTTAAGGAAATAGTTTTAACCTGCTCTTTTCCTTGTTTCTGGGAAGGAGTAGCTTCTGTATTGGAAGGTAAGGCTCCTGGTGGCCTTTGATACAAAGCTGTGGCTAACTGTCCTACTTGGGTCTCTAGATTCTTAATGGAAGCATCTTGAGCTTGTCTAGCTATTCTTGCTTCTCCTATGAATGATTGGAGCATATTTTCTAGAGAATTTTCATTGGTAGCTTGTTTTTGAGGTGGGAATCCTGGTGGTGTAGATGGTGCAGTATTAGATGCAGGTGCATTGTTATTGCCCCATCTAAAGTTGGGATGATTTTTCCACCCAGGATTGTAAGTGTTAGAATAGGGGGTTGTTATTTCTACCATAACCTACATAATTTACAGAAATAGGGTTGCTAGGACATTCCTCATACAAGTGACCTCCTCCACAATATACACAACTGGTGGTACCTGGAGGTGCTTGTTCTACTGCTGCTGCTGTGCTGTTGATGCTGCTGTGCTTGTTAACTGAAGTGAAGTTCTTTATCAAGTTAGCTAAAGTGGCTACTTGAGCAGATAAGGCTGTTACATCACTAACCTCATGTACCCCTGATGGTTTCTTTTGGGCACTCACCCTCTCAGTAGGCCAACTAGAGCTATTAGCTGCTATTCTATCAATTAACTCACATGCTTCATTGTATGACAGATTCAATAACACTCCACCAGAAGATGCATCAAGCATTATTCTGGTTTGAGGTTCTAAACCATTATAAAATGTTTCCATTTGAATAATAACAGGTAAACCATGATGAGGACATTTTCTTAAAAGTTCTGTCCACCTTTCCCATGCTTCAAATAATGATTCAAACTCTTTTTGCCTAAAAGATGTAATATCAGTTCTCATCCTGGCATTTTTGATAGGTGGGAAATATTTTCCTAGAAATTTTTCAGCCATTTCATTCCATGAATGGATAGAGTTAGGCTCTAAAGAATTGAGCCAAGTCTTAGCCCTATCTTTCAAAGAATAAGGAAACAACCTTAATCTGAAAGCATCTTCACTAACACCAGGTAAGATAAAGTTACTACATACTTCTATAAACTGTTTTAAATGCAAGTGAGGATCCTCTATAGGAGTTCCTCCAAATTGACCAATAGTTTGAAGCATTTGAAACATCATAGGTTTAAATTCAAAATGCACAGCATCAATATGAGGTGTAGATATGCTAGTTTGCATGTTTTGATGATCAAACTAAGCATAATCCCTCATAGGTCTATTTCTATCATTAATCATACCTATGGGATCCATGTGAATGAATCGTTCTCTGTGATCTTCTTCTGTATCTTAATGAGAGCCAGGACCTCCTCTTACTGAGTGTGGTCTTGAGCTTTGTCCTTCGCTGTGAGACATCTTGCAGGCTTGTTTCTTTTGCTTTTGGAGTCTTAACAATCTCCTAAATCTTTTTTCTATCTCTGGATCTAAACTGTATTCTGGTGTCCTGTTTCTGGTCCTGTACATATGCTAAAGCACCATGTGCTCCTGCATGACAGAAACTTGCAAATACCAGAATAATATACACTAAATTACAGTTTATCAGATTTTTAAAAGAATTTAACTACAATCCCGGCAACGGCGCCAAAAACTTGGTGTGTGGAAAACATGTGCAAGTATACACAGTCCATAACAAGTAATATAGTGTTTAGAACAGGTCGAACCCACAGGGATTGATGAACTCTTTCAAAAGTCAATATTATGTAATTTAGAGGAAAGTAACCAATTTAACAAGATAGTTGATAATGGTGAGTATCACAAGTAAGTTAGAATAAAGCAAAGTGTAAGTAATTGTAATGCAATAGAGAAAAGCTAATTGGAATGTCTTCCCCAAGTAACTTACTTATAAGTGTTTTCATGCAGTTATGATGCAGTTGCACTGAATGCTGTTGCATTAGTTGTGTGCCTTTCAGCCACTTTCTTCAGAGTTTCATTACAAGCTTCCTATGTCTAGGCTTAGCTAAATAAGTTCACTCTTGTCTTTTAAAGTATCCACAGTATCACTCTATGGACTATACTATCCTATGTCTAGGACTTAGTATGGTTTTCACAAAGTTTCCTTTATGTAAAACACTCACCCATATTAGTTCTTGAGTTCTTAATTGTAAACCATGTCTGCTTTTACAAATCTACTTATTATAAGTGATCAATCTCAAAATAAGTGTTGAAAATATTATCAAGCTAGAACTAAAGTGCACACATCATATACTTGTATTAAACTTACTTAAAAGCTCATTAAATGGTTAGAACATTCCAACTAAGAGAGGTTTAGCTCAACATAGACATTGCAAGGCAAATATAAACAGAATAGAACATGTTTATATAATTGGAATCACAAAAGAGAAACAACAAGATAGAGTTTACACAAGTTGTAGCTCTTAGCATGAATCCTCCTAGTAATGCAATTGCCTTAGCTTCTTAACACTTTAGTAAGAACTATGAAATCGAGGTAAGGAGGATTTGTCACTTCCTTCCTTTCCTTCTTACAAAAAAGAACTTAACTATGTAGAATGAAATTTTGATCTAACTTATGGATTGTGATGTATTTTCAAGTGAAGGAGTGAGGTCTTTATATAGTCTTCAAGAGAGGTGCTTCCTTCCTTCATGTTGAAGTAAACTAGAAGTTGGATCATGGTTAGTATTCAGAAGTTGTCTCCCAATTTGAGGTCTTCAATCTAGTGAGTAGGGAGGTCCAATGAGATATGAACATGTGTCCCTATGTAGATGACTCTTCAAAGCTATGTGGGAATAGTAGGCGCCGAAATATGAGGTGTTCTTGCTTTAGGGGACCAAGCATGAGCTCATCATGTGCAAGTGGATGTGCAAGTGGCTGGTTTCATCCTTGGAGTAATGCAGTTGCAATGCAGTAGCATTGTGCTGAGCAAGCGCAGTTGTAAGTGCCGAATCAATGCAGGAACATTTGATGTAGTGAGCATTTAGACTGCACTGAACAAACTTTATCAAACATACCACAATGTATCCAAAATGGCCTACTAACAACTATAACCATGTTAAACACTCAAGTTATCACATATTACATAAAATACTATATAGACTCTTTATCTTCGCTTGAAAGAGAGGAATTTAGTAAGTTTAATCATATGAATAACTCTATATAAAATAGAGTTATCAACGACCCGTGCGTATGGGAGCACAGACCGTGCGCAGTGTTCTGTCCAAATTTTCTGAACTTGCCCGAAATGATCCCGATCGATTCCAATCCTTTTCTAATCCTTTCCTAACCCTTCTCCAATGATATTAGGCTTATAATCGGTTGCAAAGTTATGTTTAATTCGAAAAACCGTAAAAATAGTATACGGGAGTGAACACATACTATGCTTATTATGTACAACTAAATGTTCAACTATTGGTTTAATGTAAATGAACTATGAGTTCAAATGATAGTGGATATATATATTATATCGAGTTTCGGTGACGACCCATGATGTTAACATACTAGGCGGGGCAGTCATGATCCCCTACCCTAGACTCCGTGCCATTAGGAAAAATGCTATTGGTAAGGGGGTTCACCAGGTATATAGCAACGGATTGCAGTCGGTGTTATGTTAAAAGTTGTCGTGCGATACACCGGGTATATAGCAACGGATTGCAGTCGGTGTCGTACTTTGTTTGTTGTGCGATTGACAGGTTCACCGAGTATGTAGCAGTAACGCAGTCGCTGATCTGTTAAAAGTTAAATAATGTGGTTCACCGAGTTTGTAGCGGTAATGCGGTCGGTGACGTGTTAAGTTAAAAAGGAACTCATAATTGAACCGAGAGTGTTAGCAGGGGTCTCGGTAGAACTCACTGAGATTGTATCTCATTGTTTATATGTTGTTGTTTTACAGAGAAACAAGGAAAGAGAGAACCACAGAGGCACGAGTAGGTTGAGATCGGATGGTTGCTGATGATTTAACTTTATGCTTAAGTTTATGTTTCCCTTTGTTGTCTATGTACTGCAACACTATGTCTTTAGTGTTATATCTTTCTTCCGCTTTCTTGTATGATACTGAATACTATAGTTGCTGATGGTTTATGGTCTGAGAACCGTATTGTCTTGTTTGTTAATAAGACTGTTTGGTTTATATTCAGCGAAAATTTATAGTGATATTCATTGTCTAAGCAGGAAATATATCTCTGGTGTTCTAGGGATGGTACACTTGGGTATTTTTACTAAATAAAAATACCGGGGTGTTACAGTTGGTATCAAGGCAGTTCGACCTAATCGGACTTAGTTTAGGGTTGAGTCGATTCCTTGTTAGTCCTTGTTGTAATTATACTTGTAATGCTAAGAGACATTGAGCCTGATCAACTTAATACTTAGTGCATCATAAGAGGAATTATGGCAGGATGATCAAGACGCAATCCTCAACCAAGACCGGAATCTCCGACCGGTGCATCCTCAGGCAAGGTGACATGACAGTGGAAGAATACATCGCTAAGTTTGAAAAGTTGTCTCAGTTTCATCAAGTGATAAAGTATTCCCCGAATGAGGAATGGAGGATGCAGATGTATAAGATGGGCCTTCGTGCTTATATGACTCAGGGTCTCAGTCCTTATACTCTCACCAATTATGCTGAATTAGTGCAACTAGCCTATGTCGCCGGGGATGATCAACTCCGAATGCAAAGTCCTAAGATAATTTCATCAAAGGAAAGGCAGGTGCAATTCTTCGATTCTTCAAAGGTCAGAAGATGTTCTAACTGTGGAAAGCATCACAGTGGTGATTATAAGCAAGGATCTAATCGGTGCTATTATAGTAATTTAGAGGGGTCACTATGGTAAAGAGTGCCCAACAAGGAAGAGTTTCAAAGAAGCTCAAGCAACTCCAACACGCGGACGAATCAACACTTTGGATGCCCAAACAGTCACACCAGCAGACAATTTACTGAGGGGTATGGGATCAGTTTCAATAACTACGTCAGTATATTATATGATTCGGGTGCAACCCACTGTTTTATAGCTCAATCATGTGTGGATCGGTTGGTACTAGCGAATCTCCGCTATCCGAGCCGATAACTATTTTTACTAGTGCTAAGGGTCGTGTCCAGACCCAATCATTGTGTCAAAATAGTCTACTGGTCATAGGAGACAGAAATTTTGTTGTAAAATTTATTTGTTTGCCTAGGAGAAGTATGGACCTCGTTGAGTATGATTGGATGACTGCAACTCAGGTTACTATAGATTGTGCCAATCGAACGATTAGTTTCGCCTCAGGATCAGTTGAATTGCCAAAGACCAATTTCTGACGCAGTTATCTCTTTCACCTCAGCAAGCCAGTCATTTTTCTGGATGAAGTTTCTTCAATACCTCCAGATCGAGAGGTAGAGTTTTCTATAGAATTGGTTCCTGGCACACGATCAATATCTATCACTCCTTATCGAATGTCTCCTTTAGAATTAAAGGAATTGAAGTCTCAACTTGAAGAGTTGATCTTTAAGAGGTTCATCCGACCGAGCGCTTCTCCATGGGGTGCTCCGGTGTTACTTGTCAAGAAGAAAGATGGAAGTATGAGATTGTGTATTGACTACCGGCAACTCAACAAAGTGACGATCAAGAACAAATATCCTTTGCCAATGATACACAAATTGCTGGATCAACTTCGAGGTGCCGTGGTGTTTTCAAAAATTGATCTGAGGTCAGGTTATCATCAGTTAAAGGTTAGAGCCTTAGTTATTCCGAAGACAGCTTTCCGTACTAGGTATGGACATTACGAGTTTGTAGTGATGCCCTTCGGTTTGACTAACGCTTCGGCGGTATTCATGGACTACATGAACCGAGTTTTTCACACTTACCTAGATCAGTTTGTTGTGGTTTTCATTGATGATATATTGGTGTACTCTAAGACCATTGAGGAGCCTGTTCAACACCTTCACATTGTTCTGAATGTACTCCGAGAAAAGAAATTGAATGCAAAGCCGTCGAAGTGTGACTTCTGGATGCCTGAAGTGAAGTTTTTGGCACACGTGATTTCTCAATCGGGGGTCGCGGTGGATCCTAGTAAGGTGGAAACTGTGTTAAACTGGGAACGACCAACATCAGTCACAGAGATCAGAAGTTTCTTGGGTCTAGCTGGGTATTATAGGAGATTTATTCAAGGGTTCTCGCAGTTAGTTCTTCCGCTTACTCGGTTAACTTGTAAGAGTCAGCTGTTTACGTGGGATGCGGATTGTGAAGAATGTTTTCAAGAATTGAAAATTCGGTTGACTTCTGCTCCGATCCTAATTCTTCCGGATCCGTCTTTGGAATTCCAAATTTACTGCGATGCTTCTGGGAAGGGTTTAGGATGTGTTCTCATGCAGAATCAACAAGTAGTAACTTACGCGTCCAGGCAATTGAAGTCTCATGAGGAGAATTATCCGACTCATGATTTGGAGTTGGCAGTTATTGTGTATGCACTAAAGGCTTGGAGATAATACATGTATGGGTTTCGTTTCAAAGTCTTTAGTGATCACAAAAGCTTAAAGTATCTGTTTGATCAGAGAGAACTGAATAACAGGCAAACAAGATGGATAGAATTTCTGAAGGATTATGACTTCGAGTTGAAGTAACAACCAGGAAAGGTCGATGTTGTAGTTGGTGCGCTTAGTAGGAAATCGCTTCACACGGCTGAGTTAACGATGTGTGAAATGGAGTTGTTAGAGTCTTTTAGCTCTAAGTCGGGGAACATCCATAAGTTTCCACTTTAGTGGCAAGGTTTTGGTGTTAACCTTTTGCTTGCGAAGGTTAACAATCAGATAGTGTTATGTAATTCTGTTTGACAAGTCAAACGTGAATACGAATATGAAAGTGAGGCGACTGCTGACTGTTTTTCACGTTGTGAATACCCATCAAAGGATTAATTGATGGATCTGCTTGTAAGTGACTGGAATTTCCGAAGTGAATATTGGCGTGCGGCATGGTAGTTTTGAAACTCATTTTATGAAAACCCGCATGCTAAAGTTAATTTTGGGAACGGATCAAGAGGCTAATAAAATCTGATGGAGGAAAATTATTGGAGGCGTACTTAGGTTGAGGGGAATACCTCAACGCTATTGGCCAATTCAGAAAGGAATTGGGTGCGTCGTTGGTAAAAATATCGTGAGGAAAGTTGCAATAGAGAAAAAGGAACTCTGAGTTCAGTTTGATAGTTGTTTTGAAAACAACTATGAGGTAATTTGATTGTTTTCAAATTTATTTGATGTCCTCACGGCTTATTTATACATGAGAGGCCAAAGTTTTTAAAACCCTCCTTCCATCTTTTTGAAAAAGTTTTACCTCGAAAACTTGGAAGTGAGTCAAGGGATTTCCAGCAAATTTAGACATTTCTGAGAATGTCGATTCTCGGTTAGTCAAATAAAGGACTTGACGAAATTTTGATGACAAAATTCTTTCAAGTTGGGGTGAATGTAGCATCCCCAAAATAATTAATAGAATTATTTGGATGTTAACCCAATTGAATTATTTTAATGCTTGACTGGTAAATTTATTGAGTACTAAATTAATTATTGATTGGTGTATATTTATAAATTGAAGAAGTAGGTTTTTGGGCGCTAAAATCAAATAAGGGATTTGGTGAGGTTTGTTGAGAAATTAGAATTTAAGTGAGGGTTATTATGGTCATTGACCCATAATATCACTTAAGTTATATATATATATATATATATATATATATATATATATATATATATATATATATATATATGTGTGTGTGTGTGTGTGTGTGTGTGTGTGTGTGTGTGTGTGTGTGTGTGTGTGTGTGTGTAAAAGAAATGAAAGAAAGAATTAAGAGAAAGGAAAAGAAACGAAGGAAAGAAACAGAGAGGAGAAAAGAAGGAAAAGAAAAGAAAAAGGAAGAGAAAAGAATGAAGGTGGCGAAGAGGGAGAAGAGAAGGGACAAGATGATATTTCCATGCTTTGATCTCCTTCTTTGTTCCATGTGAATCACCTCATCATCCTCTTCAATTTGGTACAAGAATCATCAACAACAACTCACTATCTCACATGTTGCCATTTTCGAAATTTGAAGGAAAAAGAGAAGTTTTGGAGCTATCTTCTTCAATCAAGTAGTTTGAAGGTTAGGGAAACCCATTTGAGAGTTTGAATGCAAGCTAGGAGTAAAGGAATCAAAGACTGGGTGAGTTAGGGTTTGAGAATCAAAATTGGGGTTTTATGTGAATAGGAGCAAATGGAGCTAGGAGATGATGAATAGTGTTTTGGGGTACTTCATGGTTGATTGGGAAGCTTTGGAGTCTTTGAGGAACTTGGAACCTTAGGAATCAAGTTGATGGTGCGTAGGTCAAAGTTGATATTACTCGCGGGTCGGATGTTCGAGTGGCGGAAAGCTTTGGAAGCGGATTTGAGTGTCGACGGAGCGTCGAAGTTGATGCGGGGATCGTTCGCGTGGTTATGTGGAAAATTGTGTTTTGGTGGATCCTCGGTTATTTGTGATTTTCATCACAATTGGTGAGTTTTACTCACGTTTAGGTTTTTGAATTAATAAACTTAAATTGTGAAATGTGTTTCGGTTTTTGATTCGTGTCGAAAAAGTATTTTGTACGAAAATCACGTTTTATGCCCAATTGGTTTTTGGATTGTTTGATTGATGATTCGATGATGATCATTGTTGTTTGAATATGTTTTTAGACTGTTTTTATGTTGGGAATGGACTGGAACAGGTATCGGAATTGACCGGAACAACGAAAAATGCAAAAACTGGACAAAACCAAAGTGCTGTCAGAGACGCACGACCCGTGCTCCCCAAGCGCACGGATCGTGCGCCTCGTGCGTATGGGAGCACGGACCGTGCGCAGTGTTCTGTCCAAATTTTCCGAACTTGCCCGAAATGATCCCGATCGATTCCGTTCCTTTTCTAATCCTTTCCTAACCCTTCTCCAATGATATTAGGCTTATAATGCCATGATTTTGAATATGTTTTCAAAGGTTTTTATAATGGGTTGCAAAGTTATGTTTAATTCGAAAAACCGTAAAAATAGTATACGGGAGTGAACACATACTATGCTTATTATGTACAACTAAATGTTTAACTATTGGTTTAATCTAAATGAACTATGAGTTCATATGATAGTGGATATATATATATATATATATATATATATATATATATATATATATATATATATATATATATTATATCGAGTTTGGGTGACGACCTATGATGTTAACATACTAGGCGGGGCAGTCATGATCCCCTACCCTAGACTCTGTGCCACTAGAAAAAATGCTATTGGTAAGGGGGTTCACCGGGTATATAGCAACGGATTGCAGTCGGTGTCATACTTTGTTTGTTGTGCGATTGACAGGTTCACCGAGTATGTAGCGGTAACACAGTCGGTGATCTGTTAAAAGTTAAATAATGCGGCTCACCGGGTTTGTAGCAGTAATGCAGTCGGTGCCGTGTTAAGTTAAAAAGGAACTCATAATTGAACCGAGAGTGTTAGTAGGGGTCTCGGTAGAACTCACTGAGATTGTATCTCATTGTTTATATGTTGTTGTTTTACAGAGAAACAGGGAAAGAGAGGATCACAGAGGCACGAGTAGGTTGAGCTCGGATGGTTGCTGATGACTTAACTTTATGTTTCCCTTTGTTGGCTATGTACTGCAACACTATGTCTTTAGTGTTATATCTTTCTTCCGCTTTCTTGTATGATACTGAATACTATAGTTGCTGATGGTTTATGGTCTGGGAACCGTATTGTCTTGTTTGTAAATAAGACTGTTTGGTTTATATTAAGCAAGAATTTATAGTGATATTCAGTGTCTAAGCCGGAAATATATCTCTGATATTCTAGGGATGGTACACTTAGGTATTTTTACTAAATAAAAATACAGGGGTGTTACAATCAACAATCATAAATTATCAAAAAGAAAAGTGACATATAATAGCATATGATAAAAGTTTTACTAGTATCTACTCAATCAACAAATCAATTTAATTGTCAAAAAAAATCAGTTTAGGAATTTTGATCAAAACTTTGCGGCTAAATATATATTTTGGCCCTTTATCTTTGGGGTTGTGGTCACTTTGGCCCTTTATCTTTTTTTTTCTCATTTTAGATCCTCATGTTTTTTGTGTGTGTCATTTTGGCCCCTGCCGTTATCATTTTGGTCTCTTATGTTTTTAATTGATTTCATTTTAGTCCCTTATGTTTTTAATTGATTTCATTTTGGGCCCTTATGTTTTTAATTGATTTCATTTTCGTCCTTAAAAATTTGCCTAAAAAAACATAAACATAACGACAGGGGCCAAAATGACACACAAAAAAAAACATGAGGGTCTAAAATGAGAAAAAAAAAGATAAAGGGCCAAAGTGACCACAACCCCAAAGATAAAGGGCCAAAATATATATTTAGCCAAACTTTGCCTAGCAAAGAATATTCCGAAATCATTTTAAAATCTTAGAAATATTTGGAAGAAAATAATTTTAAATTAATACTAACTAATCGCTTAAAACACTCATCAATCAACATACAAAGTTGTTGTAACAACAATAATCAAAAGAAGGTAAAACAAAATACTAATCAGAATGGTCTCACCCGAAAATCGAAATGCAGATGAAACCTCCAACCCCTTGATGATGTCTTTTTCCTTCTCCAGAAAAAAAACAATAGATCTCCAAGAACCTCAAGCGGTGTGATGCCCCAATTCCGCTGATCCTCCACTATAGTATTTCTATATGAGAAGAGACAATGGGTTTGATATATGGAACCTTTCCAGATCTTAGACTAGTAGAACTTCGTACTGAAAAGGTGTTATGAAATAAGTGATAAAAGCAAGGAGAAAGATGAAGAAGATGAACAAGAACAAATATGGAATATGAGAGCTTTTTCCTTATACTCTTCAAGTGTGACTTTACATAGGAGTGAACCCTATTTATAGGGTGAGAAAAGGTAAATGAAAGATCAATCTTAAAGTTCCACTAACAACCCATTTCATCAAGGAAACTGGAAGTCTAATAGGAGTGGACATCTATTATCATATATTATTCATAACAATTTGGTAATTTTAGTAGTTTTAATAGAGAGATTATAGTAAATAATAAATTTTAGATTATTTAATTATTGAGTATAATATGAATTTAACAATTTAGTTTTTTGAAACTTTTTTTTAAAATTTGGTTAAAGGTATGGGTTATTTTTTAATTTATTTTTTTAAAATAGTTGTGTTGGAAAAAGTCTAAAAAAAGTCGATACTGCCGTTGGCACTCTCGTTGCCACTCTCGTTGCCACTCATGTTGGCAATCCCATTGGAAAAAAAATGAGGAAATATTTTTTTTAAAAAAAGCAGATTTTAGAATATTAATTAAATCATATTTTTAAAGAAAACAGTTTTAAAAAAATTCAAAAAAAAACTGTTATTTTTTTAAGAAAAAAGATTTATAAAAAAAACTGTTTTAATTTTTTTTAAAAAAAGAAAACTTTCTTTTTATAAGAAAAACGTTTTTTTTTTAAAAATTACATCTGACAAAAAGTGCTGTTTTTTCTGTAAACGTACTGCATTTTACTGCAAAAGCGATGCATTTGTCTACAAAAGCGCTGCATTTTCTGCAGCAGGAAAAAGCGTTGTCTATTACTGTAAAAGCGCTGCCTTTTGCTGGAAAAGCGCTGCAGGACTGCTGTGACTGCAAAAGCGCTGCCTTTTGCTGTAAAAGCGCTGCAGAACTGCTATGACTGCAAAAAGCTGACTTTTTTTTGTCTTTTTACGGTAAAATGACAAAAACACCCCTAAAATTGGACAAATGGCAAAATTTTACAATGTTTAAATTTGTAAATTTGGTGGTATGTGTTTTGTCTGTTTTCCCTCAAGAATTGTATATCTCTTTGAGTAACAAAACAGAAGCCTTCCTTATGGTTCTCACAATTTTATTAGGCCTATTATGTTTCGCCCTATGTTTCATAGCAGATGCCACACGTTCTTAAGTAAAATTTTATATTATGTTTGAAAATTATACCTTGGTATTCCTTATCCTACTGCCCGTTACAACCACTACAATAAAATAATAAATATAATAAATATTATTATGATAATTATGTGTCACTCTCTCTCTTACATGATACAAAAAGTGCTTTCAAGGAGTTAAACTTGTTCACATGTTATTGTTTTTTTCTATTTGGATACATTCATGCCTCTTAATATGTTGATAGTATTTAGTGATATTTCTCCAACCATGTGGTTGTGCCTTGAGGGATGGTCAGTGTTACTTCCAGTGTGCCTGTAGTGGTGCTGTTGCCACTAATGTTATTTTCAATCATGGACGATTCCAATAGGAGAAGAACAACATGGCCCAACACTCTCTTTTAACTTTCCCTCCATTCTATCCCTTTTTCTCTTTTTCCATAATCCCTACTTTGTTGCTTTCAGCTTTCTCATTTGCTTTTTTCATTCACTTAGTTTTATCAATTTAGCAACAAGTATCCTCGGCTACCATGATCCATAACCTAATAATGGACCTAGTTAGGTTACAATCAATGGGCCCAATAAATGACCAAGCTAATTAATGATACACCATGCATGTTACCATCACTTTATCCATCTCAAGTAAAGTTGTTATGTTAGGTATCAGTGCAATTGATTTGAGTGTGCTTTCTTCTTTTCACCAAGGAATAGTGTGAACATCCATAGTATTCCAAGTACTATAACTAAATTGAGGAATAAATTAAAAATACCAAATGGGTGCCTGCAGTTAAATGTGCAACAGTAAGGTTTGGGTGTTTTTTTTTACCCCCCTCATTAGACCCCATACCCCTATTTTACCATAAATCTCCAAAATACCCCTAATTTTTTTAAATTTTCGGAAATACACATATTTCCGGAAGGCAGAAATATGGGTTTTCCGGAAATACCTCAAAAAATATGTGTATTTCCGGAAAACCCATATTTCTATCTTCCGGAAATATGTGTATTTCCGGAAATTTTAAAAAAATATTTTTTTTTTAAAATTAAAAAAAAATTACGCAAAATAATTAAATGTAACGAAACTCGCTAAACTAATAAACAATAATAGTACAGTATCAATACAGTATCAACACAAAATGATGATGGCTATGGCCAACGAAGAGTCTTCCCTCACTATCATTTTTACTAATCAGGGCCTCATTGATCATCAGGGCATCATCATCAACGAAGATGATGATGTCTGTTTCAAGGGGCGAGACACGTTCCAGTGTAGGTTAAAACACAGCATAACATTTGCTGCCTGAAAGAGAGACTACTGCGTAAGGTGCAATTGGAGGGCGACGAGCATGAAATAATTAGTATAATTTACCAGAAACCAGCTTGGGTTAATGGACGTGTGCACTGGTCTGCAATGGATGTAAACAACGACGATGACGTCCAAGCCATGATGGCCATTCATGTCATCTTTAAATGGAAGGGTTTTCTGCATTTGTACGTCGAAACCAGAAGGACCGTCGCTGAGATCCTTCGTCGTTTCACTCCACCATCTCAGTAGTTTCTATTATGTTTTCGTTTTGTTTGTTGTTGCAATCTGTTATTTTAAATCAATGTAGAAGGCATTTTTAATTAATCAAATAAATGTTTTATTTTTTATTTTTGCACTCCGAAAACACCATATTATATGATAAATTCGGAAGGCAATTTTTAGGGATTTCCGGAAATACATCAAATCTAGATAAATCCAAAAGTATGTTTTTTTGATTTTCCGGAAATATCGCATTTTACGGTATTTCCGGAATGTAAAATGTGTTCCGGAAATACCGTAAAATACGATATTTCCGGAAAATCAAAAAAACATACATCCAAATTTATCTAGATTTGAGGTATTTCCAAAAATTTTGAGAATTTAAGAGGTAGTTTCATCCGTTTGATTATTTAGGGGGGGGGGGGGGGTATATGGTATAAGAGGGGAGAAAAAAAAACAGCCGTAGGGTTTTAGTCATACCGCTAGCTAGTAAACAGAAGTACAACTTGTGGTCGACCTACATTGCAATAATTGTCTGCAAGTGCATCCCTCAATCTTTTTAAAATAAAAAATTACAACTATCTTAAGATTTTATTGTTTTGTACCTTTTTATTTTTATATAGCAAAGTCGCCTGACTCGTTTTTATATTATATTGACATTTTATTTTGACGTGGTATATTATATTGACACTAGGGATGGCAAAACGGGTTTGACCCGCCGGGCCGGCCCGTTGACCCGCCAAAAAAAGGCGGGCCGGGCTGAGGTATTGGGACCGCTGACCCGTTGAGCCCGCCCCGCCAAAAAAAAAACCGCGAGCTAAAGCAAATATGGGGCGGGCCGGCCCGTCAGCCCGTTTTTTTTTTTTTTTTTTTAAATTTTAAAAAATCTATTGTGGATCTGAAGGCCTTACTTGAAATCTAAAATATGCTATTCCATAATTCTTGCATTTCCATAAAGATGAATAATCTAACTGTTAAAATGGAAGCAGTTTTTCCTTTGCATTTTTTCTGTGATATATTTTCTAATTTTATACACCTATTTTTACTCCTTTACATTTTAGGTATTCTGCAAGGCATACAGACAGGTTGATCCTGCTGTCCATTCAAGTATGAGGCATCTTTTTGGAACTTGGAGAGGAGTCTTTCCTCCTCAGACCCTTCAGATAATCGAGAAGGAACTTGGCTTGACTCCTGCAGTCAATGGTTCAGCTTCTGCATCTACTACACTTAGAAGTGATTCTCAGTCACAACGCCCACCTCATAGCATCCACGTGAATCCTAAGTATTTAGAAAGGCAGCGTCTTCAGCAGTCCAGCAGGGTAAGTGAACTGATTTTTCCTAAAACTAATCCTCAAAGTAATTGAGATGTTGGATTTGATTGGAATAGGTCAAGATCGGACAAGATTACAAATTTTTTATTTATGAATTGGTATTTGCAGTCATGTGTTCCTTGGATGATGAAACAGGGCTGGAAGACATATCATTTTCACCCAATTTTGAGTCTGATTATTGCTTATCAAAACACAATACAGTAGTATTCTTGCAATTAGTGTATTCAATTATTTTTGAATGGAACTGTTGAAGTTTTGGGTTTTAGATAGAAAGGCAAACAAGAGAATAAAGAGTAAAGAATATTGAAAAAAAAAATTCAGACGGGCCGGACCGCCAACCCGCCAGCCCATCACTTAGCGGGCCGGGCCAGTCTTTTGAACTCGCCATTTTTGGCGGGCCGACTCGCCCCGCCCCGTTTTTAGCGGGCCGAAGGCAAAACGGGCCGGGCCGGGCCGGGCCGGACCGCTTTGCCATCCCTAATTGACACTACTAGTAGATAAAGAACATAAAAATTGGAAATTTAACATTGATTTAGGTGAAAACAGGTGTTGTAAGTTTTTTTAGATAAGCAACTATATTGATAGGGCACAAGCGGTACACTAACCCTTACAATAAAAGTGAGACATCGTTAAAACCTCATAGAGTCAAAACCCATTGGAAAAAAGACACTAAGATGAAAAAGAGTACCCCACACAAAGCATACATTACATGGAGAGGAGACAACCCATAAGACAACCCATAGGGCAATTGAGCCAATTCGAGAAATCTACCCCACAATTTTGCTCCTTCCTAACTATAAACCAACCCCAAGAAGTTTAAATAATAGCATTTACAATTGAATTAGTATTAACAACCTCTCCCTAAAAAGCACTCTCTTCCGAGCAGACCAAATGCTCCAAACTACATATGACAATCCAAATAAGATGCTTAACACCCCCCTATCCTCTTCCCTTTAATTTTCTCACCAAACATTAAGAAATTGGATACCACATCCTCCTGGAGAATATCATTCAGCCCCAGCCATGTAAAAATGCTACTCCATATCCTCTTAGTCACTTCGCAAGCACATAAAAGATGTGATGATGACTCAGTTTCTTTGAAACAAAAAACACAACATAAGTCCCTCGTGGATGTGTTGTGTGAAAACAATATGTGCAAGTATACACAGTCGCAACAAGTAATAAAGAGTAAGTAGAGATCGTTCCCACGAGGATTGTTCAGTTCTTTTCTATATTTAATTAGCAAGCAAGCATTATATGTTGTCGCAACAGTTGCTATTTTGTCAAATACTTTCACTAGGGTTTCGCTACAAGAGCCTATGTCTAGGCCCTAAATAGGAATACCCTAGCTAGGCTACTTACGCACCCACAGTATTCATCTTATGGATTTTACCCTCCTATGTCTAGGTTTTAAGCAATGATTACTAAAGTGTCATTTAATAACCACTATCCATATTATCCTTTCAGATCAATTTATAGCAAACAACAATAAATAAAGTGACTGTCACCTGTGCGGATGCATGGGTAAAGTACTAGTTTTTCTCCGGATAACAGTCGGTTCTGTCCGGTTTTGTGGTTTTATGCCGGTTTTCAAGTTTCGAATCCGGTTCTTTAACTAGGCAGTTTTTGACCAGAGTGACCTTGTAATTTTTTTTATAAGCACCCTTGTTGTTCTGGACTGGACCAAGAGGTCCATTTACCAATATCAGGGGGTGCACTTAGCAACAAGATATGGATCAGCCCAATCAACTTGGCCCGTATCCACTACATACTAGCCCGATACGCTTGGAGGGTTCAGATCGCCTCCACGAGGTACGCACGCTTGGAACGAACAGCAATTTCCTATAAATTCCGGCTCGCATAGCCATTTACGAGGTACGCACTATTCCCTTGCAAATTCACTAGCTTATTCTCATACTGACTTGAGCGTCGGAGTGGCTATGCAGGTACCCCCCGGGAGCTCACTGACCTACTGCCAGGGCAGCAAGAGACCCACCAACAGCAGCCTACCAAATTACTGCTAGGTACAGAACATTGGCGACCACAGTGGGAGGTTTTTATCTCTCAAATCACTACTCATTCAACCTTTCTCTTGCTACCCTCTGGCTTCCAAGCTCAGGCCCCGTGTCCGAAGCGTGGCCATACCCACGCCCCAACCAGAGCGACCTCTTGTGCAATCGCACTCCGACAATGCTGCAGCAAGAAGCTCACCCAAGACAGATTGAAGGGAGATTCGCTTCTTTGCCTGTACAGCCTCTCCCCGGCTGGGGAACTCCTCCTCAGGCGATGGTGGCTACAAGACGTGTACATCACTTTCCCCCTAGGCAGAATAGGCAGGGTGCCACAAGCTGGCACCCAGGAGGGCGCCTGGCAGGGCACCGGATCAAGCTTCACAACTCTCACACGAAGAAAGCCATAAGCCGGCACCCACGAGGGCGCCGCCAGGGATCACCATCGAGGAGATCCCCCGACCTAGGAGGGTACCAAGGTTTGGGATCGCCATCGAGGAGATCCCCCGACTTAAGAGGGTACCAAGGCGCCAACCACAAAGAGGACCCGGCACCCAGGAAGGTGCTCTAGTATGCAGGCCATAACTTCGTCCATACTTATCCAAAGGAGGCGTGTGAGCATGCGTTGGAAATATAAGAAGAAGAGCTACAATTCTCATGTTGAGCTCAAAATCTAATTCAGACGTCTCCGCACCAACGAAGGGCGCCCATGAGGGCGCCATCAGCATACTTATCTGATGGAGGCGTGTGAGCATGCGTTGGAAAGCTAAGATGAAGAGCTACAATTCTCATGTTGAGCTCAAAATCCAATTCGGACGTCTCCGCACTAAGGAAGGGCGCCCATGAGGGCGCCAGCAGCATACTTATCCGATGGAGGCGTGTGAGCATGCGTTGGAAAGCTAGGATGAAGAGCTACAATTCTCATGTTGAGCTCAAAATTAAATTCGGACGTCTCCGCACCATGGAAGGGCGCCCATGAGGGCGCCAGTAGCATACTTATCCGATGGAGGCGTGTGAGCATGCGTTGGAAAGCTAAGATGAAGAGCTACAATTCTCATGTTGGACTCAAAGTCCAATTCGGACGTCTCCGCGCCCGGGAAGGGCTCCCATGAGGGCGCCAACAGCATCCGAAAGCGGCGTTTTGGCACAAGGCGCCCACGAGGGCGCCAGCATTAGGGCACACCATCTTGGCCCAAGGCGCCCAGGAGGAGGGTGCCAACTTCAGGATATTGCGTTTTTAATGAGTCCATAACTTCATCCATGCTTATCCGATGGAGGCGTGTGAACATGCGTTGAAAAGCTAAGAAGCAGAGCTACAATTCTCATGTTGAGCTCAAAATCCAATTCAGACGTCTCCACACCCAGGAAGGGTGCCCATGAGGGTGCCAACATCAGAATGCAGCACCATGGCGCAAGGCGCCCAGGAGGGCGCTGTTGACTCTCAATCATATGATGTAAGTTATGCATTTTTAGGACCAATTGTGCAGGTTTTCCATTGTATCACAGTCATTATCTGGGGACTTAGTCTAGTTTTAGATAATTGTAGTAGGAAGTTCATTTGTAAGTAATTCCTTTACTTCTGGAGCTAAATTAGACTTGAAGACCTCTAATTGGTTGTGGCATCATTCGGCGAACCAGACACTTGCCCGGAAATGCAGCAAAATGGAGGGATTTGATTTCTGTTTAATATCGCGTCGCGACCAGGAGGGTTCGCGACGCGACCAGGAGAATTTTTGCAAACCCAGATGTTTCTGTCATATTTCGCGACGCGACTGGCACGTATTGCGTCGCGATGGTGCGCTAAATTTTGCAAAGCCAGATGTTTCTGTCATATTTTGCGACGCGACTGGCACGTATCGCGTCGCGATGGTGCGCTAATTTTAGGGTTTTTAAAGCAGTTTCAGCGTTTTTAAAAAGGGGACTTCGTCCTGGGATCTGAGCCACACTTTGGAGCAGCTGGAGGGTGCGATTTTGGGGCCTTCTCACCACTTGGGAACAAGGGATTGAAGGTTCTAATGTCTTCCTTTATGTTTGTCTTCTATTTTATGTTGGTTTCTACTCTTAGGATGGATTGTAACTAATTTTCTTAGATTAGGGAGAGATGAATCTCCCAACCCGATATGTGAACCATTGTTCTAATCAATTTAATTGTTATTCGATTTACTTTGTCTCCCAACCCTATCATGTGAACCATTGTTCTAATCAATTCAATTGTTATTCATGTGATGGCTTAGGTGAATTCGTGTAAAATTCTCGATCTTAATGCATTACCCTTTGGCATGTCTCACCTAAGGAATTAGGGTCACTCTTAGGGTAATAGGGGTCTTGAGGCAAGGAATTGCCCTTGACCTTAATTAGTGAATTGAATCTAGAAATTGAATAATTAACTTCAATTGGCTAAGATTCATGTGATAGGCGAGGAGAGAGGATTCGATCCCTAGTCGTTGTTCTCATATTCTTAAGTACGTTTTGTGTACCGTTACTGTTACTCATATTACCAAACCTTTACAATCTAAGAATTTGCAACTTTGCTATTGTTTTCAACGCGCAATCCCTGTGGAATCGACCGGTTACTTACCGTATTTTATTACTTGCGACGAAAATTGGTACACTTGCCAAAAATCTTAACAAGTTTTTGGCGTCGTTGCCGGGGATTGTTGACTTTGTTGTCGACAAGGCAAACGAGTTGATTCTAGATTTTTAGTTTTTTTTGTTTGTTTTTAGTTACCTAATTTTGCTGCTTAGTGATTTTCTTGGACCTGTTGACGTTTGCGTGGTATTTCCAAAGAACTATTTATACAGGGGCACAGGTACATTCGGTTGAATTAATGGCTGAAAATCCACTGGGCAGACGCACTCTCAATGATTTTGGGAGAAGAATTCAAGGCACACATACTCACACCTTCCAACCAGTGTGGGCGGCCACCTTTAATATCAAGTCGTCCGTTCTCTCAGCATTAAGGTCAAAGCCGTTTTCTGGGTCAGAGACTGAAGACCCCAATCAACACTTATCCCACTTCCATGAAATCTGTGGGACCACATATCCTGCGGGAGTAGATGAAAACTCCAAGCAGTTGCGCCTGTTCCCTTTCACTTTAACAGGCCGAGCAAAGGATTGGTTGAATACTCTCCCACCAGGAACTATTAATGCCTGGAGTGAACTGGAAGGTAAGTTCCTAACAAGGTTCTTCCCAATTTCGAAGTTTATTGAAAAGAGAACAGAAATCTTCAACTTCGCACAAGAGGATGCAGAGTCCCTGTACGATTCCTGGGAGAGATTCAAATTGTCATTAAGAAAGTGTCCTGGGCATGGTATTGACGATTTTGTGCAGCTACAAACCTTCTATCATGGATTGAAACCTCAAACCAGGATGATGCTAGACACCTCAGCAGGAGGGTCTTTGGGTAACAAAACCTGGGAAGAAGCGACACAATTGATAGACGATATGACATCAAATGAATATAGAATGCCGAATGAGTGTATAGCTGTACAGGACAAGAGGATTTTGGAACTGGATTCTAATAGTGCTGTGTTAGCTCAACAAAAGCTAATGTCTCTTCAAATCGAATCTCTCACTA
The DNA here is from genome assembly GCA_039519185.1 of Astragalus membranaceus. Taxonomy (NCBI): domain Eukaryota; kingdom Viridiplantae; phylum Streptophyta; class Magnoliopsida; order Fabales; family Fabaceae; genus Astragalus; species Astragalus membranaceus. The sequence continues at coordinate 49,227,024 of CM076846.1, forward strand.
AACAAGTGGCAGCTGCCTTGGAGAGTAGGTCTCGAAACCCAACAATTACCCAAGTAAAACAACTCCATGACCAGGGGACTCAATTGAACGATGTACTATCCCAATGTATGCAAACGACTCAGACCACATTGAAATCCCAAGAACAAGTCATACAAGGCATGGAGAGGAACCATGAGGTTTCATTAAAGAACTTGGAGAGCCGGATGGGTCAGATGTCAAGGCAACTTGCTGGGACATCCAAGAGTAGTTTTTCTGATAGCACTGTGGAGAGCCATAAAGAAGAGAGTTGCGGAGCTATTTCATTGAGGAGTGGTAAGGAACTTAAACCTGTTGAAGCGACCAAGCACAACTCTGGAGGGAAAAGTAGTGAAACGGAAGTGTTGAAGGAAGGAGTTGAAAATGAGTTGAGTGAAAAAAATGAGGGAGCTGTGAAGTCTAACCAAAAAAAAAATTTGTTTAATGAAAATTTGCAGGTGGACGAGAAGCCCAAGGAAATTCCTTCCTACATGAAGTTGCCATACCCTCAGCGGAGTAAGAAGAATCACAAGGATGAGCAATTTTCAAAGTTCATGGAGATCTTCTCCAGTCTCCAAATTAGCATCCCTTTCGCAGAGGCCCTGGAGCAAATGCCTATTTATGCAAAGTTTATGAAGGAATTGTTGAGTAAGAAGAGGAGGTTCAAAGAAGATGAAACGGTGGCTCTGACCGAAGAATGCAGTGCCATAATTCAAAGGAAACTTCCTCCAAAATTGAAAGATCCTGGAAGTTTCACCATACCTTGCACCATTGGGAACTTGACTATAGGCAAGGCCCTTTGTGATTTGGGAGCAAGCATCAACCTGATGCCCTTGTCTATGTTCAAGAAGCTAGGTGGAGGTGAGGTGAAACCCACTAGGATGAGTCTGCAGCTTGCCGATAAATCAATCAGACAACCTTATGGGATCTTGGAAGATGTTCTGGTAAGAGTTGACAAATTTTTATTTCCTGTTGATTTCGTGATTCTTGAAATGGAAGAAGACGAAGATGTCCCACTTCTCCTTGGTAGACCATTTTTGGCCACTGGGCGGGCCCTCGTAGATGTTCAACAAGGACAGCTAAAGTTAAGATTCCAAGATGAGGAGGTGATTTTTAATGTTTTTGAAGCTATGCGCCACCCAAACGACCAAGAGAAATGTTTTAAGGTGGATGTGATTGAAGATTCAGTGCAAGAAACTTTTAGACATAATTTACCCTCTCCTCCTCTAGAGAAGGTAATTGTGAACTCGATTGAGGGCTTGGACGAAAACTTGGGAATTGAAATAGAGGACTGCATTCGCCAGTTTGAAGCTTCTCAGGTACAAAAGGTTTTCAAGAGGAAAGAAGAGCTGAATAGGGGGGAGGCCCAGACAAAGGAACTCCCGAATTGAAACAACTCCCCTCCCATTTAAAGTATGTATTCCTGGGGAGCAATGATCAATACCCAGCTATCATCAGTAGTTCTTTAACTAGGCTGGAAGAGGAAAAACTGATGAGAGTGTTGAGATTAAATAGAACTGCACTAGGTTGGACTATCTCCAACCTTAAGGGGATTAGTCCAGCTTTTTGCATGCACAAGATCAAGCTTGAGGAAGAGTTCAAGCCGGTGATTCAACCTCAGCGACGGTTGAATCCCACTATGAAGGATGTGGTGAAGAAGGAAGTGTTAAAACTCTTAGATGCCGGGATGATCTACCCAATCTCAGACAGCTCTTGGGTGAGCCCGGTTCATGTGGTGCCCAAGAAGGGTGGTATGACCGTTATTAAAAATGAGAGGAATGAGCTGATCCCTACTCGCACAGTCACCGGGTGGAGAATGTGTATCGATTACAGGAGACTGAACCAAGCCACTCGGAAGGACCATTTCCCTCTGCCATTCATGGACCAAATGCTTGAAAGATTAGCCGGTCAGGCCTTTTATTGCTTCCTGGATGGATACTCTGGATACAACCAAATAGCAGTGGAACCGGAAGATCAGGAGAAAACTGCCTTTACATGCCCATTTGGCATTTTCGCCTATCGGAGGATGCCCTTCGGTCTGTGTAACGCTCCTGCAACTTTTCAAAGGTGCATGCTTTCTATATTCTCTGATATGATGGAAAATGCTATTGAGGTATTTATGGATGACTTTTCCATTTTTGGTCCCTGCTATGATTCTTGCTTGGATAACCTCAATGCAGTATTGAAGAGATGCATTGAAACCAATTTAGTCTTGAATTGGGAAAAATGTCATTTTATGGTTCAAGAAGGAATTGTTCTTGGCCATAAAATCTCATCAAAGGGCATTGAGGTTGATCAAGCCAAGATAGAAATCATAGAAAGGTTACCTCCCCCTATGAATGTAAAAGGGGTGAGAAGTTTTTTAGGACACGCCGGATTTTATCGACGTTTCATAAAAGACTTCTCCAAGATTACAAAAACCTCTATGCAATTTACTTGTTAAGGAGAATGAATTTGTCTTTGATGCTGAATGCCTGCATGCTTTCAATGTATTAAAGGAAAAACTGATTTCTGCACCAGTCATTGTAGCCCCTAATTGGGACATTCCCTTTGAATTAATGTGCGATGCTAGCGATTATGCAGTGGGAGCAGTGTTGGGGCAGAGATCGGAGAAGTTTTTTCATGCCATATATTATGCTAGCAAGGTCTTAAATGAAAATCAGGTAAATTATGCAACAACCGAAAAAGAACTGCTAGCTATAGTATTTGCATTGGAAAAGTTTTGTTCCTATTTGGTTGGGTCGAAAATAATTGTGTTTACTGACCATGCTGCGATAAAATATTTGCTAACCAAGGGCGAGTCTAAGCCTCGACTTCTTAGATGGATTTTGCTTTTGCAGAAATTCGACTTGGAGATAAAGGATAAGAAGGGGAGCGAGAATGTGGTCGCAGATCATCTGTCCCGGCTGGATAATAAGGAAGTAACCGCCCGGGAAAAAGATATTCTTGAAGAGTTCCCCGATGAAAAGCTGTTTGCAATTGAAGAGAGACCGTGGTTTGCCGACATAGCAAATTACAAGGCAGGTGGAACGGTACCTCAAGACTTTACTTGGCAACAAAAGAAGAAGTTCCTCCGTGATGCCCAACACTACCTGTGGGATGATCCCTTTCTCTTTAAGGTTGGGGCGGATGGAATTCTTAGAAGATGTGTTTACGGTAGCGAAAGTCAAAAGATTCTATGGCATTGTCATGACTCCCCATGTGGAGGACACTACAATGGGGAACGCATAGCTGCAAAAGTGCTTCAATCTGGATTTTATTGGCTGTCCATCTTCAAAGATGCGCACAATCATGTTAAAAATTGTGACAAGTGCCAGAGGACAGGTAATATTTCACGTAGTGGGGAGATGCCGTTGAACCCTATACTTGAAGTGGAAGTGTTTGATTGCTGGGGCATTGACTTCATGGGACCCTTTCCACCATCGCATTCTTGTCAATATATTTTGGTGGCGGTGGATTATGTTTCTAAATGGGTTGAAGCCATTGCCACTTCTAAAAATGATTCCCAAACTGTGGTCAAATTCGTTAAGAAAAACATCTTCTCCAGATTTGGTGTTCCGAGAGTCTTAATCAGTGATGGGGGTAGTCACTTTTGTAACACTCAGCTCAGCAATGTGTTATCCAAGTATAATGTAAAGCATAAAGTGTCGGCACCGTATCACCCTCAATGTAATGGCCAAGTGGAGGTATCAAACAGAGAAATCGAGAGGTTATTAGAAAAGACAGTGGGGAACGCAAGGAAAGATTGGGCAGTGAAGGTAGACGATACTCTGTGGGCATACAGGACAGCTTATAAGACACCCTTAGGTATGTCCCCTTACCAATTGGTTTATGGCAAACCTTGTCATTTGCCGGTTGAACTTGAACACAGAGCATATTGGGCGTTGAAATTCTTGAATTTTGATCCTGGATCAAGTGGGGAAAAGAGAACCCTTCAGCTTCAAGGATTAGAGGAGATGCGCTTACATGCATATGAGAACAACAAGATCTACAAGGAAAAAATGAAGTTGTACCACGACAAACACATTGCAAGAAAAGAATTTCACCCTGGACAACAAGTCTTGTTGTTCAACTCAAGACTCAAGTTATTTCCAGGAAAATTGAAATCCAAGTGGTCGGGACCCTTTGTTGTCAAGGAAGTAACACCATACGGAGCAATAGAAGTGGAAGAGCCAAAGTCCAAGAGATCTTTTAAGGTCAACGGACAAAGACTCAAGCCATATATGGGTGACGGGTTGGAAGAGCCTCAAATGGTTCTCATGTTGAGAGACCCATAAGAGTGACAAACAGCGTCAAGCTAGTGACGTTAAAGAAGCGCTTGGTGGGAGGCAACCCACTGGTGAGCGCCACTTTTCATTCCCTTGAGCAGGAGGCTCATTTATCATTCTCTTGTTTTTATTCAGACATTTTATTTTGCACTTTTGGTTGTATTTTTCCCTATTTTGACTCTATTTCGCACTTTGGTCTGTACTTATTATTATAACTTACTGTGTGATATTGAGGCACCACTGCCCTATATTGTGTTTTTGTTTTGTTAAAGCAGCTTCAATGGTGACGATGTGTGGCATTTGGGGTCGCATGTTTGCATTTTTCCTTTTGACACTCGCACGTCAAGTTTTATCATCAAGTAATAGCAGGGGTCGTGACAAGCGTTGCGGAAGTCCTTTATCATCTTTGAGCAGCATCTCTCAAGTTCTATCTCTACGATCCCAACTGTGAGGTTTGAGCCTAAACACGTTCTTATATATTGTGTGTATTCATTGCCTGCATTAGTCTGCAGAACTTGACATTGTGCTTAATTGTTTTTGCATTTGATTTTCATACACACTGAGGCATTTCTTTTGGCACCTCTGAGCCTTTCAAACCGCACCTAACTAATGTTTATCTTCTGCTAGCCCCTCTGAGCCTATTGTTAAAAATTGTATGTTGTTTCTCTGAAAATCATAGCCTAGTTAATTCTTAACTTGGAGTTAGGTAACAAAAGCTGTGAGAGTGGGGAAATCTCTAAGTTTGGGGTTGCTCGTGGAATAGCAACATTATAAGTTTGGGGTGGTACACAAGAGAAGGAACAAGAAAAGAAAACAATATATATATGTATATATATATATATATATATATATATATATCATAACTATACACATTCAAGAATGTGTACAGATAAGCCTGACACCTCATCCATTTTAATTCCACGTCAACAAATGAAAAAAGCCACCTCAGTCAACAAACTGTTTGTTGGCTGCCATGTTAGCATTCCAGACAATCTGGACGGCTGACCATTCACCCACTAAAAAAGGACAATATCAACGGCTATCAATCTTTTAAATTGCGGCTCCTTAAACGTTTTTAAAAAAAAATGTATTGATGATAATTAATTGTGGAGCTGCGATTGGTTATGTGCAATTAATGTTGATGCATGGAAATAAAGAGGCCAGCTCACCATAGACAACTATTTAAGTGAAAAATCTGTAATAGTCAAAAACTGAAATTAAGTGGCCAGATTTCGTGGACCTCCAAATTTCCATTTACACATATAATTCGGATATAATAGTGTAGGCTACCATAATAAAATATATTATACAGCTTCCATTTCCAACCTCTGTATACTAAAATATGTTAGTGTGTTGTGAGATTGGCATTTCTAAATTAAATGGATCAATTTCCTGCGCAAAATATAATGGCTCAAATATAACATTCCTGGAATATATTTGAAGATTCTACAGACATTGAATGAGAAATTGTAGGCAATGCATTAATTATTTGAAACATCTATACTCGCACAAAGGTGAACCAAATACTACTCTTTTCAAAAACATCCAAAACTAATGCAAATAATATAAATAAGGTCCCCCTAAAGCAGATTTTCTCTGGGAATAATACTTAACCACCAAATACCAAATACTTCCACGGAGGCTGCTTAATTGTATTTTTGCGCAGTTGCTGTCCTTAATCAAAGTACCTACAATCCGCAAATTTAACATGACAAACAATAAACAACTGAGAAGTTCACTCAAATCAGAAATTCACACAAAATGAAATATTCACACATATACTCAACCATTAATTGACACAAAACAGTAATCCAAAACTTAATTAATGCTAACAACACTTTCTCTAACCTTACTAATGTACTCACATATTGTTAATTACAGATCCAATACTTTCGCTAACCTTACAAATATAGTCTGAGACATTTAATGCGGTAATTGTTTTGAGTTGGCAGCCCAAAAAAACCGAAAGTATATATCATGGCATCGATTCACATACTATGATCTGTTTCAATCAATCATAACTCACATATACTCAACATTTATCGTGCACTCAATATTTGATCCATAACTTAATCACAGATCCACAACTTTCTCTAAGCTTACTAATGTACTCACATATTGTTAAGTCAAGGAAAGGCCTAAAGTTGGTCATTATGGATGAGGATAAAATTTTGTGCCGATCCACTAAGAATGTAGTGTACCGTGAGGTATTTGACAATGTTTAATCTTTATTGACAGATTCATTATTCTATAAAACTTATATTACCATACAATTGTTGTCAAATTTGGATTTAACAATGTGTTTATATATCGAACCTACTCATTGGCAAGCAATAGCTTAGTCCTTATGTTTGTGGCTCATGACATGCTTAATTACCTTTTAATATTTTATCACGTGCCTATCATCCATCTTCTATTATAATTGTAGTTATAAGCTATGATGGCAACTAAATTTACCTCTATTTGAAATCTAGGATCATAAAAAAAAGGATCCCGCTAAGATGGCAACGACAAACACTTACTTTGGCATAACATTGTGGTGTGGTGTTTACTTTGAGGCTCATATATTATGTTTATAACAGGGTTTTATTCGAAGATATCAAATTCAAAATACTAAATTAACAAAACCATAAATTTGAAGTAAAACCTACCAAACTGCTGAAAGATGTCTTTCCACTTTCTTACGCCCTCATCAACTTTTGGGAATTTCAGGATTATAGTTTTGAATGATTTTACAGAGGTCCCATCAGATTCCCTCCGCTGCATTGCTTCAACCACATTAGCCTCAAGCTTAGTTTTTATATCCACAAGCCTTTTAGGGCGACTCACCCTTTCGAATCAATTAACCAATCTGCATTTCAGTAATGGTGCTTCCGGTTCCTAGCAAGAATCACTTCAAAATTATGAACTACTACACAAACATAGAGTGAAGCCTAATTGCCTAACTTACAGATAGTTTGAAAAAAATGTAAATATCAATTTTCAGCAACAATATATTGTGTAAGTGTGTGTATGCATTTCATTATTTGTAGCTCCCACCAAAATGATCATCAGATTTCAACTTTGCACATGTAAATTGAATGGATTCGTTCAATAGTAGATAGTAAGTGCTTGATGGAAACCCAACTGAAGGTAAACCAGATATTTTATGAAGTTCATATACCACAGTTTTTAAGTAATATTGAGTACCAATTTGTATACTCTGTTCACGGTGATTCAACTCGCGGCGGATTAAAGAAATAAATCAACAAACCGTATGAATAAGATTATATGTACCTGTATCTATAGGTTTGCGCTGCTAACACCCACCAATTTAGCAAACCCAAACACAACTGAGCTCCTCTAGAATAATCCCAAAAAACTCTAAATATGTGAGTACACCTTTATGAAAAGGAGATGCATCGATAGATTAGGGGATCTTCTATTATAATCGCTTCCAAACGAAACCGAATCTCACACCTTTGATTTACTCATGAACTGATTCTTGGATTTTATTGCCCAAGGAGTATCATGTTTAACTACCAATACACGAGAACATGTTGTTAGTGAAGAATCACACATACCTCAATTGAACAACGATCTTTGTATTGTGGTTCCAATGGATAATCCATGATGATTAGCGATTCTGTCTCAATGGGGAAACAAAAAAACCCTAAAAGAAGCTCAGCTTCTTGAACGTTCCTTTTCGGTCAGAAACTATTCAAGTGCCAGTTTCTATTGGTACAAAAAAGCTTCTCATTTTTAGGTATTCTTGATTGCAAGCAAAACACGTTTAGTTAAGTGCTACTTTCCTTTTTTTACTAAATCTTACTTTCCTTTTCCACCGCATACATTTAATAATATATATTATAACTATATTAATTCATGAAGAGTCCACATGGACTGTCGATGTAGGTTGCCATGTATGTTCTCCAAAAAAGCCACGCAATCAAGTTTAAAATAGGTGGCATCCTAATTATATCTGTAGTTGAAATTTAAATTCGGATATACAAATCTATGGTAATAAGGACTGTGTGCTAGCTTTCTTGAAGAATTAATGAGCCCATTCCAAAATTCACGCGTTTTCCAGCCCAACACTTAAAACATCAGTTTAAATGCCTATTAAAAACTTTGAATCCTGATTATAGACGTTTCATTAATGCTATTTCTCACTCATTGTATATAGCATATCCGGTTACCATGGAATTTTCTGTAAATATGGTTGAGGAATTCCTTTTGCTTAACATAAATATCAACCTGGCAGAACTACTCTGTTCTAGAACACATGTATATAATTTAGGCTAAATAGAACTTTTGGTCCTTTATCTTTGCTCTAGGTTTTATTTTGGTTCTTTATTTTTTTTTGGTCCGTTTTGGTCCCTCATCTTTCTTTTTCGTTTCATTTTGGTCCCTCCCGTTAGTTTATGTTAACGACCGTCACGCTGGCAGTTAACTGCTGATGTGCCATCTTAAATTCATTAAATGACGTGGCATTCATTCATTGAGGTGGCAAAAAATCTAATTACATATCACCATTTCAGACTTTTAAATTAAAACACAACATAAAAACTAAAAACTAAAGACAATTATAATAAAAAACAAACAATCAGAAAGTTCAGAAAACAATTCATTTCCATTTCCTAAAATAAATCCATATCACGCAGGCAATCCATTTCACGCAGGCATTTAATCTTCAGAAACCAATCCATTTCCATTTCTTAAAATCAATCCATTTCCTTTCTAAGGGTTTACGGGGAAATTAGGGATCTGGGAGAAATTAGGGTTCTGGCTTTGGGTTTTTTGAGTAATAGAAGCCCCAAATAGTAGCATCTCATCTTCATGGTTGATTGGGTGTTTCTTTTTTGGAGCATCAATTGCACGCCCTCGATTATAGGTGGTTCGACGCTGGTGGTGGTTCGGTGATTATTAGTTTTGTACACAAACTTAACTATTTTATTTAATTACATTTCTACCACAATAAAAAAATAAGGCACTTTTTTTTACTATTTAATAAAGCTCATGTCTAACATTAGTGTAAATTTTTCACAAGTCACCTAACTAAATAAATCATTGCTAAATTAAATGTTGCCAGTTGGATTCTAATAAGTCAACCTATTGTTTATTTAACAAAACTTACGACTACAGAATCATAAACATCCATAAAACATATACATTTCAATATAAAAAATATTAACAATTAAATGATTTCAATTTATTACCGAAAAAAATTAAATTATTATTAAAACAGAAAATGTATACCCGTGCAGCGCACGGGTCATACATACTAGTATATATATATATATATATATATATCAAAAAAAAAAGAAGAAAAAATAAATAAATAAATAAATAAAATCCTTCTCTTGTTTTGTTGAATGCTTTGGGAAAATGGGTGACAAGTCAATTGAGTGAAAATAACAAAAAGAGAGGTAGGCCTAACTCCAAGTGCAACCTACTTATCCAAATTTATCCACCCTTACCTAAGCCCCGCTATAACCCTTAAAAGTCCTCAAAATGTGTGTATGCATTTCATTTGTATAGACTGATATAGAACCCTGTCAAGCCTATGAAACGATGATGCAGGTACTGTGAATTGAGTGAATACCCGAAACACCTCAAGAGTGAAACACTGGTGAGATGTGTGTGCAGAGAAAACTTGAGAATGCTGCCTGCTTATGATTCAGTATTTCCAATTCAGTTGACCTGCCACTGTATTAGGTTGATGATGATAGTTGATGTGCTGATGTGTTTAGGGTTGATGTATTATATGTAACAGCTAAATAGAAAAACAGCCACAGTCTGAATTGAATGTTTGCTTGAGGACAAGCAAAAGTTTAAGTTTGGGGTTGTGTTGACTCTCAATCATATGATGTAAGTTATGCATTTTTAGGACCAATTGTGTAGGTTTTTCATTGTATCACAGTCATTATCTGGGGACTTAGTCTAGTTTTAGATAATTGTAGTAGGAAGTTCATTTATAAGTAATTCCTTTACTTCTGGAGCTAAATTAGACTTGAAGACCTCTAATTGGTTGTCGCATCATTCGGTGAACCAGACACTTGCCCGGAAATGCAGCAAAAAGGAGGGATTTGATTTCTGTTTAATATCGCGTCGCGACCAGGAGGGTTCGCGACGCGACCAGGAGAATTTTTGCAAACCCAGATGTTTCTGTCATATTTCGCGACGCGACTGGCACGTATCGCGTCGCGATGGTGCGCTAAATTTTGCAAAGCCAGATGTTTCTGTCATATTTCGCGACGCGACTGGCACGTATCGCGTCGCGATGGTGCGCTAATTTTAGGGTTTTTAAAGCAGTTTCAGCGTTTTTAAAAAGGGGACTTCGTCCTGGGATCTGAGCCACACTTTGGAGCAGCTGGAGGGTGCGATTTTGGGGCCTTCTCACCACTTGGGAACAAGGGATTGAAGGTTCTAATGTCTTCCTTTATGTTTGTTTTCTATTTTATGTTGGTTTCTACTCTTAGGATGGATTGTAATTAATTTGCTTAGATTAGGGAGAGATGAATCTCCCAACCCTATCATGTGAACCATTGTTCTAATCAATTCAATTGTTATTCGATTTACTTTGTCTAAATACCTATGCTCTTAATGCTTTTCAATTACATATGATAATTGTGATGATCCAGGCTAGTGATTGCATAGGAATATGAATTAGTAGCTGGAAATTGGGTAGTTAGATCCTCTGCTAGTAATCAGTATAGGGATATGTGATGGCTTAGGTGAATTCGTGTAAAATTCTCGATCTTAATGCATTACCCTTTGGCATGTCTCACCTAAGGAATTAGGGTCACTCTTAGGGTAATAGGGGTCTTGAGGCAAGGAATTGCCCTTGACCTTAATTAGTGAATTGAATCTAGAAATTGAATAATTAACTTGAATTGGCTAAGGTTCATGTGATAGGCAAGGAGAGAGGATTCGATCCCTAGTCGTTTTTCTCATATTCTTAAGTACGTTTTGTGTACCGTTACTGTTACTCATATTACCAAACCTTTACAATCTAAGAATTTGCAACTTTGCTATTGTTTTCAACGCGCAATCCCTGTGGAATCGACCGGTTACTTACCGTACTTTATTATTTGCGACGACAATTGGTACACTTGCGAAAAGTCTTAACAGCGCCAACATCAGGATACGACACACTAGCGTGGTGCATGGCACAAGGATTACACCAAGGGAGGTGTGATTCACGATCGCGGTGAAGTAACGCTTCGGGCGAATCAACGAAAGTCCTTCAAGGCAGATGAAGTAACGCTTCGGGCGAATCAACGAAAGTCCTTCAAGCCAAGACTATACTCCGAAATAATCTCGGCTTGGGGGCAACTATTCTGGACTATTCCATCTCCTCCGAAGGTTACTTACTAGCTTCACGACTCCCACTCCATGACCTCCTCACACACATCCCCTAATTTTCGTGGGAGGTCAAGGAACCGGGGCAGCCCCCACCAGAGACTCCACCGGGGAGATCCCCTGACCGGCGCAGGTTTCGAAATGTGGACTATGAAGACACATCCCCCCGCAAAGGGATCGCCATCGAGGAGATCCCCTGACCGGCGTGGGTATCGAAATGTGGACTATGAAGACACATTCCCCCGCAACTCAAGAAGGTTCACAGATGACTTCACTGCCTCCCGTTTGAAACCCAAGTCTGAAGAAGTGCTGAGGGCAGTCGGACAGCGTGACAATGAAACACTACGAGAATACATGGAGCGCTTCAATAAGGAGGCCTCATGTGTGCGAGACTTGGAGGACCAAGCAACCAAACCCCCCGAAGACCAATAAGCAAAGTTTCCGAGAGGAGCTGGACTTCGTCGAGGAAGCCAGAAACCAAGCAACGTTAAAAGACATGGTGATCAAGCAAAGATTACGTAGGATGAAACTCGTGACCCCGAATAGGGAGCAGGGCATTAAGACCTCAAACTAGGGCTAGGCCCAATTATGAATATTGTTGTTCAAACACAAAGGCAAAATGTAAAAGCTCGATATGAATGATTAACAAAAGTTCGGTTTTTGCTCTACCTCACTGGCATTAGCACTTGTCAACCTCGAAAAATACTTAAGATAAAGAAAAAAAGAGGGTTCAACTCCATAGTTAGGTGCAAAGCGACGCCTGCCCAACAAGGATCCAGGGTCGAGGCATCCACAGGGCACCACTGTCTTGAGACATGGTAGCCAGACACAAGAAACCCACAGGGCGCCCAGCACCAATACGTCAATAACAAAAAGGACCCGACACCATAGAAGGTGCCTGACACCCAAACCATGCATACCAGAGAAGTACACTATTGGAGTTTGACAGGGAAACTCCTCGGTTTCTACCTCACTAAGGGCAGCATCGAGGCCAACCCCGACGAATACAGGGCTGTGACCAAAACGGCTCCACCAACTACAAAGTGGTAGTTCGAACCAACCACCCACCAGATGGGCAGTCGAGCTCTCAGAGTTAAGATCAAGTTCGAAACAAGACCAATTAACCATGAAGGTTCAGACATTGGCAGACTTTGTAGCCAAAATGACAACGACACCGCAAAGCGACAGAGCGGAGATGGATGGGACTCTCCACGTGGATGTGTCCTCAAACAGCAAAGGAAGTGGAGCCGGTCTGTTACTTGGAAACTCAGAGGGATTACTAGTCGAGGTATCCCTGACTTTTTCGTTCTCCACCTCCAACAATCAAGCGGAGTATGAGGCTTGCATAGCCGACCTACAGTTTACCAAAGACTTCAGCGCTACACAACTTGAGCTCTGTACAGGCTCACTATTGATCATCTTCCAGATCAACGCGGCATTTTGTGCTTGTGACCAAGCAAGCCAAAATTGGATAACCCCAACCCGTCAATGTATTCTCAAGGGGCAAGAGCTCACTGATACAATAGAAGCAGCTTTCGTAAGGAGGCGCACAACATCATACTTGGTCATTAAAGCGACGCTTGCCCGACAAGGATCCAGGGGCAAGGCATCCACAGGGCGCCAATGTCATGAGACATGGTGGCTAGTCATTGAAGGACGACTTTTCCATAAAGACTTTTCTACGCATCTATTAAAATGTGTAGAAGGACCAGAAGCAGACTACGCGCTTGCAAAAATCCACGAGGGGATCTGTGGGCAGCGCCTAGGAGGACGATCCCTGGCAACAAAAGCACTCAGGGCAAAAGCACCCTCACTGATTCAGCACTAGCTTGGTTCCAGGAGTCGAAACCAAACTCGGTCTCATCCTGGGGGCAACTAGCTACCATGTTCACAACCCAGTTCACCACCTCCCGCTCAGCGAATCGAGCAAGTCAATGAAAAGGAGGTGGAAAGAAGTCTTGAGCGTTGCATCAACCTCAACCCCTAAAAAGGGATCAAGCAGGCCACCCTTATCCTTCGACGATAAGGATTGGCTTGATAGAACACCAAGTAAGCACGTCCCCCTCCAACCTGACTCCATATTGAAGAGGGGGACATCATTTTGAACTATTGACATTATTTGTGAGGACAATGAAAACTGTTTGAAACATCTCCCCCGCCAACTATATGAGCATCGAAAACAAAAAGAAACTACTGAGGGGAGAGGCTTAGACAAGGGGAAGGAAGCTGAGGTAAACTTGGTAGAATTAGATGCCAGATATGATCCGGTCAGTGAGGAAGAGGAGGAAGATTCCACCCTCACTAAGAATCTCAAAAATAAAGGAAGAGGCCTGAGCACTTGTAGGCACCTTCATCTCCATCCAGGGGGGAGAAGACCCCACCAAGACTGTCAAGACAGGCTCCGAGCTCCCTGACAAGGTCAAAAAGAAACTCACCATCATCATAAGAGAGAAGGCATACCACCTGAGGTAGCCTGCCACCATCTGACTGATATGCCAAGGAGACCACCCGAGGTAGAGCTTGGAGCGCTGATAAGATAAGGGGTTCATAGTATAACCAAGGTCACGGCATCCACCCATCGGGGATCCAAGGCATGGCACCATAGAGGATGCCTAGCACTTGGCGCCTTCCTCATGGCTTGGCACAAAAAGAAAATAAGGCTAGGCACCATAGAAGGCGCCCAGCACCATAGAAGCCACTATAGAAGGCGCCCAGTACCCAGGCGCCTATGAGGGCGCCATCAACAGCAAGGCCCCCAAGAGGGCGCCATCAACAGAAGATGGAAAACAATGGCCACTGGCCCCACAACCTCTGATGGGCGAGTTATATTCAGACCGAGTTCTGATAAACTGCCCCCAGAATAAACTCTACCATGAGGCACGAAGCGACTTTAAACATGTCGCAACCTCTGATGGGCGAGTTAAATTCAGATCGATTCTGATAAACTGCCCCCAGGGTCGTGCCACGAGGCCCAAAGTGACTTTAAACGTGTCACAACCTCTGACGGGTTGCGAGTTAAATTCAGAACGATTCTGATAAACTGCCCCAGAGTCCCACGAGGTGCGAAGTGACTTTTAACGTGTCACAACCTCTGACAAGTTGCGGGTTAAACTCAGAACGATTCTGATAAACTGCCCCAGAGTCCCACGAGGTGCGAAGTGACTTTAAGCGTGTCACCACCTCTAATGGGCGAGTTAAATTCAGACCGAGTTCTGATAAGATACCCTCGGAGTGTACACTGCCACAAGACGTGAAGCGACTCAAAACGTGTCGCGACCCCTAACGGGCAAGTTAGGCTCAGACCCCTCTAACAAACTGCCTCCAGATCAAGAAAACAGCCAGTGCCCATGAGGGCGCCTGGCAGGGCGCCAAGTGAACAGCCAGCGCCCATGAGGGCGCCTGGCAGGGCGCCAAAATAAAAGCAGCCAACGCCCATGAGGGCGCCTGGCAGGGCGCCAAGTGAGTAGCCAGTGCCCATGAGGGCGCCTGGCAGGGCGCCAGGTGAAGAACAGCCAGTGCCCATGAAGGCGCCTGGCAGGGCACCAAGTAAGCAGCCAGCGCCCATGAGGGAGCCAGGTGAAGAGCAGCCAGCGCCCAAGAGGGCGCCTGGCAAGGCGCCAGGTAAAGAACAGCCGGCGCCCATGAGGGCACCTGGCAGGGCGCCAAGTAAGCAGCCAGCGCCCATGAGGGCACCTGGCAGGGAGCCAAGTGAACAGCCAGCGCCCATGAGGGCGCCTGGCAGGGCGCCAGGTGAAGAGCAGTCAGCGCCCATGAGGGCGCCTGGCAGGGCTCCAAGTGAACAGCGAGCGCCCAAGAGGGCGCCTGGCAGGGCGCCAGGTGAAGAACAGTCAGCGCCCATGAGGGCGCCTGGCAGGGCGCCAAGTAAGTAGCGAGCGCCCATGAGGGGGCCTGGCAGGGCGCCAGGTGAAGAACAGCCAGCGCCCATGAGGGCCCCTGGCAGGGCGCCAAGTAAGCAGCCAGCGCCCATGAGGGCGCCTGGCAGCGCGCCAAGGGAGCAGCCAGCGCCCATGAGGGTGCCTGGCAGAGCGCCAAGAGAGTAGCCAGCGCCCATGAGGGCGCTTGGTAGGGGAAGTCTGGAAGCAAGTCCTTCGCAAGGGGGTAGACAGCACTATGCGGTGAGGCACATCAGACACTCTTGAGGGCACCAAACCCTGTCTCGCAAAATTAAAAGATGCAGGAGCATGTGAGTGCATAAAAGCACAAGCACGTGAACAAAAAAGCAGGTATGAGATCATACATACAGATGTGTAAGGCGCCTGAGTCCAGGAAGGCGCCTAAGAGGGAGCCAACGTCAGGACTTTGCACCTTGGCGCAAGACACCCAGGAGGACGCCAACATCAGGAGGCATGGCACAAGGCGCCCACGAAGGCTCCAACTTCAAAACACAACCCTTTGCCATGAGGTGATATAAAATTGTATATTCAGGTGCGCAAGGCAAAAACGTGTGCCTGAGACCATCCAACGCATGACAATTATAGACATAAGAAACAAGCCAGGCAAAGAAGACACATAGACGTTTCAAAAGGTAACATAAATATCAGGGGGCAATGACATCGAAGTCAACCCCGTTGGGGCGATATGTGACAATCCTCCCGTCCTGCACCTCTGGATCAAATTAAAAGATCATGGAGATGCCAAACAGATAACAGTGATGACGGAAGAAGTAATTCCCCTCGGCACCAAGCAAGCCCTGAAATTTCATCAAGATAAGTAGGCTAAGAGACATGATAAGCAACAAAAAAGCAAAGAGCCAAGCACACGTCCACACAACCCGGCCCCAAGAGGGCGCCTGGCAAGGAAGAAACTAGCGCCCATGAGGGCGCCTGGCAAGGAAGCAGCCAGCGCCCATGAGGGCGCCTGGCAGGAGGGCGTCTAGCAGAAGGTGGTCTGGAAGCAAATCCCTCGCAAGGGCACAAAACCTTGTCTCGCAAAATCTGCTCCACGAGGAGACATCAAGGCTGGCACCAAGGCGCCCTAGAGGGCGCCAAAACATGTTCTGCAGAACGGCACCGAGCGCATCCAGGCTGACACCCAGGCGCCCTAAAGGGCGCCAAAACATGTTTCACAGGATGGCACCAAGCACATCCAGGAAGGCTCCAAGGCGCCCTAGAGGGCGCCGAAACATGTTTCACAGGATGGCACCAAGCACATCCAGGAAGACTCCAAGGCGCCCTAGAGGGCGCCAAAACATGTTTTGCAGGATGGCACCAAGCACATCCAGGAAGACACCAAGGCGCCCTAGAGGGCGCCAAAACATATGTCGCAGGAGGGCGCCAACATCAGGAATCCTGGCACAAGGCGCCCATGAGGGCGCCAGAGCCTGCTCCAGACGCAACAAGGCGCCCATGAGGGCGCCAGATCCTGCTCCAAGAGGCGGCAGCCAGATCAACGCAAAGGCGCCCATGGCGCCCATGAGGGCACCAGATCCTGCTCCAAGGGGCGGCAGCCAAGACAACATGACAAGGCGCCCACGAGGGCACCATCCACAACATGCATGCAGGAAACAACACCAAAGGCACACAGGAGGGTGCCAACTCTCGGGAACAAACAAGCGTTCCAGCAAGGCGTCCAGGAGGGCCCCAACAGCATAACGTAGCACTTGACACAAGGCGCCCAGGAGGGCGCCAACATCAGGATACGGCACCCTAACTTGACGCTTGACACAATGATTACCCCATAGGAGGCCTGAGTCGTGGTCACAACGAAGTGATCTTGTGCGACCCGACAAGACAGACAGAGTAACGCATTACGGCAAAGAAAAAATTTCTCCTTTTTACTCTAGAGAGTGAGAATGATAAAACACGGTCGTGACAAAGGCAGTGTCCCGCGCGACTTCACACATCCGGTAGACCAGTGAAAATTCTTCAAGCCCAGATTATCCTCCGGAAAATAATCTCGGCTTGCGGGGCAACTGTTCTGGACTGGACCAAGAGGTCCATTTAGCAATATCAGGGGGTGCACTTAGCAACAAGATATGGATTAGCCCAATCAACTTGGCCCGTATCCACTACAACCTAGCCCGATACGCTTGGAGGGTTCAGATCGCCTCCACTGATCCGGCGATCAACAACGAACATCAATTTCCTATAAATTCCGGCTCGCATAGCCATTTACGAGGTACGCACTATTCCCTTGCAAATTCACTAACTTATTCTCATACTGACTTGAGCGTCGGAGTGGCTTTGCAGATACCCCCCACAGTTTTTGGCCGTTGCGTAAACCTCTTTTTGTTGTAGTGGACCTACCAACAGCAGCCTACCAAGTTACTGCTAGGTACAGAACACTTGTAGTTATTTGATTTCATTCTCCATGCATTTTTTGTTTTAGTAATGATTTTTTCATAATGACTGTTCTATAAAAACATTTTTTGTAATTATTTGATTTCATTCTTCTCATATTTGCTATACTGCTCAAATCTTTTAGTAAAGGAGCTATTTACTTGATTTATACCATATAAAAATAATGAATTTTAAAACACTCTTCAGGTAACTCAAGGTTTCATTGTGAGCATTTAGAGGACTTTTCACCATACTTTTTTTTCTACAAAATTGATGTTTTGAACAACGGTTAACGGTTCAAATCAAATAATATTAGCAAATAAAAAATCAAAGTTTCCAATTCCACGAGTTACAAAAACTCAACTTCACTCTTACTTTTGTGATCATTATTTTATTCAGCGAGTTAAAGTAAAACCTTGCTTATGTCTGAAGCTTGAGTTTTAATTTCCCACATGACTTACTCAACGTGTTCAAGACAATGGTTTGATTTTTAATCAATGAATTTGTTAATTTTTACTATATATTTGTATATAATTACAATTTTAATAATATAAATTTTTATTCAAATATGTGTATATATTACAAACTAGTAAGTAAACAAAATGTTTTTGGTTCCCCTCAAAAAATGGGTCTCTGGGCCTATGTTTTGAAGCTTATTTGATATGTATATATTCTAACTTGAGATTCATATCTCTTTTTTCACATACTGAGTATTTTAAATAATTATGATTGCAACATTTATACACTTCCACAAAACTTTGCTGAAAGAAATTTTAAAAAATGGCATGAATAGAAAACAAGAAAGAGAACGTAGTTTTGTCACTTTCAACATGAGAAACATGCATGATTCCAACAAAAGAAGAACAATATAACATTCAACATTTCTCTTTCAACTTTCCCTCGATAGTATCATTCGTTTTCCATTATCCCTTCTATGTTGCTTTCTCGTTTTCCTTTTTCATTCACTTGGTTTTATCAATTTATCAACAAGCATCACTGTCCTCAATAAATAACTGATCCTCTCGCTGGATTGGAGACACTTCGAAGGGTGAGACAGCTGGCCCAGAGAATTAAAGCTTCTCCATACCCAAGGCAAGAATTGAACCCTTGACACTTGGTTAAGGGAGGATGAGGCCCAACCGCTCAACCACACCCCTTGGGTTATAGTATGTTATAATCATATTGTCCCCAACTCAAGCAAATTTGTTACCAAACTATTATAAATGCACTATATATAGTTTCGGTACATTTTTTGTCCTAATTATAAAAAAAAAGATACATTTTTTCAAAGCACATTCATTACGAAAATTACTTTTATATCTCTATTTAATGTGAGATATACTAGGTTTACTAGAAAGTCACATAGTGGGTATAAAAAATTAATACTAAGGATATAGTATTTGAAATAAGGCTTAAATTGCATCACATTTAATAACTTCATTGGTCTTTATTTTTTTGTAAATTTTTTTTATAATAGAGACCAGAAGAAGTAAGATAGATATCAGTGCAACTGATCTGAGTGTGCTTTCTTCTTTTCACCAAGGAATGGTTTGAACAACATTAATATTCCAACTCCTTCAACTAAATTCAGGAATAAAAAGACCAATTGGGTGCCTGCAATTTAATGTGCAATAGTAAGGTTTGAGTAATACAGCTAGCAAATAGAACGAGAACCAATGGGAGACCTACATTGCTGTAAATTCATCCCTAAATAATTTTTATAAAAAATTAACTCTCGACTCAATTATAAGTAAAATAAGTGCTTTGTTTTTGTAAACTCAAATATTAGCAATTGTCAAACTTACTCGTATTTAACGTTATTTTTCCACACATACTCTTAAATTTGCTCATTGATGTTAGGAAAAGATGACTATTAATTAGGGATAGTCTAATAAATTTATTAACTTTTTCTATGAATTCAAGAAAATTAAATGCACAAAACTACTATTCTTAATATGGGTGAAAGTGGTTATTTTTGGTTATAAATAACTCTAGAGGGAGTAGTAACCTAAATTTTGTATATTTTATACCTTTAATTTTTATATATTTGAATGCCTTAACTCCACTTTTTATATTTGGTTAACTGAACTTTTGATCCCCGCGCATCCATGATTTTTGTCCCCAATTTTTTTTCCACGATTATTGTCTCCGTATTATTCAAATTTGTAAAATGATTGCCCTGCCAAAATTTGTCGACCAATTGACAGACATAATACTCACTTAAATGCCACATGTATTTTTTAATTAAAAAATAAGTTTTTTTAAATGAGTAATAATAACTGCAATAGTAAAAACACTTTTTTAAAGGCAAATTGTTATATTAAAAATATTTTTTTAAAACTAAAAAATCCACGTGGCATTCAAAAAGGTGACTTGTACCAACAAGGCTTGGTCCAAGTGGTAACTGGACTTGGATCTCACCCTAAAGTCTCGGGTTCGAATATTGGATGTGGCAAAAAAAACTCTGTTGGGAGGGGAGAACCACATGGGCCTGCAAAGCCGAGTACTTGTGGTCAGCCAGGTTCACCGGCGTAGATTAGCCGATGGAAACTGCACACCAAAAACATGGTAACCAAAAACATGTAATGAGGTAATTATATTTATTTATATAATTGAGGTTTAGGCTGACGACCCTATTGAGGTTAACGTACTAGGGGAGGGGAAGTCATGAGCCCTATGAACCTAGGCCCCATGAGGGATGTAACATCCTCAAAATAATTAATCGAATTATTTGGATGTTAACCCAATTGAATTAATTTGGTACTTAATTGGTAAAATTATTGAGTGCAAAAATTAATTATTGGCTGTCACAGGGTCGTTGACCGAATAATACGGACCAAGGAAGTTTTGGAATCGAAATAAGGAATCTGGGTCAATATGGTAATTGGACCACGCCACCACTTATTTATTAATTAAATAAATATGTGTGTGTGTGTTAATTAAAAGAAAGGAAAGAAAGCGCAGAAGAGAAAAAAAAAAGAAACAGAAGAAGAAAAGAAGAAGGAAAAGAAGAGAAGGAAAGGAGAAAGAAGAAGAGGAAAGAAGAAGAGAAAGGAAGAGGAGAGTGAAGCCCAACCCTCCAAAGTTCAACATCTTCATCATTTCTCCTCCCTCATCAAAACCCATAACTTTGGTAAGCTTCCCTTCCATTTTTCCCCTTCTATTTTGACTTCGAAAATTGAGGGTTTGTGGGGAGAATTTGTTGAAATCAAGGATTAATAGGTTGTGTTGGTGATTGGGTTATGCTTAGGAACGAAGTTAGGAGCGGTTCGGTGTTGTTTGGGTTCGATTCGGTGATTTCGACGTCTCGGCAAATTCGGTTCGATATCGGCTCTCGCTTCAAGGGTGAGTTTTACTCACGCTTAGGTTTATTCCGTTTTGGTACAATTTGTGCGTTGATTGGTTCCGATAAATTTTGAGTCAAAAACCGTTATTCGAAAAATAGCGTTTTGGATAGAAATCCGTTTAAATTACGTTTTTGATTTGATTGATTGATTATATGGTATTGGTTGGACTGGTTTTCCTGGTTGTCACATCTGTTTTCGATCGGAACTGAAATCGGAATTGAGCGGAATAGCGGATTTCGCGAAAATCGCAAAATCTGCACCAGACAGGTCTCCATCGCGTCGCGACCCGCAGGGCATCGCGTCGCGACCATACGCAGTTTGGTCACGCAAAATGTTTCTGTCGTTTTTCGCGTCGCGACGGTAGCAGTTCGCGTCGCGACGTTTTGCAGATTTTCAACTGTTTTTCACTGATTTTGTTTTCGCGATATCTTTTGATTCCGGAACCCGATTGAGGTGTTCTAAAATGCGTTGGAAAGCTTATTCAGAGGCCTAACTGAATATTCTAGTTTTAAGGCAAAATAAACTCTTTTCGAAGTTGTAAATTGTGTCGAAAAGGGGTGAACTAGAGTGCGAGTGTGAACTTGGTTTTATAAAAGCGTGGGTTAAGTGCTCTACTGGTTATCTGAGGTGATGGACTCTGAGTTCATACGATTGTAGATATATATATTATATCGAGTTTGGGTGACGACCCATGTTGACATACTAGGAGGGGCAGTCATGATCCCCCACCCTAGGCTCCGATGCCAATAGTTAAACTATTATTGGTCAGGGGTTCGCCGGAAGATGCAAGGTTTGCGGCCGGTGGTGTGTTAAAAAGTTATCGTACTGCGTTCGCCGGAAGATGCAAGGTTTGCGGCCGGTGGTACGTAGAAAGGCCTAGGATGTTAGTTCATCGGGAGACGCAAGTGGATTGCAGCCGGTGTCTTAATAGGTCGAAGCCTTATTGTATGGTACACCGGGATTAGCAAGTGGATTGCGGTCGGTGTCGTGTCAAACCTTAAAAATGTTTTAAACGGACCGAGAGTGTTAGTAGGGGTTCCGGTAGAACTCACTGAGATTGTATCTCACTGTTTAAATGTTGTTGTTTTACAGATAAACAGGGACAGAAGAAAATTCAGAGGCACGAGTAGGTGGCCCCGGGAGAAGAATGATGACTTAGTTTATGTTTAAATTTAATTTCCTTCTGTTGCCTATGTATTACAACACTATGGCATTAGTGTTTTGTTTATCTTTTCCGCTTTCTTGTATGACTCTGACTACCATAGTGCTGACAGTATATGGTCTGAGTACCGTATGGTCTTATCTGTAAATAAGATGGTTATGTTATATTTCAGCAAAAATTTTATAATGGTATTCAGTGTCTAAGCAGGAAATTATTATCTCTGATGTTTATACTTTGGTACGCTTTGGTATTTTTACAAGTTAAATATACCGGGGTGTTACAAGGGATCCGCTGATAGAAAATGGTCAGTGGAATGGGTTCACCGGGATTTATATAGAATAATGAACGGTGATATGCTAAGCAATGTAAAAAGAGGTTTCACGTAGTCGCTTATTAGGGCTACGAGTTAAAAAGAGGCATAATGAACCAAAAGAGTTAGTAAGGGGTCTTGATAGGACTCACTGAGATAATGGTATCTCATCCTTCATGCTTTGTGGTTTTTATAGAGAAACAGGCAAAGGCGATGAGGCATATGGCTACGGCGCGAGAAGTTGAGCACTAGGACATGAGAAGTTGTAAGACACGTAACTTAAGTATTTAAATAGTTTATGTTAAGTTATAAAACCGAAGTGACCGTTTGATGATTATTCATCAAAGATTTTAATTTGTGTTCAATATCTAAGACAGGAAGTTATCTATGATGTATGATATGTTGTATATCTTGGTATTTTCTATGTAAAAAAAATTGGGGTGTTACAGGTTCGATCTCTAGTCGGTGCGTATGGAAAAACCGCAAGTATGGACCAATTCATTATCATCTTCAATATATTATACAATAGTTAAGGGTGATTATTTTATAATAAATAATCAATGGTGATGATTAGGTTGGTTCACATCAAAACTCATAAACAATTCAACGCACATCTCATCATTCATTTCAAAATTTCTTTTTTTCTTTGTTCATTAAGAGTGTTATGTTTGAAGTTAGGTATTGTTGACCATTTATAAGCTTATAGCACAAACAAATAAGTTGAGCTGAAACATCGTGTACCTGGAAGAAAAGAAGCATCTATACGCTTTTGTGACCAAGTTAGTCTGCAATTAATGACCAAGATCATAAGAAGAAGAAAGTTAAAATGAATTTAGTTATAACAATTAATATTGTAGTTACAAAGAATGTAGACAATTATTGTTCACTACAATGGTGTCTTATTTTCTTATCAACATGTTTAAATTAATACAAGTTTTAAAAAATGAAAATAGAAAATGTTTTCACAAAGTAAAAAGGCCATAAATATTTATATTCATATTTTTGATCTGTAATAGATAAGTCAAAAAAAAAGTTGGAGAATTCACAGGAACACTTACACTGTACCACCTGCAGCAGGGCCAATAGCTTTGAATAGAGACATAGCTGTCATGGAAAGACCATTAGCAGCCCCCCTTTGGTGTTGTTCCTGTTTTCACAATTATCAAATATGCCACAACTCTATCAAAAATTAATATCAAGCATAATAAAGAAATAAAGACAATGAAACTATCCAAAGGCTTACCACTGCTCTATTTTGTAAAAGGAATAAACCGGTTGTAATGGTCACCTGTAAGTCCAAGAAAAAAATATAATCAATTAAATTTGTATTTTAGCTTATATCACTACAAGAATAAGCCCCATTTCCTACAAAACTTTCCGACGAACTCTTATTCGTCGCAATTTCCGACGGATTTTCGACGAAAAAGTCGTCGCAAATGTTCAGCAAAAGATGCGCTAAAATTCTCGCTCACGTTTGCGACGAAGTTGTTTTCCGTTGCAAATTTCCGAAGGATATTTTCGTCGGAAACCTCTAAAAATTCGTCGCAAAGTAACAGATCCCAAATTAAAGGGAAGCTCTTCCAGAACCCTCTCATTCCTGGCATAGGTGAACTTATTATTACTATGAATAGTTAAATAATCAAATAGGTGAACTTACCGCCACAATATTTTTTAAGATGGAAGCAATACTTATCACTATGTATAGAGTTATGCCTGACAACATTGCCATGAAAGGGTAACTTTGTAAAAGTGGTATGGAAAAAATCTGCATATAGAACATGTTTCAAATTAAACTACAAGCTTTTTAATACAGATCGAATTCCAAGAATTGCCAAAATTAAAAGAATACTAACCCCTAATATTCGAGAAAAGTTTGTAGGTCCAAAAGCTTTTTCAACATATGGGTATACAGCAAGTTGGTAGATCAAAAGTGCAAGACCTAATAACTTCAAAAGTTAGTATTTATGTAATCTAAAATATTTATTATAAATATCTAAAGTTTATAGGTTCCAAAGATGCACCTGAAATTGCAAGAACATCACCAACATCGTCAGTTGTAAAGTTTAGACCACCTAGCCTTGGAGGACTGACAGCCCATAATGAAAAAACCTATAAAAATAAAAATATCATATATTAAATGAGATGCATATCCTATATTTAATTTAATTAAATAGAAATGTTACCTCTTGATAAGCAATATCATGAAGTGAGAAAACAGAATAAGCAATGATAGATGACATTAGGCACCAATTCATGAAGATACTTTCATTCTTTTTCATTTCTTTATCAATCCCCTTGCTTCCATTTTCTAAAGCTTCCACATTCTCTATAGACTCATTGTTACCTTTGTGATTGTGAAGTGTTTCCTACACATACAAATGAAATATATATCATCATTTAAGTGCACAAGTAAAAAAGATACAAAACATAAAAGATGACAAAAAAAAAATCAAATATCTGTATTTAATAAACACACACACACACACACACACAAATATATATATATATATATGCTATAATCAAAGATACATACAGGAATCCAGATGCAGATAATAGCTGCTACAAATGAAAGTCCTGATATTATAAAGCAGGGCAAGGAATATGGAAACCTGTAGAATGATATGAATCCACATATATCATTATAACATAAACTGATAGGATTAGAATCCATAGGTTGTATATACTCAAGTCCACTTACTTATCCCAAAAGGAGCCCTTTGAAAACATATGTGGGTATTTCTCTACTGGCTGCCATAAGAAATCCCCAAAAGTATTAGAGAAACAAGAGACGAATGAGCACATGAATGTGTAAATACCTACACATATACACTCAAACATAATTAAACACGAATTTGAACGTAATTAATCAAGATATCCAAGTGTTCAAATTTAAATGTAATTGAACAATTGAATATCATAGTTAACCACGTTCAAATTTGTAGTTAATTACCTCCCATGAATGATTAATGAGTATATTCGTTAACCATATCCATCCATTGAACAAAATTCAAAAATAGTACCTGAGCCAAATAGCCTCCTAATGCTGGGCCAATGATTAAACCCATGCCCCAAGATGCACTAACCTAAAATCATGCCACACTCTGAATTATTATTATTATTATAATGTAATTGTAAGAATCCATACTAGATAAAAGTTGGTGAGACATACGGTAGAAAGTCCTAGAGCTTGGTGCTCTTCTCTGAAAAGTTCAGTAGCATATGCCTATTAAAAATAGAAATTTGTTTAATAAACATTGTTTCAAGAAGATACCTTCAAGGGTGTTAAAAAATGATACCTTCAAGGGTCCAAATGCACCATTTAAACTTCCAAGAAGAAATCTAGTGATAAGAGCCATCCAAAAATTTGTACTAAGGCCAAACAATGTGTTGAAAATGACACTGATATCAAGTAAGCATTAATGAT
Source organism: Astragalus membranaceus (assembly GCA_039519185.1). NCBI lineage: Eukaryota > Viridiplantae > Streptophyta > Magnoliopsida > Fabales > Fabaceae > Astragalus > Astragalus membranaceus. The sequence continues at coordinate 49,253,193 of CM076846.1, forward strand.
TATGGGAAACCACAAACCACCCAACATACTCACGCAACATTAATGATTATAAGTAAGTCAACACTTTTTTTCAAAGTAGTAAAGATAATGTTAATAATTAAGGATTAAGGATAGGTTACGAACTTCCTTTCAACTTTTTAGCTTTTCATAAAAACTGTGTGGAGGTTTCTTTTGCTAATATTTGAAAATGGAGGGAGTAACTTAAAAGGAATATTTAGTTCATTGACAGATATACTTACACTATGATAATCCCGAAAACTATAACAGGTTTTCGACCATAGCGATCAGAAACCATTCCCCATAATATAGATGTCAAAGCTCTCCCAAGCATGAATGAAGATCCTAGAACATTTTTTTATCATCATCAACGGAGAACATATAACAATGATAGAAGAAGACTTCAAAGAATTGAAACATTAAAAATATCTTACCCACATAACCAGCATAATAACTAATATCAGCTTCTGTTTTTGCAATATTGAAATCCCTTACCTGAAATTAAATGTAATTTTACTGAGGATCATATTATGTGCTTCACTATAAAGTTGAAAACTAACCAAATATTTGATTTTTGAGTACTTTTACAATAAATGAGAAAACAGGAGAAAAAGCAAAAAGTAACTAGAAATTGAAGACAAACTAACCATGAAATAAAGGAATGGAAAGAGAGATGATATAGGCAGTGCTGAACATTAGAAAATAAAAGACATTAGAGAAGGACCTTAAGAAATTGCCAAAAGTTAGTTGATCATCATCATATTAACATTATTAAAGAAACAAGACATAGAAAACAGTACTATGATCTAAGAAACAGTAGCACTAGAAAACAGGGGTACTCACAAAGATATTCCAAATCCCAAAAGGACAAAATAAGAAATTTAGTGCTTACCTAAACATAACACTACCATCCATATAACAAAAAGATTTGGAATGGAAACACCACGGTTAAGCTCTTTGGCTTTTTCCACCTTACAACCAGGGCAATTCTCATAGTACTTCTTCTCCAACAATGCCTCTCTCATATTTTCCTCCTTCTTCTTTCTAACAGAGCTTAATTTTCTTCCACTTTTCTATATCAGTTTATATATGCAAAAAAAGATTGATCAGAAAGAGATTTATCAAATTGCCACTCTTTGCTTTTAAAGTGAAAGAATTTGAGCAAAACAAACATACATCTCCTTGAGAATCTCTTGGAGCTCAATGAAATGAAAAGTGAACAACTCAACGCCTGGTCTCACACTTTTTGTATGTCAATAAGGTTTGGTGGGTGTTGTTGAACCAATGACAAACACTCTTTGTTTTGTATGATAACAAATTACAATCTGTCTACTAATGGTTACAGTTGAACAAAAGTACAGGACATGAATCAAAAAGCAGAATATCTTAAAGTGTAGCAGCTTGGAGGAGAAGCTACTCTAGAATTCAAGAACTATTTGTTACTCTGCTTTTGATAGGACACCATGTAAGATCCTATCACTTTAGTTCTGTAACTTTTAGTAGTTGAGAGATGACTTTTTAAAATATAACGGTTGTGTTAAAAGCTTAGAAAAATATAGTCCCTATTGAGTAGTGTAACACTGGCGCACGTACAACTATTCTTTTTAGGATGTTTTTTTTTACCCCCTATTAAACCCCATACCCCCATATTTGATTTTAACCCAAAAATATTTCTTTCATTTTTACCAAAATCTGATCAGGCCCCAAAAAATTGTAACATTCTCAGAAATATCTAAAAAAAGGTATTTCTGGAAATAGAGATGATTGATCCTCATTGGGATGAGGCTGAGTATTGAGAGTATGGATGAGGAGCGGGTAAAACAAGCGTCACTTGAATGTGACATAAGCTATACAATAGAGGAGGTTTGGAGGTAATGGGCTGAGATGTCTCTCGAGGAGAGATGTGTCTAGAAGAGAGGTCTTGATGATTATGTCTTCAAAAGCACTACAGTCATGGTTCCACCTAAGCACAAAGTCAAGACTAGGGGTGCACCAAAGAAGAAGAAGAAAGAGTATGATGTGAAGAGAGATCTTTCTTATTGGGAGCACGTGGATGCGTCTTTGAGCTCAGTTAAGAAACCCACCCAGATTTCATCACAGAGACTTCCCCAGCGGTCCTCACAGCAAGTCTCCCAGTTACCATCAAAGAGGTCAGCAACTGAGCGAGCACAACCTGACATCCATTTGCGAAGTCACTTTCCAGAGCATATGCATAAGTACATTGATGACATTATCAACGTGATTGGAGATGGAAACTGTGGCTTCAGATTCATTTCTGCCTCACTTGATTACTCGGAGCATAGCTGGCAAATAGTTCGCAACTCAAATTGGTTTCAATACTCAGAGGTGATGGGTAACAACATTCAGACAGTTAGGGAATCATTAGTTGCTCTCCCACAAGACTTTCAACCTCGTGAGAAGTGGATGTCGATGCCTGACATGGGACATGTTATAGCGACTAGATATCAAATAGCCATTGTTATGTTGTCACTTCATGATGGTGGGTCATGGACATTCTTCCCTTTGAGAGGAGCCTATGTTCCTAGTCAAAGCCGCTTGTTCTGTGTTGGGTTTGTCCATGAGAATCATTGGGATCGGGTTATGTTGAACGCTACTAGTCCAGTACCTCCTATTCATCCTACTTGGGGTGCATATGCTTCAGCTGAAGCTAGATCGTGGTTATATCCGTACCTTGGACGTGTACAGTTATGGTGTTCTTTTGTCCCAGATCATGTTGCACCGACCCTCCCAGCTGATGTTGATTACATTTCCATTAAATGATTGTATTATATTATATTATATTTTATTCCATGAGTTTATATTATATTAAATTTTATTCCACAAACTTTTTATTTGACGATCTAGATTTTGCCGACACTATTTAACGGTCTAGATTTTGCCGGCACTTTAAACGGTCTAGATTTTGCCGACCACTTTTCATCCAACGGTGGAAATTCACTTTAGGGTTTCAGATTTTCCCTATAAATAGACCCATTGGGTTTCACTTCTTTCGTACACACAACACAAAATGATGATGGCTATGGCCAATGAAGAGTCTTCCCTCACTACCATTTTTACTAATCAGGGCCTCATTGATCATCAGGGCATCATCATCAACGAAGATGATGATGTCTGTTTCGAGGGCCGAGACACGTTCCAGTGTAGGTTAAAACACAGCATAACATTCGTTGCCCTGAAAGAGAGACTACTGCGTAAGGTGCAACCGGAGGGCAACGAGCATGAAATAATTCGTATAATTTATCGGAAACCAGCTTGGGTTAATGGACGTGTGCACTGGTCTGCAATGGATGTCAACAACAACGATGACGTCCAAGCCATGATGGCCATTCATGTTATCTTTAAATGGAAGGGTTATCTGCATTTATACGTCGAAACCAGAAGGACCGTCGCTGAGATCCTTCGTCGTTTCACTCCACCATCTCAGTAGTTTCTATTATGTTTTCGTTTTGTTTGTTGTTGCAATCTGTTATTTTAAATCAATGTAGAAGGCGTTTTTAATTAATCAAATAAATGTTTCATTTTTTATTTTTGCACTCCGAAAACACCATATTATATGATAAAGGAAGGCAATTTTAAGGGATTTCCAGAAATACATCAAATTGGGATAAATTCGGAAGGCAATATCGAGGGAATTCCAGAAATACCTCAAATCTAGATAAATCCGGAAGTATGTTTTTTTGATTTTCCAGAAATATCGCATTTTACGGTATTTCCGGAATGTAAAATGTGTGTGGATTTAAGGGATAGTTTCGTCCGTTTGGTCATTTAAGGGGGTATATGGTATGGGGGGGGGGGGACAAAAAAACACAGCCTTCTTTTTAAAGTAATTTGTACATTCAATAAAACCTACTATATTGTTTAATGAATGTTCTTTTTCCTTTTCATTTTTTTATACACATATTCTTTCTTTTTTCTTAAATTCATCTGTTAACTCCAAACATTGATAGTAAGCAGTTAATGCACTCCATCTTAAGGGGTGGATTCGACTACTACCTAGATTCGATCTCCGACGATATAACAAATTGAAGTTTACTTGCCTGCTGACCGAATTCTAGATTATTTCATATTGCTCATTTAACCTTGACCATTGAAGTTTTTTTAAAGAGAAGGTTACCGTTGTGTTGATTTGTGGCGGACTACATTCAATGGAGAATTCCTCTTTTGAGAACTAAAATAGACCCCACATGTATACATTATTTTTTTATAATTTTTAATTTCAATACCATATAAACAATCAAACCCTCCAATCGAGCACCTATAAAAATATTTTACATGAGTCACACAAATAACTACTCATCATCATTTTTTAACAAATAACTAACAATATATCAAATGGGATTCGCATTAAGTTAGAGAGAGAAAATAATTATATAAAAAAGTAAAACTGCAATTAAACAAAAAGTTAATAAATAAGGGCCAAGAAGAAAGCATTGCCCAAAGTGTCTTTGTCTTATCAAACAAAAAAAAGTTTCAATAATTACTCTCCCATTTTCTAATTTTTGGTACTTTTGGCCTTTTATTTTTGGATCAAAATAATAATACTTTTAAAAACTAATTATACAATTCACCATACTTTTACAAATATACATTTTATATTTATTGAGTCTTTTAGAGACTCAACACAACTATTAACTCTTCTACTTTGATTTCAATTATCCCAATACCACTACAAAGAGAATATTTTAGTACTTAGATAACACAAATTACATGTACCTTAATTTGTGGGTAAAAGGCTAAAAGAACCAAAGATTTGGAACGGAGGGAGTTTGTTATGTCGCAGCCTTTCCTCAGCCTAACGTTTCAAATGGTTTGGCAGAGTTTTATTTTTTAGTCTGTTTAGATGAAATGAAAAATAAACACTACATACATTATTACATGGTTAGTTCAAACATGGGAGTCGGTGTCTCTATATCGCTGAAATTACTAGTAGAACCAGCAGTAGGGAACATCTAATGGCGGAGTTTAGGAATAGTTAAGTAAAACACTGTTTAGTGAAATAATCCGCCGGAACCATGCCGGCGGAAAAATTCTGCCGGAAAAAATTCGTCGGTAATGCGAGTTTTTCTTGTAGTGTTGAAATGTAAAACGAGGGGGAAATGTGGGGAGATGGCGCTAAAGATTGATATCAGCAAGGCTTATGACAAAGTGGATTGGGGTTATCTGAAGGGCATGTTGAGGAAGTTGGGATTTGATGAGAAATGGGTGGGGTAGATGGCTATGTGCTTGGAGACTGTGAACTACTCAGTAATATTGAATGGTGAGAAAGTGGGACCAATCAATCCAGGGAGAGGACTTAGACAGGGTGACCCACTATCACCTTATCTTTTTATCCTATGTGCGGAAGGTCTTACTACTCTCCTCAAGCGAGGGGAGGCCAGAGGAGACCTTCATGGTGTTAGGGTGTGTCGAGGGGCTCCTTCCTTTACACACCTCTTTTTTGCTGATGACTGTTTCTTGTTTTGCAGGGCTGATGAGAATGATAGTAGACATTTGAAAGAGATTCTGAATATTTATGAGAGAGCGTCTGGTCAAGCTATCAATTTGCAGAAATCTGAGGTTTATTTCAGCAGGAATACTTCTCAAGAAATGAGAGATCGTATTACTAGAGAGTTGGGTGTGTCTGAATGCTTTGGTACTGAAAAGTATCTTGGATTGTCGTCTTTGATTGGTAGAAACAAGAAGCAAATTTTTGGGTATCTTCGGGATCACATGTGGAAGAGAATTCAAAGTTGGTCAGGGAAGCATCTCTCGAAAGCAGGTAGGGAAGTGCTTGTGAAGTCAGTGGCACAAGCAATTCCAACTTATTGTATGAGCACTTTTATGCTTCCAACTTCCCTACGTGAGGAGTTAGAGAGAATGATGAATTCTTTTGGCGGGGAACTAATAATCGGGATCGGAAGGGAATAAGGTGGTTGAGTTGGGACAAGTTAACCATGAGGAAAGAATATGGCGGTATGGGCTTTCGTCACTTACACAGCTTTAATATGGCAATGCTAGGGAAGCAAGAATGGAACATTGCTACTCATGCAGATACTATAGTTGCTAGAGTCTTCAAAGCTAAATATTATCCTAACAGTGATTTCATGGGGGCTCGTTAGGGCCATAATCCCATTTTTGTTTGGCGTAGTATCTTCGCTTCCCGGGTAGTGGTCAATTTGGGGTCTCGGTGGAAAGTAGGGAATGGGGGGCAAATTTCTATATGGAATGATCCGTGGTTAAAGGGAGGGAGGGATGCATTTGTTCGGTCACCTATGGTTGTAGGGACGGAGCACTTCAAGGTAAAAGATTTATGGTTGCCAAATTCTAGAGATTGGAATAAACATTTGGTGGAGCAATTGTTTCTGCCACATGAAGCAAATAGAATCTGCGCAATGGCAATATTAAATGAAGAGGGAGAGGATAGACTTATATGGTGGAGGAGCAGACGTGGCTCTTACTCGGTAAAGTCGGCATATTTTACAATTATGGATGAGCTGGTGGAAAGCTCTCACTTGCAGGTACAAGGTCTGTGGCTTTTAATTTGGAAGCTCAAAATTCCCCCTAAAGTTAAATTGTTGTTATGGCGAGCTGCTAGAGGTGTTCTTCCGACACAGTGTAATCTCCAAAGGAAACATGTTCCATGCGAGGGTCACTGTCCAATGTGTGAAGGGAACCCGAAAAACGAATGGCATATATTTTTCGATTGCGAACATGCTGAAGCAGTGTGGCGCGAATGTGGACTGCTGCAGCAGGTTCGGTTAGCAATGGATAATTCAGAAAGTTTTCGCGAATGAATGTGTGTTCCGTTTGTTGCAGGCGCTGACAGAAAATTCAAGGAATATTTTTGCATTGATGTGTTGGGCAATTTGGAAGTGAAGGAATGATAAAGTGTGGGAGGGGGCATCTCAAACCGTAGCTGTTGCAGCAGGGAAGGCGCTGGATATGCTGCAGGATTGGAAGGCAGCGAAGAGCAGAACCAGCTCAATGGAGCATCATGCGAGTAATACACCATCAGCAGAAAGTTGTTGGCTGAAACCTGCTACTGGTGCGTACAAATGTAATATCGACGCTGCTATATTTAATTCGGACAATAAGTACGGTGTAGGAATGGTGATACGGAATGACACCGGGGATTTTTATCGAGGCAAGACTATGTGGTTCAACGGCATTCCAACTCCACAAGAAGCGGAGGCAATGGGTCTTTGGCAAGCTCTTCTTTGGGTGCGGGACTTGAGACTACCATCAATCTCTATAGAATTGGATTGTTTACCAGTAGTTAGTGGAGTGCAGGAGGATCCCAACACCAACTCAGAATTTGGAACGCTAATTTCTTATTGTAAACGCTTGTTAAATTGTTTTCATAGCTTTAAGGTTAGCTATATTAGGAGGCAAGCCAATTGTGTCGCTCACACCCTTGCGATGGCGTCATGATTTTATGCTAGCTCCATGATTCATGATTTGATTCCAACATGTATTGAGACCTTACTTATTAATGAAATGATCTAAGTTTCTTCTTGTAAAAAAAAAACAATTAACTACTAATATTTTCGTATAAAAAGGAGTACTTGTCGGGTCGGATTAGTTTTGACCAAACCTGATACCCGACCCAATAATTTTCTTTGGTACGGTTTGAGTAGTAACATTGACGGATTTACATATACTTCAAGTGTTTCCACCCGTTGAAAAAATAAATAAATGTAGCTACTTCCTTATAAACAAATTATTTTGACACTCTCAATCTAAAAATTTGCACGTAAATCTAAAAATTTATTTTATTGCGACATTGTTGCACAATATCACTCAATTTATATGGATGCAAAATTGTCCAATAATACTGTGAGGTATGTACTACCTTCGGTCACTAATTTGTACGTAGATCCCTAAATTTATTTTATTACGATATTGTTGCACTATATCACTCAATTTATATAGATGAAAAATTGTCTAGTGACTTGCACCGAGAGGTATGTACCCAAAAAAGCTTCAATTCTTTTGCCTAAAAAACTACAATTTTTTGTTTTTATTATAAGCAAAAGTTAACTACTTTTGCCACATTAATTTAATGTTATTATTCTAAATAAACCAGAATATTTTTCTATTACATATTAAAAAGGTCAATTTAGTAAAATTGATTTGTTTTTTACATGAAATCTACATTTAACTTCTCGTAAGTGAATTTCTTTATCATCATTAAAGTAGGTGTTTTGGCTTATATTAATAGAGACCAAAAAGAGTATATTCAATAACACGGATAACTACTAGAAAAACGGAAATTAGAGAGAGGGAAAATTTGTCGCTAAACAACTAAAAATCTGTCACAAACAATTTTAGTTACAGAATTTGTGAGGGACCAATACTCGTAACCGAATTTTGCGCCACTAAAACATTAGGGAGGGATTCTGAATTCCGTTGCTATCTGCGGGGCATAATGCCCCTCACAAAAACAAAAAATCTGTCACAAAAAAGAGGCATAAATCAGATTTGTAAATGGAATTTTCGTCGCTATTTGTGAAGAAAATATCGGTCACTAATGGTGAGGGATATCTTTTGTCGCTAATAGTGAGGGATAAATTCTGCCGCTAATAGAGAGAGATATTTTGCTCCCCTATTAGTGAGAGGCTATTGCTCTCTATTAGTGAGGAATTTCTGGTTAGACTTTTTTTAAATTTATATATAATTAATTGCTAGCGACCTTTAATAGGAAGGTATATTAGTTATAAATTTTACATCTTCACTTATTTAAAACATTTGCTACAAAATCTTTAAAAATAAATATTAAATTTTTTTAAAAAAACACCCAAGCATATTTTATATAACTAAAAAAGCTTATAAACATAATCCATACAAACCATGAGTAATATTAATTCATCAAAAAATATATGAACCTTCTAGTTTCATAAAACCAAATATTTTTCCCTTTATGTCTGCAGCTCAAACAACCTCGAAGATGTTGTCAGATTGCTCGCTAGATACACTATCTTCTAGTGTCTCTTGTGAGTCTCTTTCATAAATACAACTTTCATACTCATTTCTAGGCATTCTTTTGGGCAGTTGCTCTGGTTCATAACATTACAAAGACAAATTTATGATTCTTAATTAACAATAGCCTTTTGTTATGTGGTGCTGCTTAGTATTAAATCCCACACGGTGAGAATCTTTGTCCTTAGAACTTAAAACTCCATTCCCTATTCTTTCGCCTGTTTTTCCTCAAGAATTGTATCTCTCTTTGAGCTAGGTCAAAATAAAAGAGAAAAAATGTCACAAACACATAAAAGGGTAATCACACATTGCAGACCTTGAACCAAGTAGAAGAAAAACAGATTTGAGTAACAAAACAGAAGCCTTCCTTATGGTTCTCACAATTTTATTAGGCCTATTATGCTTTGCCCTATGTTTCATAGCAGATGCCACACGTTCTTGAGTACAATTTTATATTATCTTTGAAAATTATACCTTGGTATTCTTTAGCCTACTGCCAGTTACCACCACCACAATAAAATAATAAATGTAATAAATATTATTATGATAATTATGTGTCTCTCTCTTACGTGATAAAAAAGGTGCTTTCAAGGAGTTAAACTTGTTCACATGTTATTGTTTTGTTCTATTTGGATACATTTATGCCTAGTAACATGTTGATAGTATTTAGTGATATTTCTCCAACCATGTGGGTGTGCCTTGAGAGGTGGTCGCCTGGTCGGTGTTGATTCCAGTGTGCCTGTAGTGGTGCTGTTGCCACACCAATGCTATTTTCAACTTCAGAATCATGGATGATTCCAATAAGAGAAGAACAACATGGTCCAACACTCTCTTTTAACTTTCCTTCCATTCTATCCTTTTTTTAAAAAAGTACTTTAACTAAATTGAGGAATAAATTAAAAATACCAAATGGGTGCCTGCAGTTAAATGTGCAACAGTAAGGTTTTAGTCATACAGCTAGTAAGCAGAAGCACAAGTTGTGGTGGACCTACATTGCAATAATTGTCTGCAAGTGCATCCCTCAATCTTTTTAAATTAAAAAATTACAACTATCTTAAGATTTTATTGTTTTGTACCTTTTTATTTTTATATAGCTGAGTCGCCTGACTCGTTTTTATATTATATTGACATTTTTTTGGCGTGGTATATTATATTGACACTACTAGTACATAAACAACATAAAAATTGGAAATTTAACATTGATTTCGGCGAAAACTGGTGTTGTAAGTTTTTTTTAGATAAGCAACTATATTAAAAGAGGCACAAGGGATGCACCAACCCTTACAACAAAAGTGAGGCTTCGTTAAAACCTCATAGAGCCAAAATCTATTGAGAAAAAGACCCTAAGATGAAAAAGAGTACCCCACACAGAGCATACATTACACGGAGAGGAGACAACCCATAGGGCAATTGAACCAATTCGAGAAATCTACCCCACAATTTCGCTCCTTCCTAGCTATAAACCAACCCCAAGAAGTGTAAATAATAGCATTTACAATTGAATTAGTATTAACAACCTCTCCCTAAAAAGCACTCTGTTCCTAGCAGACCAAATGCTCCAAACTACATACGACAATCCAAATAAGATGCTTAACCCCCCTTATCCTCTTCCCTTTAGTCTTCTCGCCAAACATTAAGAAATTGGATACCACATCGTCCTGCAGAATATCATTCAGCCCCGGCCATGAAAAAATGCTACTCCATATCCCCTTAGTCACTTCGCAAGCACATAAAAGATGTGATGATGACTCAGTTTCTTTGAAACAAAAAACACAAGTCCCTCGTGGATGACAGCACCCCTCGTCTATGTAGAGCCTCCCGAGTTGCTACTTTATCCAAGAGAAGCCTCTCGAGTTTCTTTGTGTTTGTGTAACATACTAAAAATCACTTATTTTTAAAAAAATTATTCTTAAAAAAATAATTGTTAGGAGAAGCTAAACAGCTTCTCGTATGAAATAGTTTTTAGATTGTTTTCAGTTTTTATTTTTTTAAAGATTTGTAACATACAGCCAGCATGCCGTCATAAGTGAATTTTTAAAAAAAAGTAATTATATTTAAAAAAACCCGTAACAAACGAGCTCATAATAGACACAAAATATATAATAATGTCTTCCACTTTCATGGTGATTTTGAATTGCAACACCTAATAGCCTACTACTACTACTGACACCATAACATTACTATTTTCAAAAAGACACGATAGCATTACCACTTGCCACTGGAGCTGGCAAAATGGCCCGGCCGGACCGGGCCGGGTTAGCCCGAAAAATGGGAGGGCTTGGGCCGAAGGAATTGAGCCCGTTTTTACATTCGGGCTTTTTAGCCCGGTCCGCAAAAGCCCGAGCCCGCGTCGAGCTAGTCCGACCGGGCCATGGGTAGCCCGCAAGCCCGTGAATAAAAAAATTGGGGTTACAGTAGATATATTGATATTTCTTAAGTGCATGTATATTGTATAATATACTTCAAGATAGATATCTATGATGCTTAACAACGACGATGATTCCATAAGTCTTTCCTTATTACGGTGCAACTCCTTAGCAATGGTCTTTAATATTAAACTTATATGAGTTGTCACCTACAAATTACTTCAGTCAAAAATTGAATACAGAATGTGCAGTGGATATATAGAGTAAAAATTTGAAACACTAAGGCCATGGAAATAATAATACCTCTGTAGAATCTGCTACCTCCATATAAGGTCTCAAACAAAGACGGTACGCTTGGAATAACTCAGAATGCGGGTACATATCTTAATTTAAAGTATAGTTAATTTTTTGGACCACTCTATCTCATTAAAAGGCCAATCCCGCAGTAAAAACACTACTCACAGAAAACAGTCGACCCAAAAACATGATAGTGTCGCTAAAAAATCGCGCATAATGCGGGCTAGCCCGAAAAGCCTGCAGCCTGCATAGGGCCGGGCTTGGGCCATAAAGGGTGAGCCCGAATTTCAACCCGGGCTTTTTAGCCCGACCCTTAAAAGCCTGAGCCCGTAGCGGGCCGGCCCGATATGGGCCGGGTAGCCCATTTTACCAGCTCTACTTGCCACAAGGGGTGGACAACATCATCTGACCCATCCGCAACCCGAGAAAACCGATCCAAAAATAGCTGTTACAGGTGTGTCAGTGGTAACCGAATCTGTCCAATAGATATAAAGTGGTCACCTACGGTTTCAAATGGGCGGGCCCAGATCTCAATATTGAAACCATTGGTACCCGGAACCGACCGGATAAAGCACATGACCACTCTGCACTGCGGTCTGCGCCTAGTACTAATGCATCTACTGACGTTTAATTATTTTTTTCCTTGAAACCCTTCAATTCCACTGATGCACTCAAACTAAAGTAAGCCTATCTACTTTCTATATAATCAAAACATATGCCAGCACATTTACATTTTTAGACATCACCAAATTTTGACATTTGTCACAATTTAGGGGCAAAATAGACAATTCACCACATAAAGACAAATGCTACGGTGACATTTCTGGCGTGCTACAGTATCGCTTATGTCATTCTACAGTACGCTACAGTGACGTTTCTGCCGCGCTACAGTACCACTACGTTTTTTTTTTAAAATTCAATTTTTTTTTTAAAAAATTATACACTGCTTTTTTTAAAAAACGGTTGTCAAAATTTTTATAAAAACAATTAGTCACTATAAATCAATTTTCACTATTTTTATAATCTACTTAAACTACTAAAATTAATAAAATAATTAGTCACTATAAATCAATTAGCCACTATCCATTGTCAAAAAAAGAATTGTAAAAAAACTTTAACCCCTACCAAAAATTACAAAATAACTACTAAAACTAATCAATTTAACTACTTTTGTTAAAATCAATCAATTTAACTACTACAAAAAATTACCAAATAACTATTTTATAATTACTAAAAAAGAGTAAAATACCAACGGGAATGCCAAAGGGAGTGCCAACGAGAGCGCCAAAGGGAGTGGCAACGCGCGAGAGCGCTAATGGGAGAGGCCACGAGAGTGGCAACGATAGAGGGACAAAAAAGTGATGGACAAAAAATTGATTGAAAACTGCAATCAGAAGCTGCAACTGACGCAGCAAAAGGACAACTGTTTTAGTGGCAATGCGAGACTGGCAATGGAATCGACAAAGAGAGCGACAACGGGAACATGAGTGGGAACAAGAGAGGCAAGGAGAGCGCCAACGTGGGTGCATATTTTAAGATATCTTATTTTCTTTTTTCTTCATTTTTACTCCATCTAAAATTTATTATTTACTATAATCTCTCTATTAAAACCAATCAATTTAACCACTAAGAATTATAAAAATACAACTTTAGCCACTACCAAACTTTACAAAATATTACTTATAATTAAATGATTTTAATTTAATTAATATTAAATCATATAGAATAATATGAGTTAACATGTGACAACGGGAGTGATAAACTCTAACTTAGTGCATTTTTAGAGATATTTTTAAGTTATTTTTAGAGCAATTATTAGCAATTTTATAAGTTATTGACCTAATTCATTCTTTATTTTGCAGAAAGGAAGAAAGTATGAAAAAAGAATGACAGTCCAATTTTAACTCACTTATATATATATATATATATATATGGACTTGGCAATTAAAAGAATTGGTAACAAAGGGAATATGAAGAAACAAGGCCTACGGCCTTTTGTTGAAGGAAAAGAGAGGGAAGTGGGCTGAACATTATATTCAAGGATTTTACTTTTCCCACACCCCCTCCTACTCACCACACACCCCCAAACCCCCTAAATCCCTAAAATACCCTTCAATTAAAAACATTTCATCTCTCACTCTCCCTCCCAAACACTCTCACACCCCCTCTCATCTCTCAACCGAACCCTAACGCCTCCCCCACCCCAAATTCGATTTCTCACCCTCACTCTCCCTCTCAATCTCAACTCCACCATTTTTGAAGCTTCAATCTCGCATTCTACGCATCAGGTACTCCCTCCCTCACTTTCCTGTCTTTCCATTTCATCGTTTTTATTTTTTCTGCATATGCGACGCGTTCGGTTGGCCTTCCCCGAACGTTTCTGGGAACGAAGGTGTTCGAATGAGGTCATGCGAACACCGTTCGAATGAGGCCATGCGAACACCCGTTCGAATGGGGTTGTTCGAACACGTGCGAATGCTTCTGTTCGAACAGGTGCGAATGATGCTGTTCGAACATGTGTGACAGTATTGTTTCTGTTATTTTGCTGATTATGTTGCTTAATTGGTTTAATGGTTGTTGTTTCAGATATGGTGAGGCATCGTGGCGGTAGTTCGCAACAGCCGGAGCGTAGGCCACCCCCGACGGCTTCCGAACGCAAACGGAGGCAAGATGGAGCTGAACCTTCCCGGAGGGGTAGGCGTAGGGACGTCCCTCCTCCCCCACCGGAGGTTGATGATATTGGCCGGGATGTTGAGCGTGATGCTCAATTTCCGGCATATGAGCTGGCCGGCCCTTCTGGTCATGCACATGAGGAGGGAGGTGCTCAACATGAGGAGGATGTTGAGCCTCAGGAGCCTGCTGCTGCTCCTAGGGCTACATTCCCATTCCCTGGTGGACCTGTTGATGGTTCTGTCTTGCCCACATACGGGTCTCATATTTTGACCGAGTTCTATGCTGGCCGGGTAAGTTATTGTTATATAATAGCGTGTTGTCAATTTTGTTTCTTATTTTGTTGAACATATTGGCTTATTGTGCCGGTGTCATTTGTCAATGCAGGTTCGGCCGGACATAACTACGATTCCACATGGACCGGTTAACCTTGTGGTCCATGCTAGGATCAGGGAGACTCTTATCCTATCGGGGTTGTTCCCTCTCATAGGACTTGGTTTTCCCCTCACTCACAAGGGGCTGCTGAACGCATTCATAGAGCGTTGGCAGCCGGATACATCATCATTCCACCTTCCTGTGGGTGAGATGTCTATCACCCTTGATGATGTATCCCAGCTGCTACACATCCCCATCACGGGCCAGTTCTATGACATGCCTGACTGGACTTCGTGGCAGGGAGAGCAGATGCTGATTGACTATTTGGGGGCCACCCCCCAAGATGCCGCTGAACAGACTTCTGCGAGAGGGTTGTCAGTTGGTCTTGTATGGCTGAGGGATCATGTCTACCACCCAGCCATAGCTGAGCAGAGGTGGCATCATGCTGCTAGGGCCTATTTGCTCTATCTTTTGGGCTGCACATTGTTCGCAGACAAGTCAGGAAGCAAGGTTAAGCTTGGCTACCTAGGTATGCTTCTTGATTTGAACAATGTTGGAGACTACTGCTGGGGGGCAATGGCCCTTGCCCATATGTATGATCAGCTGAAGGATGCTTCAAGAAAGAAGACGAAGAAGATGGCTGGTCATATGGCTCTACTACAGGTATAAAACTTACTTTTTTTTTTATAAGTTTGCTTTAGGTTTACTTTCAGATTTATAATCAACCAATGATATGTTCATTACAGGGTTGGATTTTTGAGCACTTCCAGAGTGCCAATTTTACATCTTGGGTGGTGCACCCAGAATATGTTGAGAGTATGCCACGGGCGAAGAAATGGCTGTGTAGGGATGGCCCCGGGGCCATCAAGTCACACACCATCAGACTGTGCCTTGACCGGCTACACCATGAGGAGGTCACCTGGGACCCCTACACAGGCCATAGGCAGGAGAGACCATTTGAGGAGCTGGGCAGGTTCAGAGGGTTCATCCGGAGTGCTGGCTGTATGGTGAGCCATTTGCCGGATAGAGTGGTCAGACAGTTTGGCCAGGTACAGCACATCCCGGAGGAGCCCAGACCTGCAAATCGGGCCGTCTGTACTCTCACGGAGTGTGATGAGAGGTGGACACAGTTCCAGGACCACTTGGTGGCGCGGGGGCCTCCCTGTGTGCCGTACTCCTCAAACACGGTGCCGGGCTACTTTCCATGGTTTTCTAGGGTCTCACATCCCTTTGCCTTCCCTGAAAATTATGTAGAGCTTGTGGATGAGCCGGATGTCAGTGTGGTACGTGTTTTTTATGTTAATTACAGTAATAAGTTTCTTCTACTTATTTAAATCTACTTATTTAAATAATGTTATGTTATTTGTTTGACAGATGCTGCCAGAGCTCCTGGATATGGTGGATGAGATGGATGGGACCATCAATGATAATGTCCCAGAGCCAACCAGGAGCGTCTTTCAGCGCATCAAGAGGTTGCTCAACCCCTTCCGTAGGCTTAGGAGGAGGATCGTCAATGTGTATCAGAGGAGGGGGCGCAACACCCAGTAGGGGGGGATATTTGTATAATTTAACTGTTTGGAACTTTTGTATAATTTAACTACTTTTGATATTATTAAGTATTTTTGTGATGTCATCTACTTAATTTGGCGCAAATTTATTGCCTTTTTATTACAAACCATAACCATACATGAAATACGAAAGACATGAAATACGAAAGACATAAAACCAACATAAGCAAACAACTAACTAAGAAACTAGTGTTTCGGTCGTCCCTGTTCCAGAAGATAAATGATCTCTTCTGGAGTGCGTATTGTGTCCACGTACAACTCTAAGACTTGTCGCCCCATCGGAAGTGTAGCATGATATTCCATCATGGTCCCAACGTCGTCATCGTTGCGGATCTCCATAACTGTAAAATAGCCAGTCCCGTAATCAAGCCGGTTGTACTTTCGGTAACGTATACGCGCCACGTCTTTACGCCACGCTCCCTCTGGGCGAATCTTCCTCTCAGCCTTTTCCTTTAGTTGGGCGAAGGTGATGACCTTACTCATCCTGCAGAATACATGGTTAGGACAACGAAACACAACACCATGTTCGTCGGTGGTGACAGTCCCATGGTGATGAAGGGCAGTTAGGAATTTGGTGGATGAGTACTGGGTTGAGCACAATTGCCATTCCATTTCAGCTTGGTTGTAGCTGTCAAGAGGGAGAGTAGGTTTTGGTGAAGAAGCAGATTAGGGTTTGGTGAAGAAGGTCTGAGGATGTGAACCCCCTTTTATAATAGGCATGGTGAAATGTCAGCCGTTGATTTCATTTTTAGATCACAAATCTGATCCGTTTAAATTCTATCCGTTCAGACACATTTTCCAAAGGGATTGACATCCACTCCTTTATCTGACACACATTTGACTGATTGTAAGCCGTTGATCAAAACTGTCGGTGGAATCTGAGACGTCCAATATCTGTCGCTCTGCAACACTGGTTCGAACCGCCTCATGCGAATATGTGCGCATGACCACATTCGAACCTGTTCGCATGACCCCATTCGAACAGGTGAAAAACACCCAAGAGGGTGTGTCCCCATATTTAACACACGCGAATGGCTTCGTGCGAACCTGTTCGAAGGCCCGTGTTCGAACAGGTGAAATTTCGTGAAAAAAAAGAGGTTTGGCCTGGCCTTTTGGTCATTTCACACCCTTATGGGGTGTGTTTCGAGTAGGAGGGGGTGTGGGAAAAGCAAACACCTATATTCAATATAGGGTTTTTTTTTATGTACCCCCATCATCTCCCTATTTACCCCCACATAAAAGTGAAACCCGAAAATACCCCTGCCCAATTTTTAATTCGCTCGGATTTACCTCCATTTGAGGTAAATCCGCTTTGTTATTTTTAAAGTCGGATTTACCTCATATGGGGGTGCCCAATAGGTAAATCCGATTTCAAAAATAACAAAGCGGATTTACCTTAGCTAGAGGTAAATCCGCTTTGTTATTTTGGAAATCGGATTTACCTAGTGGGTACATAAATCCGATTTCCCTAAAAAAAGAGAAAATCGGAGTTATCCCACCTAAGGTAAATCCGATTTCCCTAAAAAAAGGAAATCGGATTTATCCCACCTAAGGTAAATCCGATTTTGTTATTAAAAAAATTGTTTTTTATTTAATTTTTTTAAAAAAGGTTATAAAATACTACTAAAAATCCGTTAAACAGCCAAAACTAATCCAAAAATTATGAAAACACCACTAAAAATCTAATAAAACCAAAATAAAGTTATGCAAATTTTTTCAGATTTTTTGGAGATTATGAAAAATTTAAAAAATTAATAAAAAATAGTAAACGATGGAATTTGGGATTTTGAGGTCCCCAGTCCTGAAAGAAGTCACTTCTTGAGGAGTATTGATCCTTGATATTTTTCGGATTTAAAGAATGTGGTTTCATTACAATTTGAGTAGGTTGCCCGAAAACTGATTTTTTAGCCTAAATTATTCTCCCGACGTACAATATCGTCACGTGTTAACGAACTACACACTAAACAGAACCAAAAGATGGTCGAAATTTGTTTTTAAAATTTTAACTGATTTATTTATTTATTAATTGGGTTAACAAAGCGGATTTACCCCCACATAAGGTAAATCTGCTTTGGTTATTTTTAAAAGCGGATTTACCTTATATGATGGGGTAGATCCGCTTTTAAAAATAACAAATCGGATTTACCCCCACTTAAGGTAAATCCGATTTGTTATTTTTAAAAGCGGATCTACCCATCTTAAATAAATCCGATTTAAATTTTTTAAAATTTTTAGTGGAAATCGGATTTACCTAAATCCGATTTAAATTTTTTAAAATTTTTTGTGGAAATCGGATTTAGGTAAATCCGATTTCCAAAAAAAAAAAATGAAATCAGGATACGTTCGGGATTTTTAAATTTTGTTAAGGGCAATTGCGTCTTTTCGCAGGGTCGGTGGGGGTAGCTGGGAGATGATGGGGGTAAAAAAAAAAATCCCTTCAATATATTATAGGTCCAAACCCATGAATAATAATCCCACACTTGAAGGAATAGTCCGTTGGTGAGCCAAACAAAAGTACCACGTGACCTCAGCAACAATTTGGGGATTGCACATAACCCTAGGCCTTCAATTATAAAAGGTTAGCTACACAATCAAATTGAAAAAGTAATAGAGCCGCACACACGAGAAACAGCAGCAGCGGCAGAGAGAGAGTGGAGTTTTGGGTACTGTTTTTGACACTGTGAGAGAGCTTTGGAGCGAAAAGAAAGAGATTGAAGACATAGATCAAGACTTTCTATTTTACGGGGTTATTCTTTATCTTTGCATTTCATGAACTTTATTTCTATTTTATTGTTCTTGAACACTATGGATAGCTAAATCATCTTCTAGGGTCTTAGGTGGATCTTGCTTGAGTAGAGACCTTCTTATGTTCTAATTTTTAATCTGAATTCCTATTTTTATTTCAATTAATATTGTCCTAGTAATTTAATCACGTTCTTAGGATTGATCACCCTTCGCATGTTCATAATCAATTAGTTGATCAGCGACCGTACTGCAATTAGTTGGTGGACCTATGGGACAATTGGGGCTATAATTAATGCATGACCAAACTTTAATTTAGTCTTCCAATCATTCAACCTTTTTGCTCTTTATGCTTTTCTTAAATTTAAATTCTTGCATGACCAAACAAGGGTTAGTTTAGGAAAAACAATATTAATTGCGAATGACCAAACGGTTTAATAGTTTTAGTAAAGGGATTGGTAATTAAATAAAATAAAGGAATTCGGGTAGAATTAGACATAGGGGAATCAAAGCTTGCAAGTGAAACCGTGACCCTAGAGCTCTCTCCATCGATTAAATCTAGTTTTTTAATTCTAGTTATTTAGTTATTTTTATTTTGTTTCTATAATCATCAAACTATTGGTTCGACTAAACAATAAATAATCTCGACTAGTTTGGTACTTGTTAATTAGTCCCCGTGGATACAATAATCTTTTATACTACTTCTGCGAAAGAGTACACTTGTTCTAAGTGTGTTTTTAACGCAACAGAGAGCGACAACGAGAGACTGGTAATGGGAGCTGCAACGGGAGTGGCAACGAGAGAGGTAACGGGAGGGTCAACGAGTATGCAAACGGGAGTGTCAACAGGGATGCATATTTTACCTCTAATGTCCAAATACATTATTATGGATCAATGTAATTCTGATTGTCAGTCTCCTTTATTTTCTTCAACTCAAAATAATTTTCATTTGTATCTTATATGACATAATACCTATCTCTTTCCACTTTGAATTTCAAATCATACATTTTGGCAACGTTTTCAACTTATGATTATCTTCCAAATTACTATTATGACTTCATGGCAATACACCGACCATGAAGCATCACCCGTGCGTATGCACGGGTTGATAAGTCTGCATTGCATTTAGTTTTCATGGTACAAAACGAAGTGTTTTTATATTGGATTTAGGAAATTTCATTGGTTTAGGACCATAAATTGCCACATTTGTCATAATCATGATTTTCAGGTGCAAATTGATATTTTGGATCATGTTGAAGCTTGAAAGAATGAGTTGAGTGGATAAAAGTTCTACCGTGTGCCCAAGGATGCATCTTCCAAGCATTTGGAGTGCTTACTTCTTCAAAGAACTGTTACAAAGCGTCCAAGGGCTTCTGCATGCGTCTGGGGCGCTTTCACATCTGATGCTGCTGTCTGTCATGCGCCCAAGCGCTTCTGCGTGCGTCTGGGGGCGCTTTCACATCTGATGTTGCTGTCTGTCATGCGCCCAAGCGCTTCTGCGTGCGTCTGGGGCGCTTTCACATCTGATGCTGCTGTCTGTCATGCGCCCAAGCGCTTCTGCGTGCGTCTGGGGCGCTTTTACATCTGATGTTGTTGTTTGCCATGCGTCCAAGCGCTTTTGCCGTGCGCTTGGGCGCTTTTTCTCTGCGTTGTTGATTTAAGTTGCGATTTTCACCCAACTTAGGGATCTTTTTGACATATTCTGGACCTAGTTTTGGAGAGAGGGCAAAGGAGGCAGCTTGGGACTCAATACCCTTCATCTCCATTGAAGATTCAAGGCTTGGGAACAAGATTTTGGAGCTTCAATGTGGTCACTCTATCTCTCAAGTTCCTTTTTATGTTTGATTTCTTCTCTCTCTATGTCTAGCTAAATACCCTTTTGGTTAGGGATGAATGAGTATTGATGAAACACTATTGTAGTTGATTTTGATCTATTTAAATGTTATATGTCCTCTTCCTTTGTGTATTAAATCTTTGTTCTTAATGCTTTTTATGAATTGATCACTCATGAGATGATGTATGGTTTATGTATGAAATGGAAGTTTTGTATTTGAATGCTTGAGATTGAATACCTTCAATTCTTAGTCTAGGAATAGTCTTGGAGTTGTTGTATCTTGAAAACCCTTGGTTGTAATGCTTGTTCTCAATTAGAATCACCTAAGGAATTAGGGTTTTTAGTTGTTTACAAAGGATTGGTTGCCTAAGGAATTAGAAATTGATTAATGTTGTGGGTTTGATAACAAAGGTAAAGAGGGAGTACTTTTCTATAACAAATCATCTTGCAATAGTGTGGAATCAATAGGAATTCATCCCTAACTTCTCTTATCATCTATTACATTTTAAAAGTGTTCTTGTTTCTATTTTCTAAAAATCACAAAATCATTCTATTGTTATTCTTTATATTATTATCAATACAATTCAGTTCGGCCCATTGTTCAATCTAATTAGTAGGTTTTTAAATTGATAAGTAAGTGCAATCCTGGAGTTCGACATTTGGTTCTTACCGTTTTATTATTACTTGCGACGATTTGGTGCACTTGCCAATTTCTCCATCAAGTTTTTGGCGCCGTTGCCGGGGATTGCCAAATTTTTATCAATTTAATCTTCTATTACTTGATTGATTTTATTTTCAGTTATTTTATTTTATTTTTTGTCTCTTGATCACTTGCTTTTCTCTAACTTTGTGTATGCGAGGCACTGCCTCAGCTGACCTTCTCTTTGATCCAGAAATCGAAAAGACTTCAAAAGCTAATCGAAAGGCTACAAAAGAGAGGCGACTCAGAGAAAGAGAAATAGAAAGAGAAGAAGAGACTGTGTTTGAGGTTCCTGTGATTGAAGAGATGGCGGACCCTCCAGTGAGACGCACTCTTGGAGACTATGGGAATCGTGACACAAACAGACAAAGGTTACCGATTGCTCATCAACCGGTAACCGTAAATAGGTTTGAGATCAATCCAGCATTGTTTCGGGAATTGAGAGAGATGCAATTTGGTGGAAGACCATGTGAAGATGCAAATAAGCATCTCACAAATTTTGCACAATTATGTGAAACTGTGAAAGTGGATGGTAACACTGAAGAAGCTAAGAAGCTGAGACTTTTTCCTTTCTCTCTGAAGGATGAAGCCAAAGAGTGGTTTGACTCGCAACCGGAAGGTAGCATCACTACATGGAATGATCTTGAAGACAAATTTCTTGAACAATTTTTTCCTCCTTCAATGTTCATCAAGAAGAGGGGAGAAGTCAACAGTTTTGAGCAAAAAGAGGGTGAGTCGCTCTATGAGACTTACAAAAGATTCAAAATCACATTGAAGGCTTGCCCGAATCATGGTTATGATGACCACCAACAAATGCAAATCTTTTGTACTGGGTTGAGACCGAATGCTAGGATGATGCTTGATGCCTCAGCAGGTGGTTCTTTGAATTTCAAGAGCGCGGTAGAAGCAAGACAAATAATTGAAGCCATGGTTTCAAATGATTACTTGGCGTCCCATGATAGAGGAGGAACATCAAAAAGAGGTCTACTTGACTTAGATGCTCAGAGTGCGGGGTTGGCTCAACAAAAGATAATCACTCAACAGTTGGAAGAACTGAAAAAGGGAATGGAAGCTCTAAAGTTGAATTCTATGCAACACCATTCTGCTAAGCTAAATGCTGTGACAAGTTTGAAGTGTGACTACTGTGAAGGTCCACATTCTAACCAGGATTGTGATCTTCCCCTAGCAGTCCAAGAGAAGATTTGTTTTGTCAAAAATATTCCATATTCCAACACCTACAATCCGGGGTGGAAGAATCACCCAAACTTCTCTTGGAAGGATCAAGGGCAAAGCCAAAATGCTCCTCCAAAGAAAGCGGATTGGGAGCTAGCCATTGAGAAACTAGCTACACAAACTTCTTCATTTATGGAGGAGACAAGGGCTGGTTTTAAAAATCAAGAGGCTAGCTCAAGAAATCAAGAGGCATCCATCAGAAACCTTGAGACTCAAGTGGGCCAATTGGCCAAGCAAATTGCACAAAGACCTCCAGGCACTCTCCCTAGTGACACTGTCCCTAATCCAAAGGGTAATGAGACAGTTAATGTCGTGTCCACAAGGAGTGGAAAAACAATTGATGTTGTGACAAAGAAGAGCCCGGAAGATGTTACCGAGTCTAATGATAAAGCTTCTATGGATGTGGAGGAACCTTCTAAGGAGCAAGAGGAGTCTAAGCTTCCAAAGCCAATCATTAAACTTCCTTTCCCTCAAAGATTGAAGAAGGAGCAAGATGAAAAGAAATTTGGTAAGTTTCTAGATGTTTTTAAAAAATTGCAAATTAACATCCCTTTTGCAGAAGCACTTGAACAAATGCCCACGTATGCCAAGTTCATGAAAGATATCCTTTCAAAGAAGAGGAGGATTGTGGATGAGGAGACAGTCATGCTCACTGAGGAATGTAGTGCAATCTTGCAAAGAAAGCTCCCACAAAAACTCAAAGATCCCGGAAGTTTCTCTATCCCTTGCACTATTGGGGATAGAACTTTTGGGAAAGCACTGTGTGATCTTGGAGCAAGTATCAGCTTAATGCCACTCTCTATTTTCAAAAAGTTGGGGATTGGTCAAATAAAGAACACCATGATGACTTTGCATCTAGCTGACCGTTCAGTGAAGCATCCATATGGTGTGGTTGAAGATGTCCTTGTGAAAACTGACAAATTCATCTTTCCGGTGGATTTTGTGGTTCTTGACATGGAAGAAGACAATGACATCCCGTTGATTTTGGGTAGAACTTTCCTAGCTACCGGTAGAGCTATAATTGATGTGGCAGATGGAACTTTGACATTGAAAGTTCAAGATGAAGCTGTGACCTTTAATGTGCTCAAGGCTATGGAGCATCCGAAGGGAAAGGAAGGGTGCTACCGAATTGAGGTTCTTGATTCCATCATTGATAAGGAATTTCAAGACCAAATTCCTTACTTTCTCTTGAGAAAGCTCTTGTGTCCTCAAATGAGGAGGTTGGAGAAATGTGTGATTCTGAGGTAAAAGAAGCCATTGTCATGTTAGATGCCTCCCCATCCTACTCTCTACGTGCACCTCCTAAGTGGGAAGAATTGAAAATTCAAGAAAAATGCATCCAAGAGGGAGTGAAGAAAGCACCTGTGGTTGAGCTCAAGCAATTGCCCTCCCATTTGAAGTATGTGTATCTTGGTGAGGGGAATGTGTATCCTGCTATCATTAATTCTAATTTGAGCAAATTTCAGGAGGAGAAGTTACTTAGAATCTTAAAAGAGCACAAGGGTGCTATTGGTTGGTCCATTGAGGATTTGAAGGGAATTAGTCCTTCATTTTGCATGCATAAGATCCTCATGGAGGAAGATCATAAGCCGGTGGTGCAACCACAAAGAAGATTAAATCCGGCTATGAAAGAAGTGATCAGAAAAGAAGTTGTTAAGCTCCTTGAAGCCGACCTCATTTATCCCATCTCAGACAGTTCTTGGGTGAGCCCTGTCCAAGTTGTCCCTAAAAAGGGCGGGACCACTGTCGTCATAATGAAAAAAATGAGTTGATTCCTACAAGAACCTTCACAGGATGGCGAGTGTGCATTGACTACAGAAGGTTGAACACTGCTACAAGGAAGGACCACTTCCCTCTGCCTTTCATTGATCAGATGCTGGAGAGGTTGGCAGGTCATGATTTTTATTGTTTCTTAGACGGGTATTCTGGTTATAATCAGATTGCTGTTGCTCCGGAAGACCAAGAGAAGACCGCCTTCACATGCCCATATGGTATATTTGCTTACCGGAGGATGCCCTTCGGGCTTTGCAATTGTTCTAAGTTTGGGGTGGGTATACAAAGGTATACAAAAAATACAAAGGTATACAAAAAACAAAATAGGTAGGAAAGAAAAGAAAAGAAGTCAAATACAAAAAAAAAAAAGAAAAAAAAAGAGAAAAAGAAAGAAAAAAAAAGTAAATAGAAAAGAACAAGGACAATTTTTCCTTGTGGGAAATTCTTTTGAAGCGGTTTGGTGAGTAAGTATAGGATCTAGAGTGAAGAATGCATTTCTCAGTTCCAATCAAGAAAGCCTAGATTCCAAAAATTATCCACCCTAACCTAAGCCCCTACAACCCTCTTAAATTCCTCATGATATGTGTGGTATTTGTGTGTGATTGTTTTTCTTAGAATTTTGTCAAGCCTATGGTAGATGATTGCAAGTGGTGTGAATTGAGTGTAAATTATACCCCGAAACACTTGAAAGTGAGAGAAACACATATTCTAGAGAGAGAGAAAAGTTAGGATTTGTATGTTGCCTCTAGTGGATCAAAAATTTGGGTTACTTTGAGTTACTTTCATTTACTAGCATGAACTCAAAAATTTGGGTGAATTGATTATGGATTGATTGTTGCAAATTTGGTAGATTGTTCAAAGTGTTGTGAGAGTTGAATGGAGTTTTAAAAAAAAAAAATTGTGCTGTGCAACTCTTCTTTTGATTAAATTGGGCTAATTGCTGGAGGGCAAGCAAAACTTAAAGTTTGGGGTTGTGATAAGTCTGCATTGCATTTAGTTTTCATGGTACAAAACGAAGTGTTTTTATATTGGATTTAGGAAATTTCATTGGTTTAGGACCATAAATTGCCACATTTGTCATAATCATGATTTTCAGGTGCAAATTGATATTTTGGATCATGTTGAAGCTTGAAAGAATGAGTTGAGTGGATAAAAGTTCTACCGTGTGCCCAAGGATGCATCTTCCAAGCATTTGGAGTGCTTACTTCTTCAAAGAACTGTTACAAAGCGTCCAGGCGCTTCTGTATAGGTCTGGGGCGCTTTCACATCTGATGCTGTTGTCTGTCATGCGCCCAAGCGCTTCTGCGTGCGTATGGGGCGCTTTCACATCTGATGCTGCTGTCTGTCATGCACCCAAGCGCTTCTGCGTGCGTCTGGGGCGCTATCACATCTGATACTGCTGTCTCTCATGCGCCCAAGCGCTTCTGCGTGCGTCTGGGGCGCTTTTACATCTGATGTTGCTGTTTACCATGCGTCCAAGCGCTTTTGCCGTGCGCTTGGGCGCTTTTTCTCTGCGTTGTTGATTTAAGTTGCGATTTTCACCCAACTTAGGGATCTTTTTGACATATTCTGGACCTAGTTTTGGAGAGAGGGCAAAGGAGGCAGCTTGGGTTCAATACCCTTCATCTCCATTGAAGATGCAAGGCTTGGGAACAAGATTTTGGAGCTTCAATGTGGTCACTCTATCTCTCAAGTTCCTTTTTATGTTTGATTTCTTCTCCCTCTATGTCTAGCTAAATACCCCTTTTGGTTAGGGATGAATGAGTATTGATGAAACACTATTGTAGTTGATTTTGATCTATTTAAATGTTATATGTCCTCTTCCTTTGTGTATTCAATCTTTGTTCTTAATGCTTTTTATGAATTGATCACTCATGAGATGATGTATGGTTTATGTATGAAATGGAAGTTTTGTATTTGAATGCTTGAGATTGAATACCTTCAATTCTTAGTCTAGGAATAGTCTTGGAGTTGTTGTATCTTGAAAACCCTTGGTTGTAATGTTTGTTCTCAATTAGAATCACCTAAGGAATTAGGGTTTTTAGTTGTTTACAAAGGATTGGTTGCCTAAGGAATTAGAAATTGATTAATGTTGTGGGTTTGATAACAAAGGTAAAGAGGGAGTACTTTTCTATAACAAATCATCTTGCAATAGTGTGGAATCAATAGGAATTCATCCCTAACTTCTCTTATCATCTATTACATTTTAAAAGTGTTCTTGTTTCTATTTTCTAAAAATCACAAAATCATTCTATTGTTATTCTTTATATTATTATCAATACAATTCAATTTGGCCCATTGTTCAATCTAATTAGTAGTTTTTTAAATTGATAAGTAAATGCAATCCTGGAGTTCGACATTTTGATCTTACCGTTTTATTATTACTTGCGACGATTTGGTGCACTTGCCAATTTCTCCATCACGGGTAAAATACTAGTTGTAAATATATTAAACACTTTAAACAGCTCGAGATGATAGGGCACCCTGCCACACACATAAATCAAAAAACACAAGTGATAGCATTAACTAATAAGTCATATTTTATATTTTTTTATTCAGGTAGAGTACAACTACGTCTTCTTCCTCAAGCTTTTTTCACCATTTTTGATCTTCCAAGCTTCTTTCTCTACATGTGTTTTGTTTGCTTTTTTCTCCCAACCCGCCCTTCACCGACCGAACAACCCGCATAACCCGTGAAACCGAACCCGTAGAAACCGAAGGAAATTTTGGGCAAAAGTGGGCCTTATGATCTCAACCGTGGATTAAGTCAGATGGACAGTTTTGGACCCGAATCCGTCCATATCCGACCAATGTCCACCCCTTGCCACTCACCATCACTTACCCCTAGCCTATTTAACTTTTACATTAACCCTGAAGAAGAACAAATATATTAAAGCATATATTTAATTTTACTGTACTTAATAAAGTACAATCTTGTGTGCAATGAAAAATATCACGATGATTTGTATAACATTGGGATATAATTTGATCATTACGGGAAATTTTGGAACGTGTCTTGTCGAGAAAAAAATGCTTATTTAAGATGATTGTTATTTTCAAATTTCAATGTAATAATTCATCCATTTCACAATACATATTGATTTTTAAGAATAATTTTGTATTATTTAAGTAGTCGTTTTCAAAGGTCAATTAACTATAACTTTTTTAGATAATATCCTTCACTATGTATCATAGAGAGAAATAAATAGAATGAAATAAGAAATATTCGAGGGTATTTATTGAACTGTACTGGCTATAGGTCTCGACCAGGAAGTAGATCGAGATGTTCACCAAACTGAGTAGCTAGATCGCATCAAGCGAGATGCCGAGATACACCTGCTCGCGTTGATTTGGCAAGTGGGGTCAAAGAAATGTAGTGGCTGCAGGTGTCATTCAGGAAGTATGCCGAGATGCTCACCAAGCTGAGTAGCTATATCGCTCCAAGCGAGGTGCCGAGATGCTCCTGCTCACGTTGATCCGGCGAGGAGGGTGGTACTTGCACATACTCTGATCACTACAAGAATTTTGGGGATTTCTGGCGGACAAAATCCGCCGGTAATAGACAAAATCCGCCGGTAATAGCCAAAATCCGCTGGTAATTGGACATTACCGGCGGATATTTTCCGCCGGTAATTAATTTTTTAAAAAATATTCATTTTAAAAATTCCGCCGGTAATCCTTAAAAATCCGCCGGTAATTAATTTTTTTAAAAATATTTATTTTAAACGGAAACTAAATCCGCCGGTAAATTAATTAAATCCGCCAGTAAAATATTTTTTTTTAAAAAAAAATTGTTTTTTAAATTTGTTTAATTAAAAAATTAATATTATTTAATTATTTTATTTTTTTTAAAACAGATTTTTTAATTCGTTTATTTAAAAATATTATCGTATGAATGTGTTGAATCAGTGTTAAGGTCTGTGTTGAGCTGTTGCTCTGGCTTGAACAATATTTTCGTAGACTAAAAATGGAGAAAATGGAGAAAAATATGAAGGAAAGAGGAAGGAAGTATCATACCTGTATGCTGCCTGATGAACCGACGAACAAAGAAATAGGAGAGAATGGGCATCAAGAGAAGAATGGAGAGAATTGGAGAGAAATAGTGTAATTTTCAGTTTAGAAAAAAATGGAGAGAATAGAGTGATTTTCGGGTGTAGAGAGTAGGGAGTGAGAGATGTCTCAATATATAGAGCTTCTCAAACGGCTATAATTTTAAAATACGGAAATATCCACCGGAAATGGTTCTTACCGGCGGATCCGGTCAAACGAGTCAAAACGATTTCCTAGACGCTAATCCGCCGGAAATGGATATTATGGCGGATCTTCTACATACCGACGGATATTACGCAATTACCGGCAGAAAATGTTGAGCTTACCGGCGGAATTTTGAAAAATTCGAATTTTAAAAAAACCGCCTTGCTGATTACCGGCGGATATTTCCATATTACCGGCGGTATTTTAAAAATTTGAATTTCAAAAACATCCGCAAAAAGTCTATCTACTGGGGGAAATTGTAGTCGGTGATTACCGGCGGATATATGGGCCGGAAACCGGTATTGCCGGCGGATTTCTTTTTATGTTTTTTTTAATATTACGCATTATTTCCGCCGGTAACTGTAATTACCGGCGCATCTAGTTGTTTTTTTTATTATTTTTTCTAAAGAACAGTTCCGCCGAAAATAGAGGGAAAATTCGCCGGTAATTTATTGGGGGATTAAAAGCCGTCGGAATTTGAGGAAAGCCCGCCGGTAATTTACGGGCGGAACAAATCCGCCGGTAACAGCAAAAATTTTCGGCCGGAAAAAACCTGCCGGTAATGCACAAAATTCTTGTAGTGGATGCTTAAGTCAGCATTGGGAATATGTGATATGGGATAATAAATGCGTACCTGACAAGCTGATGAGACATCGCTTTTATAGGGAAAAATGTCAATACGTGGCGCATTTTGAGAGGTAGAACACGCATAAAAGAGAAGGTGTCTGAACAGTTCAATGGAAAGGATGAATCAGTGGCGTCGATTTCTGTGGATCGTGAGCCTAGTTTATTTGGGCCAGATAATGTTTGAACGATCCGAAACAGTTTCCCCCCAAGTCGAGGTTCATTGGAAGGAAGAGCCTCGGTTTGAAGATTATAAATTCAAAATATATCAACTTGATTTACCCTTAACTGCTTGAATATCTTCTTTTCCCCCAGTTGTCCCTAATTAGAGTATCGAGATGATTAGCTCGGATAAGGGTTGTCTTGGTGACGTTTTTGGTTCCTCGGGTAGATGAGAATACGTGCAATCGTTTTGGTTATCGAGTTTTGCTGAATAGTTGGTGTTTTGTTACCGTTAGATTTGATTGTGATGCTTTATAGAAGAATCGATACTCTGGGTGACACGTGGAGGGTAGCTTCTGGGTTTACCGAAGCGTCATGTCATAAAGCCTCCTCGAGGAGAATTGATATTTAGGTTTCTGTCGGCACGTGTTTCTCGTTTTGTATAAATATGGGCAACCTTTCTTCATTTGTCATTTGAATGCTCAACGTTTTGTCATTTGACTGACATAGATTTTCAATCCGAGATCCTCTGAGGTGTTGCCACTATTGACAAGTGCCAGTTTTCTTCAACCATGTATTTTTACAAGTTCCCTTTCTTTCTTTTCTTTTATCTCCCTCCGTCGGCCGCTCGTTCTAGCTACTTTTTGCTAGACGTTGGATGGTTCCTTCGTCGCGAGGTCCTCTTTCCCCCTGCGAGGTCTTTCTTAGGATGAGGGGGTTTGCATGACTCCAATTCTCTCTTTGGGATTTATAATGGATCCCTAGGAGGCCGAATCTTGGTTCGGTATCTCAAAAGAGATGTCTTTGAAGGTTCAATGATTGACTTGCTAAGTAAACTCCCTCCCTGTAGGTCGTATTATGGTCTGTCAAAAGAATATTCTGAAGAAGCTTCGTTCACCCCGACCGATCTAGGAAGAAGAAAACTTCTCCAAAGACTGGACGAATACTTCAAGGGAAAATTCTTCCGCTCATTCTGTTGGGGCGGATGAACGAGCTATGGTGGAATCGAACTAGGGTCCGAGGAGGAGGGACGCTCTGATCGTAGTTCCTCGAGTGAGAGCAGCTATTCGGGAGGAAGTGGTTCAGACACCGAATCTGTTGGTGATGCCGAGGTGCAGATTCGGGCTCCCCAAAATTATAGCTAGGTTAACGTAGAGGCCCAAGGTAAGGTTAGCGGAATAAATCTAGATCACCCCCTTTTAGATGCTCTCACCTATTACTTTGATGACCGCCGAGGGGAACATTGGGAGGTACGAGGCGTGACCGATGAGGAGTGGGTGTTTTAGCAGACCTCCGAGAAGTATGGGTTTTATGTGTATGCCGAGACTTTGGTGAAGCCCCAATGGTTGGGCCCTCTTACGTGCTTATCAAATGACCTGAGAGCATTTGGGTCGTACTGTTTGGACGCCTTTGTTCTGTGCGTTCTTTACCTTCGCTCACTCAAAGAAGATTGTTTGGGTGTCTCTTTGAGCTACTGAAAGGAGTTTCTTCAGCCTTTACTCGGATTCGATCAAGGATTTCAAGACCCACTATGTTTGTGTGGTCACGATGAATACTGCAGCTAAAAGGAGGATGTTGACATGCGAGTATGGGAACCCTGTACCCTTGAGTTGGTGCAAAGATAACTACTCCCTAACACCATCCGATTTTCTCATTCTCCCCGACAAATTGGATTCTAAGGACCAGGAAACTTTACGGATATTAGTGGAGCTAGCGTCCTCGGTTCCCAAGGGGCTTATTAATAACAAAGCCTCGGTTACTGCAGAGTTGGCGGGAGATCTTCAACACGCCTGGGGTAGGGATTTGTGGTTTCTCTCGTTTCAATTTAATTGCATTAACTGTCTTCCTAACTCTTGTTTATTTTGAAGGTAGGTTGGCTCCGAGGTCGCTCTATGCTTCACTATTGGCGAAGAAGAAGCCATCAAGTGATGTTAAGAAGGCATCAACTAATATTCCTGCAAGTACCTCGGCCACTAGGACTGATGCCTAGGTCGTCGTCTCCTCTGCTCCTCAAAGGACCAATGAACATAACGAATCGGAGGGGAAGGTTGTTGTGGCCGTTGGTGTTATATCTCCTGAGCTTAATTCTCCTCTTGGTCGGCGAACTCTCTCCCCTCGTCAGCAGCCTATCCCTTCTGCTACCCAAGAAGGTTGGGGGAAGAAGCGTGATTCCAAGGGTCGTGATAAGCAAGGCCATTAGAAGAAACAGAAAAAGAATAAGAGTAGAGGCCACAAAGATAAGATCCCGGAAGGCTTTGTGATTGCTCTGCATTGTATGTATAGTTTGACTAGTTTTTAATTAGTTTTTCATAAGTTTTTCTCAATTATAGTGTGTTTTAAGTTCATAATAGTTTGACTTTGGTTGGTTAGTTTTTAGATTGAATTTGGTATTTGTTTGTGTTTTTGAGATACTTGTTACCTTTTGTTCTGGACTGGACCAAGAGGTCCATTTAGAAAAACCAGAGGGTGCGTTTAGCAATTGGATATGGACCAGCCCAATCGATTCGGCCCATATCCACTACATACATGCCCAACTAAAGCCACCACACTTGGATGGTGCAGATCAATTCAGATAATCTGACGGTCCACAGACGAGCATCGATTTCCTATAAATACTGGCTCGCATAGCCATTTATACGGTACACACTCTTCCCTTGCAAATTCACTAGTTTATTCTCATATTGACTTGAGCGTCGGAGTGGCTTTGCAGGTACCCCCCCGGGCGCTCACTGACCTCCTGCCAGGGCAGCAAGAGACCTACCAACGGCAGCCGACCAAAATACTGCTAGGTGCAATGTAATCGGCCAAGAGGAAAAGAAAATGTGGTGTTGCTCGCCAATACTCACCTTCAATCACCTCGATCAAGGCAAGTCAGCAAAAAATATCAATAGACGAGCAGGATAATTGCTTTGATCCTCTGACAAAATTAGCAGACCTGACGACGGCACGAGCCGTAAGGGCAACCTAACCTATGAGGGCATCCTAAACGGCAACGTCAAGTCAAGACCATCCCCCAGGATAATCTCGAATTGGGGGGCAACGGTGGAACCGGGTCAATATCCACTAGAGGCACCACTGGGGATCGCCATCGAGGAGATCCCCCGACCGACGCAGCCCAATATCGAACTTTGCCACGAGGCGCGAAGCGACTTTAAACGTGTCGCAACCTCTGACTGGAGTTAAATTCTGATTGATTCTGATAAACTGCCCCCAGAGTCCCACGAGGTGCGAAGTGGCTTCGAAAATGGTCGTAACCTCTGATGGGCGAGTTAAATTCGGATCGATTCTGATAAACTGCCCCCAGAGTCACCACGAGGTGTTAACTTTGCCACGAGGCACGAAGCGGCTTCGAAAATGGTCGCAACCTCTGATGGGCGAGTTAAATTCGGATCGATTCTGATAAAATGCCCCTAGAGTCCCACGAGGAGTTAACTTTGCCACGAGGCGCAAAGCGACTTTAAACGTGTCGCAACCTTTGATGGGCGAGTTATTATTTAGATCGATTCTGATAAACTGCCCCCAGAGTTAAGATTGCCATGAGACGATATGAGATTATACATTCAAATGCGCAAGGCGATGACCAGCGCCCGAGGCCACCCAACGCGTGCCAGTTACAATTATAAGGAACAAGCTAGATAAAGAGGAAGCTTGGAAGTTTCAAAATGCAACATAAAAATCGAAGTCAACCCCGTTGGGTCGGTATGTGACAAGCCTCCTGGCCAGAACCTCTTGATCAAATTAAAAGATCATGGAGATGTCAAATAGATAATGGTGAAGACGGAAGAAGCAATTCCCCTCGGCACCAAGCAAGCCCTGATATTTCATCAAGAAGAAAAGTAGGCTAAAAGAAAGGATGAGCAACAAAAAAGCAGAGTGCCAAGCACACGTCCACACAAGCCGGCACCCAAGAGGGCGCCTGGCAAGGAAGCAACCAGCGCCCATGAGGGCGCCTGGCAAGGAAGCAACCAGCACCCATGAGGGCGCCTGGCAAGGAAGCAACCAGCGCCCATGAGGGCGCCTGGCAAGGAAGCAACCAGCACCCATGAGGGCACCTGGCAGGGCGCCAAGCACCAAGGCAGCGCCCATGAGGGCGCCTGGCGGGGTGCCAGTATAGAAGCAGGCAGCGCCCATGAGGGCGCTTGGCAGGAGGGCGCCTGGCAGAGGGCGTCTAGCTTGATGGCGCCTGGCATGAGGGCGCTAGACAGGAGGTGGTCTGGAAGCAAGTCCTTCGCAAGGGGGCAGCCAGCACTGTGCAACGAAGTGATCTTGTACGACCCGACAAGACAGACAGAGTAACGCATTACGGCAAAGAAAAAATTTCTCTTTTCTACTCTAGAGAGTGAAAATGATAAAACACGGTCGTGACAAAGGCAGTGTCCCACGCGACTTCACACATCCGGTAGACCGACGAAAATTCTTCAAGCCAAGACCATCCTCCGGAATAATCTCGGCTTGGGGGGCAACTGTTCTGGACTGGACCAAGAGGTCCATTTAGCAAGACCAGGGGTGCGTTTAGCAATTGGATATGGATCAGACCAATCGATTCGCCCCATATCCACTACATACAAGCCCAACTAAACCACCACGCTTGGATGGTTCAGATCGATTCTGATAATCCGACGCTCCACAGACGAGCATCGATTTCCTATAAATACCGGCTCGCATAGCCATTTATACGGTACACACGCTTCCCTTGCAAATTCACTAGCTTATTCTCTTACTGACTTGAGCGTCGCAGTGGCTTTGCAAGTACCCCCCCGGGAGCTCACTGACCTCCTGCCAGGGCAGCAAGAGACCTACCAACGGCAGCCGACCAAAATACTGCTAGGTACAGAACACCTTTAATTCGTGTGTTTTTTGTTGTCCTTCGCCTAGCTATGACAGGAGCTTACCTAGTGTTTCAACAGATGCAAAAAAAAGGAAAAAATTCACTTCGGGTCTCCTGGTGATGACCTGGCTCGCCAGGCAATGAGAAAGCAGTTTTTTCAGCACTGATTTTGCCTACAGCTCGCCAAGCGATGGGAGTGTTTCGCCAAGCGATGGCGGTCATTGTTGTCAGATAGCCAGGCGACCGTCGCGCTCGTGAGGCGATGGTGAAGCAGTTTGAGCTATTTTCCTGCAGCTCACCTGGCGATGGATCGTACTCGCCAGGCGATGAGTCACTTACTCAACTCATATTTAAGCCCATAACTCGAATTTTAGGTTATTCTGATCATTGGGAACAGTATCGTTTTGTGCTCTGAAGTCCATGACAGCAAGGATTCGCACTCTGCTGACCTTCGTTGATGATTCAAGCTTGGGAACAACTCATTGGAGCATCAATGTTGTCAGCTTCTCCCTCTAGTTTGATCTTTTCTCTTGTTATTTCTATTTCTATATCTAGCTAAATTTCTTATTGCTGGGGATGAGTAACAATTCATGAATCTTTTATGTTGTTGAATCAAACCTCTATTATTTGAATGAATGTTATGATTTATGTTTCAATCTCTGTCTTTAACGCTTTCTAGGATTTGATCACTCTTAGGATGATTTATGAAATGTGATTATGAATGGAAGTTTGAATTACATATGCTTGAGAATTGAAATCTTTTTATCTCTAGTCTAGGAATAGTCATTGGTATTCAGAATCATATGACAATTGTTGTTATTCCTGCTTATTTCTCTTTAAGGTCACCTAAGGAATTAGGGATTTTCATTAGGAATATAGGTTATCTTACCTAAGGAATTAGGATTAGAATAATTATAACAATTTGATCATAGATCATAAAATAAGTTTAATAACACGTTATATTCGTTAGATATAAGAGGGAAGTAAATTGAAGCTCGTCCCCAACACTTTTTAATTCATACAAATTCACACTTGTGTTCTTGTTATTCTTAAATTAAAATCACAAAAATATATTTATTGCTTTTCACTTTAATTTCTTGTCAATCAAATCCAAATTAGTCCCTTTTTCAATTTAGAAGTTCACTTGTTAAACGGATAATTAACCGCAGTCCCTGAGTTCGATACTCGGTCTTTCCGTACTATTTACTTGCAACGATCCGGTACACTTGCCATGATCCCACCAACTTTTTGGCACCTTTGCCGGGGATTGCCAAATTTTTATCATCTTAATTTTTAATTTCTTGATTGAATTTTAATTTGTCATTTTATTTTATTTTTATCTTTTAATCACTTACTTTTGCTCTAACTTTGTTTATGCGAGGCACTGCCTCAGCTGACCCTCTCTTTGATCCAGAAATTGAAAAGACTGCAAAGGTTAACCGAAAGGCTACAAGAGAAAGGAAACTCCAAGAAAAAGAAGCAGTAAGAGAAGTAGAGATTGTATCTTAGATTCCTGTGATTTATGATATGGCTGACCCACTAGTGAGACGTACTCTTGGAGACTATAGGAATCATGACACAACAGACAGAGGTTACCGATTACTCATCAATCGGTAACCATAAATAGGTTTGAGATCAATCCAGGACTGTTCCGTGAATTGAGGGAGATGCAATTTGGTGGAAGACCATGTGAAGATGCAAACAAGCATCTCACCAATTTTGCACAACTATGTGAAACAGTGAAAGTGAATGGTAATACTATGAAGCTAAGAAGCTGAGGCTTTTTCTCTTCTCCCTAAAGGATGAAGCCAAAGAGTTGCTTGATTCGCAACCCGAAGGTAGCATCACTACAAGGAATGATCTTGAAGACAAATTTCTTGAAAATTTTTTCCCTCCTTCAATGTTCAATAAGAAGAGGGGAGAAATCAATAGTTTTGAGCAAAAAGAGGGTGAGTCGCTCTATGAGACTTACAAAAGATTCACGATCACATTGAAGGCTTGCCCGAATCATGGTTTTGATGACCATCAGCAAATGCAAATCTTTTATACTGGGTTGAGACCGAATGCTAGGATGGCGCTTGATGCCTCGGCAGGTGGTTCTTTGACTTTCAAGACCACGGTAGAAGCAAGACAAATAATTGAAGCTCTGGTTTCAAATGATTACTTGGCGGCTCATGATAGACACTACAAAAAAATGCAGGACTAGCGACGGATTTTAGCGAGGGATACCCGATCCGTCGCTAAATCGAACTTAGCGAGGGATTTAGCGACAGCTAATTCCGTCGCTACAAGGCGCGCCATTTTTTTTAAATTCAAATCCGTCGCTAACGCTGACGTGACCGTTGGCCGATCTTGGAAATCGTAAGATTCCCAAATCCGTCGCTAATAGTAAAATCCGTCGCTATTATTCCGTCGCTAATGTTCGGGAATGCCTGAAATTTAAATATCGTCGCTAATATTCAAATCTGTCGCTAAATATCCCTAGCTAATTTTAAGGCTAAATTATAGTTTTGGTCCCCCTATTTTCAAAAATTTAGACATTTGGTCCCCCTATTTTAAAACTCAGACATTTGGTCCCCCAATTTTAAAAAATCAAATACATTTAGTCCAAAGAGGGACCAAATGTCTTTGATTTCTTAAAATTGGGGGACCAAATGTCTTTGATTTTTTAAAATTGAGGGACCAAATGTCTTTGATTATTAGCCATAAAAAACTGAAAATTCCTCTTGGGACTAAATGTCTTTGATTTTTTAAAATCGGGGGACCAAATGTCTGAGTTTTAAAATAGGGGGACCAAATGTCTGAATTTTTGAAAATAGGGGGACCAAAACTATAATTTAGCCTAATTTTAATTAGACTTTCATATCTCTGTAAAACACTCTTCTCTCACCATTCACTCTCACCTCACTCACACTCACCCAGTTATCTCCGCCACCACCACGCCATCACCACTCATCCCCTTCCCTCGGTCTCACATTTCACTTTCTTTCCTCTTCTCCATTCTTCTCTCAAACCCTCTCAAAACAAAACAGCGAACCACACCACCACACCACCACCGTCCACGCTACCAAAGGTTGTTTCTTCTCACTCTTCTCTCTCTTTCTCTCTCTCTCTCTCTCTCTCTCTCTCTCTCTCCGAACCTTCGCTTTATTTCTCCCTAATCGTTTCTCTCTCTCATTCCTCACCATAGGCACAAATTTATTTCTTACAACCCACCGGAGTTCGCACAGTCACCGGACAATCACCGCACCGGAGTTCGCATAGGCACAAAACTGTTAGTTTTTATTTATTTTTGTTTCTAGGAATGATTTTTGTTTAGTTGTTTTTAGTTGTGAAATGTGTGTTTTAAATGTGTATGTTATTATAGAATAAATTTTTGTTGTTTGAAAGATTAATATTAGTGTTTAGGATTGTGAAATTTGAAAGGTTGTTGTATGTGTTTAAGATAGCGTTTAGAATTGTAGAATAAAATTGTTGTTGTTATTAATTAGAAATGTGTAATTGGAATTGAATTGAAATTGAAAAATGTAATTGAATAATGTATGAAAAATGTATGTTGTTGGAGATGTTAATTGAAAAGTGTATGTTTGTTAGAGTTGTTAATTGAAAAATGTCTAATTGGAATTGATAATTGGTGACAAGTGTATGTTAATTTTGAAATTGAAATTGTGTTAAATTGTTGTTTTGATGTTTGATGAACCCTAGGTTAGATGACTATTTGATGTTGTTATTGTGTGTTGTTGATGGAAAAGGGTGAGGTGCTTGCTGTCCTTCACCCCCATATTTTGCTCGAAATCATCTCCATTGAGATAATTACGAGACTATACTAACAATTTTAAGGTTGGGAGTTAGAAATAACTTCCTTCACTACTTATACGGAAAATGGTTTGTTTGTTCTGTCCTTAACCCCCATATTTGGCTCAAAATCATCTTCACCGAGATCATATCGATGCCACTAACTTGATAGGTTATATTTTATGTTTAGTTGTGGGAATCTAACGCGTTTTTTAAATGCGTGTAGATGAATTGGAATCAATTGAATCGTAGTTGGGTGTATGATCGGTTATATCCGGGAAGAGCATTTTTGAAGGAAACTTTTGTAAATGGGGTTGAAGAGTTTATTAGGGTAGCGTGGCGACATGATAAGGCTAAAAAGGAAGGGGGGATTAGATGTCCATGCCTTAAATGTGACGGTATACCTATTACACTTGATGATGAAATTAGGGTGCACTTGTATCGTATCGGGTTTAGGCCTAATTATTGGATTTGGGTGGACCAGGGAGAACGACTTCCAAATTTTGACTTAGGGGCTTCTTCAAGCAGTTCTAATTTTGATGTTCCATCTAATGAACAATTTGAGTCGATGGAAAGCATGATTTGTGATGGTCTCGGAGTGAATGTGCCATTTGATGAGCCTCAATATGACGATCATGATGAACTTCCAAATAAAGAAGCACAAAGATTTTATTGTTTGTTAAAAGAGTCAAACACACCGTTGTTTGATGGCTCGCCAGAGTCAAAATTATCTATGTGTGTGAAGCTTTTATCTCTCAAGTCCATGAGCAATATTTGAGTTGGGTTTAGATTTTGTGACTCAAATGATGTTGGACGGGACACCTAATAAGGATAGTTTGTCAAAAAGTTATTATGAAGCAAAGATGTTAGTTTCGAATTTGGGATTGAAATGTAAGAAGATTGATTGTTGTGAGGATGAGCACATGTTGTTTTACGACAACGAATTTGGTAAAACCGATGGTGCGCTGCAGGCTTGTAGATTTTGTGGAAAGCCGAGGTATAAAGTTCGTAAAGGGGAAAAATGTAATTATAAACCCGTTCCTGTAAAGTCGATATTCTATTTGCCTATAGTTCCAAGGTTGCAGAGAATTTTTGCATCGCCTGAAATTGCAAAGAAAATGACGTGGCACTATGAGAAGAGGAATACCTCGGACATTTTACGCCATCCATCTGATGGTGAGGCGTGGAAACACTTTGATCGAGTGCATTCAGATTTTGCCTCTGACCCACGAAATGTTCGACCGGGTTTGTGCTTTGATGGATTTACTCCATATATCCAAGCATCAACGTCGCCCTATTCTTGTTGGCCAGTCATTGTTACCCCTTACAATCTTCCTCCTGAGATGTGCATGACTAAACCGTATATGTTTTTGACTTGCTTGATACTTGGTCCATTCAATCCAAAAGCTAACATTGATATCTTTTTGGAACCTCTAATTGATGATCTCAAGAGATTGTGGCAGGGTGTTGGGACATATGATGCAGCACGAAAGAAGAATTTTATGATGAGAGCGGCATTGATGTGGACAATTAATGACTTCCCGGCCTATGGTATGTTGTCAGGTTGGGGGACTCATGGTAAATTAGCATGCCCCCACTGCATGGAACACACAAAAGCGTTTACGTTGAAATACGGGGGAAAGAATTCTTGGTTTGACTGGCATCATCGATTCTTACCGCCAGATCATGTATTTAGAAAGAACAAAAGGGCATTCAAGA
Organism: Astragalus membranaceus; assembly: GCA_039519185.1. Taxonomy (NCBI): domain Eukaryota; kingdom Viridiplantae; phylum Streptophyta; class Magnoliopsida; order Fabales; family Fabaceae; genus Astragalus; species Astragalus membranaceus. The sequence goes on from CM076846.1 coordinate 49,293,109, forward strand.
AAAGGGTAGTTGAAACAGATGTCCCACCGCCTTTGTTGACATCCGGTGAAATTTGGAGTCGAGTTATGATTTTGCCACAAGCCACAGAGGTAGGTGTGCTCTCCTGATTGGTTGGTTATGGACGAGTGCATAACTGGACAAAAAGAAGCATATTTTGGAATCTCCCATATTGGAAAGATAATCTATTGAGACACAATCTCGATGTTATGCACATTGAGAAGAATTTCGTTGACAACATATGGTTCACCGTGATGAATGTGAAAGATAAAACAAAAGACAATAATAAGGCTAGAATGGATTCTGCTCTTTACTGTAGAAAAATTCATTCCAATTTGAATTTGGTGCCAATGGCTAATGGCAAGATGTCAAAACCCAAAGCAAAATATTGTCTAACACCAGATGAAGCAAAAGATGTTTGTCGATGGTTGAAAGGATTGAGGATGCCAGATGCCTATTCTTCTAATCTTGCAAGATGTGCAGATGTGAACACCGGGAAGATGTATGGGATGAAAAGTCATGATTGTCATGTATTCATGGAGTGTTTGCTTCCAATTGTTTTTAGTTCATTGCCAAAGTGTGTTTTGGAACCACTTACTGAAGTGAGTCAATTTTTTAAAAACACGTGCTCTTCAACATTGAGAAAAGATGATCTTATTAAGATGGAGCTGAATATTCCTTTCATTATCTGTAAGTTGGAGAGAATACTTCCTCCTGGTTTCTTTGATTCTATGGAGCATCTTCCGGTTCACCTTGCATATGAAGCAAGGCTTGGTGGACACGTTCATTATAGGTGGATGTATCCATTTGAGAGGTAATTATCAATTTCAACATTTTAATTAAAGTGCATATTTAGTATGACTATTTATTTAATCAACTCCCCTTCCTCCATATATTTAGATTGATGGGTGATTATAAACGATCGGTGAAGAATAAAGCTAGAGTCGAAGGATCGATCTGTGCAGCTTACTTACATCGTGAAACAATTTATTTCTGTTCTCATTATTTCAACAACTTTAGGTTGTCAAGAAATAATAGAAACGAAATAGAGGTTGAAGAAGAAAGACATGCCCTCACTTTATCTGTGTTTAGCAAACCTGGGCGCCTCTCGGGAAAGAAGTCGACTCAATGGTTATCAGATATGGTGTATAAATCAGCACATATTCATGTCTTGATCAATTGCGCTGAAGTTAAACCATATCTTGAGTAAGTGTGCTTCAATTCAGTTTTCAATACATAGACATTTAGAGTATGAAGTTATATCATGCCTTGACCAATTTTCATTCTAAAGAGTATGGATAATTCTTTTTCAGTGCATTCTTACAAGTTGAGGGTATACGCACTGAAGATTCTTCTATTCGTATACATGAAAGTTTTCCATCTTGGTTTAATGATAGAGTAAGTAAATAAAATTAATGCTTTAATGTCTAAAGTTCAAAGTAGATATGAGAGATATGAACATCCAATTTTAACCGACAGTTACTCGTTATTTTTTTTAAAAAAAAGTCCCAAAAAAGATAAAAAAAAATAATGGTTTACGCGTGTCATGCCTAAACCGTACGCATGTCCTACTATCCGGGGCATTATGTGCATATTCAAATCGCGTACGCGTTCCTAGTCTTAATGCGGGCGCGCGTTTTGTTTCGAGTCGTGCGCGAGTGGTTGCTCCGGTACGTGTTATTTTTACCGCTTTATTTTTAGTATTATTAGTGACATAAAAAGATAGTAATAATAAAAAAAATAACTGTCCTTGTTATTTAATTTGTTACACATATAGACGAAAAAATAATAAAAGCAGAATAGTACAACAAAAATAGAGGAATGAAGTCAACTTTTTATTGTACAAATGTAGACAAAAAAAATTAATTAATTACAATGAGTACAAAAATAAAAAAAAACAAAATAAAAATACAAAAAAAAAAAACAAAGCAGGAGCGCCCCTGTTAGCTGCAGCACTGTTGCTGGCAGCAACATTTGAAGAATGGAGCCATTTGCTCCTTCTCCTTGCTCTTTGTTTCTTTCCAAATAAACCCCAACCAAGCCACTTTTCAGTACCCCTTGCAACCACCTCTGAGCTGTTTGTTTGTCCTTCAGAATTTGTCCCCAAGAGTTTTTGATTCCCTGCTTCAACACCCACACCTACACCACAGCATTTTAACTATAAATGCAATAGGCAGCAACAGCAAAAAAGAAGAAGAGATCAGAATTCTATTTGAGTAAAATAGAGAATTCTATTTGAGTAAAATAGAGAGAAAAATCCTCTTAGGAAGAGGTGGTTTGGAAATTTAGAGAGACGGAAGCTAAAGCTATAGGAGGGGCGGTGTTTTCCATTTCAAAGAGTTTGGAACTAGGTTAGTTCCTAATTTATTTTTTTATTCATAAGACCAGCTTTCAGTATTGTTTTTACCTCATTTATTTGTTATTATAAATCATGTAGCCTCAGAAAATCATTCATTCACTGATCATGTATATACGTATATAGTCACAGATTATCCCCAAACATGTTTTTTTTGTTGTTTCCTAAAGAACACACTTTTCTCATGATAAATAATGGTATATGAATGTTTGAACAAAGTAAAAAATTAGAAAGGCAAAGGAAACAGAATAGGAAATAGGGGGAGAGAGGAGAAACCGCATTTTCAGGTCAAAAGAAAATAGAGTGTGTTTTCATTACTTTGAAAAAAAAGAAAAAATAATGATGCGAAAGAACACAAAAGCAAGTCCAAAATTAGAAATAGGTTCAGTAATGGAAAATAGGTTTTGTTGAAATATTTTTAGAAAAAAAACATAATCAAAATCAGAATTAGTTTCAACAAATAGGAGAGCAAAACGAAATTAGGAGAGCAAAAAAATCAAAAATTAACAGTAGAACCGTAGAAGAGGAAAAGAGTTGAAAAAAAAACTAGAATTAGGCTTACGTTAACTCCGACCACCGTAGACGGTGGTCGCGGCCGACAGCATGTTCCCGTAATCCCTCTAACACCGTTGCAAAACGCTATATGCCATCGTTACGTCGTGGATGACCCACCGCGAATCAAAAAGAAAGCAACAACACCATTGTGGCCCTTACGGCACAAACCACCGTGAGCACCGCTTGGGTCGCCGCAAACGCTGTCGGTTTAAGAGGCTTTAGATGTACGGCTTTGATCTTAAACCCCTTTCAAAAATTAAAACAAATCAACACACAAATATTTTTAAGAAGAACTACGTAACCTTTGATTCTCCGCTTCGGAGATACGTAGGAGTGGGGCTTCCCCGTCAAGCTAAATTAATTTTTCTCTAATAAATAATCAATCTTTTTTTCTTTAACACCTGTTTTCCAAAAAAAAAACTAGAAAATGAGCTTGAGTGAGATGTACATCTTGTCAACCTCGCAATCCTGGTTTAAGACGCCTGAGTTGTATAGCTTGGTGATCTCAAACCCCTTTCAAAAAAATAAAATCAACCAACCAACAAAATTTTCCAAGAAAGAACTATGTGACTCTTGAGTTCCTCATTGCACCCGAGGATACGTAGGAGCGGGGCTTCCCCGTCAAGTCAAAATTAAACTTTTCTAAATTAGTCTTTATTATTTTCCACTATTTTTGGGTAAAATACATATATTCGTAATTTATATTTGCACAACAAATTTAGGGTAACTGTCTTAAGACAGATGTAGTAGGGGTGTAGTGAAATTAGGTTTTCGCCCTTCCCTTTGCATAACCGACTCCCGAATCCAACCTAGTTTTCGCAGACCAAATAACTTTTTGGTAGGTTTTTCTCAATTTTCCTATTTAATAAATTGGGTGGCGACTCCTTAAATAATCAACTTTTGAGCCGTCTACGTCGGGATCACGGTCACGACAAGAGATGACTTATTTTTTCCATATGTGATTACTTAGGTTTATGAAGCAGAACCAACTCCCATAATCCAACATTTGAGGAACTTAGCTGATGGTCCTTTTCGTGAAGTTAGTGAGTGGCACACGTACCTCGACAACGGTTATAAATTTGACACCCAATCATGGAGTGAGGGAAAACAAACAATTAATAGTGGGGTATATGTAAAAGGGATTGCAGAAGGAGCTGCAGATGAGTACTACGGGGTGATCCAACACATAAATGAACTTGAATACAAATATTTAGACTATCAAAAGAAAATTGTTTTGTTTTATTGTAGTTGGTTTGATCCATCGGTTAGAGGAACGAAATTAAGTCCAAAATGCAATACTGTGGACATTCGAATGGATAGAAGGTATAGAGCCTATGATCCGTTTATCATGCCTGAAAATGTGAGGCAGGTATATTATGTTCCATATCCATCATTTCGGGAAGGATATTGTCTTGCAATTAAGACAAAACCACGGGGTTGCATTGAAGCCACTGATGTGGGGGATGAGGTTCCTTATCAAGTGGAAGAAATGTCAGGCATCAATGAGGTAATTGAAGTTGAACCAGTTGATACCTTATGTGATGATCGACTCCACATTGAAGAAGTTGAACCAGTATTAGAAGAAGAAATTGGAGTATAAGAAGAAGATGAAGAAGATGAAGATGAGACTGAAGATGTAGAAGATGAAGAAGATGAAGATTTTTTTTTTTAATCTTATTAGTATCACATAGATAGTTTGATTAGTTTTAATCTCTGCATGTTGTTGATTGTTCATCTAATTTTAATTATTAATATTTATCACATTTCGTTTATCATTATTGTTCGTTGTTGTATTTAAATTTATTTATTAATATATATCATTATATATTTTTCTTGCGTTTCGTTTTTCATAGATATGCATCCAGGAGGAGGTTCAGACCCACCGAGAGATGTTAGGGGGAAGAAGATAGCTGAACCTAGAAGGCGGCGTCGAGTTCGTGAGGTTGTACATAATCCAAAGGATACATTTTTGGGGATGCCCCAGACCACCACTACTGCTGGAGGAGCTGGGACTTCACGTTCTGTTGCAGCTGCTCCACCTGCTAGTCGTTCTCCCTCCGGCCCCAATTGGTATCCTATAAACCCATCTGGCACACCAGCATCCTATGGGTATTTTCCACTTCTGCAGCATCCTATGGGCACACCGGGAGGGTATATGGGCCCACCTCTGCAGCATCCTATGGGCACACCGGGAGGGGATATGGGTCCACCTCTGCAACATCCTATGGGCACATCAGCAGGGTATATGGGCCCACCTCTGCAGCATCCTATGGGCACACCAGTCGGGTTATCTATGCCTACACCCGATGTACATACTGATTAGTCCCTACAGGATGATCATTCTGACCCCCATGGTCATACTGATTCAGAGCCATTATCATCCGGGCCGGAGGATGAGCAGGTGGTTGTCGACCCTGATGGTCGACGTCGCAAAGTCATATATCCCTTTGGCGATGCATGAGTATTGTTTGACTTTTTTTAATGTAAATTAATTGTTTGTTTGACGTGTATATATGTTTGTTAATTATGCAACGACTTAATTATGCAGGTTTGTTAGATCGAAGACTGCTTCATCAACGATCACTTATGTCATTAAGAAACTCTATTTTGAAGAGTAGCATGAAAAGGTGACAAAAATTGATAAGAGAAAAAAGAAAGATTTTGTGGACTTGTTTAGGGTAAGTATCAATTATGTCATTACCTATATTGATAATTTATTGTTTAATGTTTAATATAATTACTAATACATATTTTGATTATGTTTAATAGAGACCAAAGTGACTTGGAGACCCGGAAGTTGATGAATTGGTGCATAAAGTTTTTTGGACTAGGTTGGCAAAGCAATTGGCGGACTTGCTCTACAAATTGCGCCGTAAAATTGAAAGGCCGAGGTATATCCCTCAAGAAGTCTGGGATCAATAGCAGGAAGTTTGGAGAAGTCAAAAATTCAAAGCCAATGCTGAAAAAGCGAAAGAAAATCGGAATTCAGAAAAGGGTGGCTCACTTCACACTTGTGGCTCCGTCAACCAAGCTCAGCATGCTATGAGATTGGTAGGTTATTTTAAAAATATTTGTACTATTTTAGTTTAGTTAGGGCGATTAGTTACCAATATTTGAGAATTTGTTTCATTTTTACAGAGTAAGAAGGCTGAACGCCCTCTTAGTATTGCTGAGCTGCATAGGGCCACACATGTCAGGAAGGATACCCAGACTTATGTTGATGAGCGCTTGAGGACCACTCAGGTAAATATACAACTTGATTTGTATTATATAATATTTTCTTAAAATGGAGCGCTTATTATGCTATGTTTTGTGGTTATGCAAAACAGGAGAAACATGCTGAGACGATGTTTGAGCCGACTCAGGGGAGCTGGAACCCTGAGTCACTTGGTCCAATGTCTCCTGAGATCATGGCTTTGGCAAACCGCAATTGGAAGAAGTTGGTAGGGGGAATGTACAAGAAACGTATGTTTGGTACAGAGCCCTTGGCTCGAAATTTGAGATTTGAGGATGATCAGTTTTAGACCAGCGGACCCTCCTCTAGTAGTCGACCTCCTCGTCCTTCAGGTGAGACAGAGCAGCTCAAGCAGCAGATGGAGGAGATGCGTGGTCAGCACCAGCAACAGATACAGGAGATGCATGCTCAGCATCAGTAGGAGCAGCAGAAGCAGAGTCGGGCTATGAAAGATATGCAGACAGACTTCTTTAGGATTGTACGTCAGCAAGAGAAGCTGTTAAAGTACTATAAGAGCATGAAGCCAGATGCCTCAGAGTCTGAGGAGTTCGAGTCTGATGATGGCTCGTTTTAGCATTATGTTGTTATTTGCTGGTTTGGACATGTTTAGAATTTGGATTGTTATTGCTGGTTTGAAGTTGTTTAGGATTTGGATATTTGGTATTGTTGGCTAATTTGGATGGATTTTATTTTGGTATTCTCAAAATTAAATTAGCGACGGAATTTCCCTCACTAAAATCCGTCGCTAATTAGCGACGGATTTACCCTCACTAATTTCCCTCGCTAATTAGCGAGGGAAAATCCGTCGCTAACATCCCTCGCTAAAATTCTGTGGCTAAAATAAAAAATTCCGTCGCTAAATATTAGCGCGACGCCCTTTTTAGCGACGGCAAAATTCTGTCGCTAATTCCCTCGCTAAACCAATTTAGCGACGGATTTTGGAGGTTTAGCGACGGAAATTTCCGTCGCCTATCCTGCTTTTTTTTTGTAGTGAGAGGAGGTACATCTAAAAGAGGTCTCTTTGACTTAGATGCTCAAACTGCCGGGTTGGCTCAACAGAAGATAATCACTCAACAGTTGGAAGAACTGAAAAAGGGAATGGAAGATCTAAAGTTGAATTCTTTGCCACACCATTCTGCTCAAGTAAATGGTGTGACAAGTTTGAAGCGTGACTACTGTGAAGGTCCACATTCTAACCAGGATTGTGGGCTTCCCTTATCAATCCAAGAAAAGATATTTTTCGTCAAAAATAATCCTTTTTCCAACACTTACAATCCGGGGTGGGGGAATCATCCGAATTTCACTTGGAAGGATCAAGGGCAAAGCCAAAATGCTCCTCAAAAGAAAGCAGATTGGGAGATAGCAGTTGAGGGACTAGCTGCACAAACTTCTTCATTCATGGAGGAAACAAGAGCAGGTTTCAAAAGTCTAGAAGTCAGTTCTAAAAATCAAGAGGCATCCATCTATAATCTAGAGACTCAAGTGGGCCAACTGGCCAAGCAAGTTGCACAAAGACCTTTAGGCTCTCTTCCAACTGACACTATTCCTAATCCAAGGAATGGTGAAACAGTGAATGCTATAACCACACGGAGTGGCAAAACAATTGAAGTTGTAACAAAGAAGAGTTCAGAAGAAGTGGCTGAGTCTGGTGACAAAGCTCATGTGGGTGTTGGCGAGAATTCTAATGTAAAAGAGAAGCCAAAATTGCCAAAACCAATTATTAAGTTACCTTTCCCCCAAAGACTGAAGAAGGAGCAAAATGTGAAGCAGTTTGCAGGTGTTGATGAACCTTCTAAGGTTCAAGAGGATACTACTGTGCAAGAGGAGTCTAAGCTTCCAAAGCCAGTCATCAAGCTACCTTACCCTCAAAGATTGAAGAAAGAGCAAGATGAAAATCAGTTTGGTAAGTTTTTAGATGTTTTCAAAAAAATACAAATTAGCATGCCTTTTGCAGAAGCTCTTGAACAGATGCCCAAATATGCCAAATTCATGAAAGAAATCCTCTCAAAGAAGAGGAGGATCATAGATGAGGAGACAGTCATGCTTACTGAGGAGTGCAGTGCAATCTTGCAAAGGAAGCTCCCACAAAAACTCAAAGATCCCAGAAGTTTCTCTATTCCTTGCACTATTGGGGATAGAACTTTTGGGAAAGCATTGTGTGATTTGGGAGCAAGTATCAGCCTAATGCCCCTCTCCATTTTCAAAAAGTTGGGGATTGGTCAGATAAAAAACACTATGATGACTCTGCATCTAGCTGACCGTTCGGTGAAACATCCATACGGGGTAGTCGAAGATGTCCTTGTGAAAATTGACAAATTCATCTTTCTAGTGGATTTTGTGGTTCTTGACATGGAAGAAGACAGTGACATCCCGTTGATTTTAGGAAGGCCTTTCCTAGCTACCGGCAGAGCTGTAATTGATGTGGCGGATGGAACTTTGGCATTGAAAGTCCAAGATGAGGTCGTGACTTTCAATGTGCTCAAGGCCATGGACCTTAAAAAGGGAAATGAAAAGTGTTATCGTATTGGGGTGCTTGATCCCATAGTTGAAAAAAAATTCATGATCAAGCCCTCCACTTACCTATTGGGAATTCAGTTGTTGTATCAAAAGATTTTGAAGAAGGGGGTGACACTAAGGAAAAAGAAGTTGTGGCGATGTTAGTGGATCCTCCATTCTATTCCCCTCATGCAACTCCTAGAAAGAGGAAACTTAAGCTTAAAAGAAAAGGTACCCAAGGAGCACTGAAGAAGGCATCTGAGAAGCTGAGTCCTCCACCTGAGCCAAATTGAAGAATCGCCTCAACGTCAAGCTTAGGATGATAAACAAGCGCTTCATGGGAGGCAACCCATGTGAGGGAGTGTTCTATCTATTCTCTTTTTCATTTTATTTTACTTAATTTTGTTTTTTGTACTGTCCTTTCTATTTAAGTCTCGTACTGTGTTTTGTTGAATTGTTGTTAAACTTTCCTGTGATGTGTGAGCAGTAACACCCCATAATTCTAGTTAACTTGGTTGATTAATGACTTTGAGGGTTGTTGGGTGATTGAGTTTGAACACTTGTTTGCATTTAAATTCCTTACATATCACCATTTAATAAGTTAAGTTAGCATGTGCTTGATGAACACCCAGCTGTTCAAAAAAAATATATGATTCTCAGCAACTGAGCATGGTATAACAAGAAAACATTGGGCATTCATTTCATTACTTTGACTCTCTCACAGCCTGTGAGCTTTTGAGCCTAAACACTCAATTCATTGATTTGTGAGTGTCCGTGCATATGTGTATTTCTTCAGAACTTGAACTTAGTTCTTGATTGCTTTTGCATCACATATACACACACATACATGATTGAGGACTGCTGTTTTCTTGGTAGCTAGAGCCTTAAAATGCCTACCCTTAAATCTTGACCTTTGAGAAGCCCATCTGAGCCTTAAATCCTTTTTTTTTCTGGTTACAAACCTCATTACAAGCCATTAACTGAAAAACCAAGTGTCCCACTTGTTTGGAATTGAGGAATGTGTTGTCATTATGGATCCTTAGATATGAGTTAAGTTTGGGGTTGCTTGAGGACAAGCAATTGTTCTAAGTTTGGGGTGGGTATACCAAAATAGGTTGTAAAAAAAAAGAAGAAGAAAAAAAGACAAGTACCAAAAATGTCAAGAAAAAAAAAGAAACAAATGAAAAAGAAAAAAAAGAAAAAGAAAAAGAACACAACAAATATTTAGAAAAGATGACAAGGACAATTTTTCCTTGTAGGCAATTGATAACGAGGACAATTTTTCCTTGTGGAGAATTATTTTGAAGAAGTTTGGAAAGTAAGGATAGGATCTAGAGTGAAGAATGCATTTCTCAATTCCAATCAAGAAAGCCTAGATTTCAAAAGTTATCCACCCTGACCCAAGCCCCATTATAACCCTAATAAAGTCTTCATGATATATGTGGTATTTGTGTGTGATTGTTTTTCTTAGAATTTTGTTCAAGCCTATGGTAGGATATACATGTATTGTGATTTGAGCGCATTACCCTATATACACTTAAGAGTGAAGTTTGGTGAGTGTGTGAGGAGAGGGTTGATGTTGATGACTGGCTGCCCATGTTATTTTTGGTTGCTTTAGCATGGTTTGCTTGCTAGCAAGAGTTTTGGGCAGTTTGGTTTCTTGATTGCACAGTGGTATGGAATGCTTGAATGATGGTGATTTGTGGAAAGTTATTTGTCAGGCTTGTGTTTTGATTCTAACCCAATGCCTAGTGTGATTTGTTGCTTGAGGACAAGAAAAACTTAAGTTTGGGGTTGTGATTGCTCTGCATTGTATGTATAGTTTGACTAGTTTTTAATTAGTTTTTCAGAAGTTTTTCTCAATTATAATGTGTTTTAAGAACATAATAGTTTGATTTTGGTTTGTTAGTTTTTAGATTGAATTTGGTTATTGTTTATCTGTTTTTGAGATACTTGTTACCTTTAATTCGTGTGTTTTTTGTTGTCCTTCGCCTAGCTATGAAAGGAGCTTACCTAGTGTTTCGACAGATGCAAAAAAAAGGAAAAAATTCACTTCGGGTCGCCTGGCGATTGCCTGGCTCGCCAGGCGATGAGAAAGCAGTTTTTTCAGCACTGATTTTGCCTACAGCTCGCCAGGCGATGGGAGTGTCTCGCCAGGCGATGATGGTCATTGCTGTCGGATAGCCAGGCGACTGTCGCGCTCGCCAGCCGATGGTGAAGCAGTTTCAGCTATTTTCCTGCAGCTCGCCTGGCGATGGATCCTGCTCGCGAGGTGATGAGTCACTTACTCAACTCATATTTAAGCTCATAACTCGAATTTTAGGTTATTCTGATCCTTGGGAATAGTCTCGTTTTGCACTCTAAAGTCCGTGACGGCAAGGATTCCCACTCCGCTGACCTTCGTTGATGATTCAAGCTTGGGAACAAGTCATTGGAGCATCAATGTTATCAGCTTCTCCCTCTAATTTGATCTTTTCTCTTGTTATTTCTATTTCTATGTCTAGCTAAATTTCCTATTGTTGGGTATGAGTAACAATTCATGAATCTTTTATAGTGTTGAATCAAACCTCTATTATTTGAATGAATGTTTTGATTTATGTTTCAATCTCTGTCTTTAACGCTTTCTAGGATTTGATCACTCTTAGGATGATTTATGAAATGTGATTATGAATGGAAGTTTGAATTACATATGCTTGAGAATTGAAATCTGTTTATCTCTAGTCTAGGAACAGTCATTGGTATTCAGAATCATAGGATAATTGTTGTTATTACTGCTTATTTCTCTTTAAGGTCACCTAAGGAATTAGGGATTTTCATTAGGAATAAATGTTCTCTTACCTAAGGAATTCAGATTAGAATAATTATAACAATTTGATCATAGATCATAAAAAGTTCAATAACACGTTTGATTCGTTAGATATAAGAGTGAAGTAAATTGAAGCTCGTCCCTAACGCTTTTTAATTCATACAAATTCACACTTGTGTTTTTGTTGTCCTTAAATTAAAATCACAAAAATATATTTGTTGCTTTTCACTTTAATTTCTTTTTTCAATTTAGAAGTTCGCTTGTTAAACTGATAATTAACCGCAGTCCCTGAGTTCGATACTCGGTCTTTCCGTACTATTACTTGCAACGATCCGGTACACTTGCTGTGATCCCACCACTTAGTGACCGAGTTAGATTCAGAGGATCTCCAAACCTTGAAGAGGAATCCTTTTGCTTGCTTGCCCAAATTGCTAGTTTGGGGAAGGCTCTGTTGGAGAAAGAGTCCGAGCGGAAGAAGAGGGAAGAAGCTAACCGTGAAGGTTACGTCGTCATCCCTAGAGGTGAAGAGATTTCACAACGAGATTTCCTCCTTCACCGCGACGCAGGTAGAGTCTTCAGGAAAAATGACTCATCTTACTGAGGAGAAGGGTCGGGCGGAAAAGATTGTTACCAAGCTCACCCAAGCACTTGGGGAATACAAAGAAAAGAACGACGAGCTTGAGACTGTTATCTTGGATCTGAAGTCATCGATTGCTCTTCTAGAGAAGGGAAGGGATAAGGTAGTTGCGGACCAAGAGGAGACGACAGAATTTGCTATTGGTGTGGTGCTTGCTTTCCGTTGTGGCTGGCTCTCTTTTGGGTTTTAATTTTTTGACCCTCCTTTTTCATTTTGAATGTGTCTGGTACTTTTGATTTTGACGATACATTCGACGTTGGATATATTTATGAGTACTTATTTTTGTGCTAAGCGCTTCTCCCTTCAAATTTATGGGCCGAGTATCCGATCTCTCATAGCGCTTTTTACGTTGTTTTAGGTTTTCAGTGATGCGTCTTCACAGCAGCTTAGGCCTTTAAGAAAGAACGGGTGATGTCGAACTCTTTAAGCTCGATTTGCCAAGTGAGGCCGACGTGTTCCTATCTCGGACTGGAGAGTTAATTGCATTAAGTCCTGAAAAGGAGTGAGTGAATGTGATGCCGAACTCTGAGCCTGGTTAGCCAAGTGAGGTTGACTGTGCCTAACTCGGACTGGAGAGTAAACCGCATTAAGTCCTGAAAAGGAGTGGGTGAATGTGATGCTGAACTCTTTGATCCCGTTAGCCAAGTGAGATCGACTTGTGCCTAACTCGGATTAGAGGGTTAATCGCATTACGTCCTGAAAAGGATTGAGTGAATGCGATGCCGAACTTTTTGAGCCCAATTAGACAAGTGAAATATACTTGTGCCTAACTTGGACTGGAGAGTTAATCGCATAAAGTCCTGAATAGGAGTGAGTGAATGCGATGTCGAACTCTTTGAGTCCGGTTAGCCAAGTGAGATCAACTTGTGCCTAAGTATTTAGACCGGAGAGAGTTAATCGCATTTGGTCCTGAATAGGAGTGAGTGAATGCAATGTCGAACTCTTTGAGCCTGGTTAGCCAAGTGAGATTGACTTGTGTCTCAATATCCATCACCTACCATTGCTTCCTCTCCTCTCCCTCTCTATTTGTCTCTGGTGCACCACCGCTTCCTACCCCTCTCTGTTCATCACCCTCTCCTAAGTTAATCTATTCATCTCACACTCTTTTTCTTAATTTAATTTTTTTGCTTTTGATAAAAAGTTAAATTAAGAAATTAAAAAACATACATGGAAATTCAAAAATAAAGCCATATGGACAATTTTTTAACGGAGATAATCGGAAATTCAAAAAATAATAACGTCCTACACATTTTAGTTCCAAGAAGAGAAGAACAATAACATCAAGCATTTCTCATTCAAATTTCCTTCCATTCTATCCCCTTTTTTCATTCTTTCTTCTGTGTTGTTTTCTCATTTGCTTTTTTCATTCATTTCCTAGTATCAATTTAGCTACCATAATGACAAAGCTAATAATGTAGCTTGTTACATTACCATCATTGTTCCAATTAATCTGGAGCAAAGTTGTTAAGTTAGGTATTAGTGCAACTGATCTAAGTGTGCTTTCTTCTTTTCACCAAGGAATGGTTTAAACATCAACAGTATTCCAAGTCCTTCAACTAGATTCAAGAATAAAAAGACCAAATGGGTGCCTGCAGTTAAATGTGTAACAATAAGGTCTTACTAAATATATCTAGTACTGTCGGCCATTTATATCACAAACAAATTGGTTAAGGAACATACCTGGGAGGAAAGAAGCATTTGTACGCTTTTGTGACCAAGTTAGTCTGCATTCACCAAAATCATAAGAAGAAGAATGTTAAGGATAGTTGTAAACATCATTGTAGTCACAAAGCAAGTGGATGAAAACATTTTCTAATGGAAAATGTGTCGATGAAAATATGTTGATTTTAAGTTGCTAATAGAAATATGACAGACACTAAGTGAACCATAGTGATAGGGAGAAGATGAAATGCAAGGCAGAGATGATGTGTTTCCAAAAATATTCAAAACAACTATTTTGGCATTTCCATTGTTCCCAAAATGTAGAAAAGTGTTCACTATTGGCTTCTTATCTTCTCATTAGCAAGTTAAAATTAACACAAATTTTAGAAAATGGAAATAGAAAATAGTAAAGGAGTCGTTAGATATCTACTACATTCACATTTTTAACCTGTAACAGGTGGTAAGTGAAACAAAAGCAGAAGAATCCACAAAAATACTCACATTGCACCACCTGCAGCAGGGCCAATAGCTTTAAAAACAGACATAGCTGTCATAGAAAGGCCATTAGCAGCCCCCCTTTGGTGTTGTTCCTGTTTTCCCAATGAATGTTTATCATATACATTTGTAATGGTATGTATATCCACAATTCCATCAAAAACTAATATCAAACATAGTGAGGAAAACTATCCAAATACTTACCACTGCTCGATTTTGTAGAAGGAATAGACCAGTTGTAATGGTCACCTGAGTCCAGTAAAAAGAATACAACCAATTAAGTTATTATTTGAGAGAAAATTTGAAACTCTTAATATTATTATGAATAGTTAAATAGATAAAGAGGTGCGCTTACCGCAACAATATTCTTCAGGATGGAAGCAATACTGATCACTATGTAGAGGGTTATGCCTGACAACATTGCTATGAAGGGGTAACTTTGTAAAAGTGGTATGGAACAAATCTGCATACTAAACATGTTTCAAATAACAAGTTGTGAAATACAGAATTGCAAGAATTGCCAAAATTAATAAGATGAAAACTCACCCCTGAGATTCGAGCAATGCCTATAGGTCCAACAACTTTTTCCACATATGGATATAGGGCAAGTTGGTAGATGAAGAGTGCAAGACCTGGTAATTTTGAAAGTTAGACATTATCCAACAATTTATAATCTTATACTTCAAGAATACGAATACATCAGGAATACAAAGATCAACACTGAATATATATAAATATAAACCCGAAAGAGGCAATCATTAACTAACGAGATAAAGGGCTCATTGGCAGCCTATGGAGGACCATCTCAAAAGTTGCAACCTGGGATGAAAAGATAAATAAGGTGATAACAGATGGTTTGGCTCAAAAGTGGAGGAAGGGAATAATATCAAATTTTGGGAGGTGACTTGGGTGGGATCTATGTTCCTAAAAAGTAGATTTCCAAGGCTGTTTTCCTTCTCTTTGCAGAAAGATGAATCGGTTGTGAATATGGGTTTCTGGGATGGAATGCAATGGCATTGGAACCTTGTTTGGTGGAGGAGCCTTTTTAGTGGAAACTGGAGCAACTTGATGCCCTTCTAGCAAGCCTACAAGAAGTGCAACACTCAATACAAAAGGTGTATTTAAAGTCAAATCCTTTGTCCAAGCCTAGTGGAGTAGGGAAAATGAAAAAAACAGCTTGAGAGTGATTTGGAAAAGGCTTGCACCGCCTAAGGCCGAATTGTTAGTATGGTTCATCATTCAAGGCAAACTTAATACTAGACACAGACTGTGGAAGCACAACTTGCTACATGGAAGCAGATGCCAAATGCACATTCTGTTACCTAGAGGAGGAAACAATCCAACATCTTTTGTTACAATGCTAGTACTCCTAGAGGATATATATGGACGGGGGTTTTGAAGTGATGGAATGTTTAAACATCCATCACCAATACACTACTAGAAAAGCAACATTTTCAGACGAAAATTTCAAACAGATTAGATTTCATCTAAAATTATATTATAGAACATCGAAGTGGAATGTGGACGGGTCTGCCAAAAGTAAATCGTGCCCTGTTGGCATTGGTGGAGTGTTGCGTGATGATAGAGGTAGAGTGTTAGCAAATTTGAGTCCCCGATAGCACTTTGAGCCTTTCCGGCTCTACATTCCCTCCATTGGCAGCCACATCCTCCAGATTATTTAGGTCTCTGACAACTTTATCAATATATATATATATATATATATATATATATATATATATATATATCCGAAATTTGCAGGGAGTTCCAGATTTCTTCTACAAATTTCTTGATTTAACCACAAAAATATATGATATTTGAGACATATATTGAGTTTAACATGAAAGTATACTTATGTTAAGTTACAACCACATTTTAGTATTAGATCCTTTACAAGTGAACTTATTCTCAAAATAAACACTAAACTTTGGTCAGCCCAAGTCTGTGAACTTATCCTCAAAACAAACACTAAATTATATATGCAGAAATTCACTTGGTAATTAAGACCAATAAAAAAGGAAAAATCCTTGCAGAAAGTTACCATATGGCCTCATGTTAATGCATATATAAAATTGAAATGGAACTTTCATTGATTAAAAGCTATGAAGGAAAAATATATGCTTAACATTCATTTATAAACATTTATTATAGGTTCCAAAGATTCATTCACCTGAAACTGCAAGAACATCACCAACATCATTGGTTGTGAAGTTCAGACCACCTAGCCTTGGAGGACTGACAGCCCATAATGAGAAAACCTATAGAAAGCAGGATGTATGATTGTTTTACACTTGTATTTAGATGCATCGATAAAAAAAAAAGTAGAAGAGATGCATATACCTTATTTAAATTCATTAATTAGAAAAGTTACCTCTTGATAAGCAATATCATGAAGTGAGAAAACACAATATGCAATGATAGATGACATTAGGGGCCAATTCATGAAGAGGTTTTCATTCTTTTGGAATATTTGTTCTTTGTCAACCCCATTGCTTCCATTTTCTAAAGCTTCAACATTATTATCTGTGGGCTCATCGTTACATTTATGATTGTGAAGTGTTTCCTGCACATTTTTAAACAATTGTTTTAATGAGGGAGATAGACAAGATTATATAAACCACTAAGAAAAGCCAGGCTGAGCTAGAAAAATCATGTAAAGCACAAAGAAGACAAAAACATCAAACATATATATATATATGTATTTAATGAATAAATATGCTACAATCTAAGATACATACAGGAATCCAGATACAGGCAATAGCTGCTACAAATGAAAGTCCTGATATTATAAAGCAGGGCAAGAAATATGGAAACCTGCAAAATGAAAACAATATGTTTGCCGTTTTTAAAATTTCTAAGATACTAAATTTATTATGTTGATGTTTCTTAGTATCAATGGAAATTAAAACAAGTAACAAAGAAAATAGCAAGAAAAGTCCACTTACTTATCCCAAAAGGACCCCTTTGAAAATATATGTGGGTATTTCTCTGCTGGCTGCAATAAAAAATCCCCAAACTATTAGAAAACAAGAGACGAATGTGCATATGAGTGTGTGCGACTACCTGCACACATACATATACATACACACATGCCCCAAGATCCAAAATAGTACCTGAGCCAAATAGCCACCTAATGCTGGGCCAATAATTAAGCCCATGCCCCAAGATGCACTGATCTAAAAGCATATCACACTTTGAGTTAATATGATCTAAATTCAGTTTTAAGAATTGACGGTAGATAATATATAGTTGGTGAGACTTACAGTAGAAAGTCCTAGAGCTTGATGTTCTTCTCTAAAAAGTTCAACTGCATAGGCCTTTTAAAAAGATGAGTTTGTTAAATACACAATGAATGTAAAACTGTAAAATTTTCTTATAATAGGAACCAGAGGGAGTATGATATAAATGAGCGTGAACATTTATCCAGGTGTCCACGTTTAGCTGTTACTAATTCTTGGTTGTTAAAAAAATGGTACGTACCTTCACGGGTCCAATTGCACCATTTAAACTTCCCAGAAGAAATCTAGTGATAACAGCCATCCAAAAACTTGTACTAAGGCCAAACAGTGTGTTGAAAATGACACTGAAGTCAAGTAAGCACTAATTATTTTGGGAAACCACACAATATAACTTTAAAAAGGTAACTAATTCATTGAAATTAAGAAATACTTACACTATGATAATACCGAAAACTATAACAGGTTTTCGACCATAGCGATCAGAAACCATTCCCCATAATATAGATGTCAAAGCTCGGCCAAGCATGAATGAAGATCCTACAAAAAAAGTTAAGTTCATCATCATCGACGAACATTTTTTTTTGCTAAGTAAAATTCTTTGATATAATGTTTAAGAGCATCATCAATGAACATATAATGATAGAAGACTTCTAAGAATTGAAACATTAAGAATATCTTACCGACATAACCGGCATAATAACTAATATCAGCTTCTGTTATTGCAATATTGAAATCCCTTACCTGAAAATAAATGTTGCGCTAATTATATTGAGGATCATATTATGTCCATTAGTATAAAGTTGAACACTAACAAAATAACTCATTTTCTTAGTACTTTCAAAACAAAACGAAAAAAGCATTGATGATAGGAAAATAGCTTAGGTGAAATGGAATAAGGTGTATTTCCTAAACACTTGGGAGGTTGGAGGTGTAAAAAAAAATTATAGAAATCTTCAACACTGTGCTCATTTGTGCGGGTACGTAATTATCGAGCCTTTGCGGGTAATTTTTGTTGGTGCCCGATTAGCGTGGCCTCAATTGCCAAGGCAACTTCCATGAAATCTAAATGTTACAATAGGGCATCTTGTGGAAGTATATAGTAAGGATTGGTAGATAGAAAAACTCACCATAAAATAAAGGAATGGAAAGAGAGATGATGCAGGCAGTGCTGAACATTAGGAGAAAAAAAAGAGACATTAGAAAAGGATGATCCTCACATAAACAACAAAACATACAAACAGTTGCACTAGCAAACTTGGCTTCCACAAAGAAAGATATCACAAAAGGACATAATTGGAACATTCAATAGAAAAATTAAAAGTTTATAATGCTTACTTGAACATAATACCACCACCCATATAACCATAAGATTTGGAATGGATACTCCCTTTTTAAGCTCTCTGGCTTGTTCCACCTTACAACCAGGGCAATCCTCATAGTACTTCTTCTCCAACAATGCCTCTCTCATATCATCCTCCCTCATCTTTCTAACACAACTTCACGATCTTTCTTTTTTCTTTTTTCTATATCAATTTATATATGCCACATATATAGAGAGAAATAGATTTATCTGAAAGTGATGTATCAAATTTCAACTGTGTTTTTGAAGCCACAAAGCAGAAGTTGAGCAAGCAAACATATAACTCCTTGAGGTTAACAAATAATGAAAGAGTGAATTTTGTCAAATTATATGAATATATATATATATATATATATATATATATATATATATATATATATATAAAAGTTAAATATATACACTTAAAAGTTTAAGATGTCTTATAAGTTCGATAGGTCAATTTAAATTTAATTAAATGATTGCATGTGACATCATTGAATACGTCAAAGTCAAACTGGTATACAGGACCCATGGGAAGGTCGGCCAAGGATAGAAAGCGATTGCAGCTTGGGGTGGGAATAGGCTGGGCCGAGCTAGGCTTCGCATGGTCTGGGCCTGGCCTACGTTGAAAATGTAGGCCTGAGCCTGGCCTGTGGCCTGTCGCAGGCCCATTTTTTAGGCCTGGCCTGGCCTTTCTGAAAGCCTAACAATGCCTAAAAGCCTGTTTAAAAGCCTAGCCTATTTGGCTATTTTTTTAAGAAGACCTACACCATTTCAATGGTTTAAGCCTTTGTAAATAGAATAACCAGCCAATAGGTGAATGAGAATAAGTTCTAATTGAGATCTAACAAAACCTTATAGGGAAACATCTTTATATGACATCCTATTTAAATTCTATTTTATAATAATAACTTCAACTATGTCAAATATTGATGTAGGTTAATATGTTTAAACTACCAAAAAATGTTAGCAAAGTTATGACGTAACACAAAGTACCAAATTCAATACAAACTAATATTAGTAATTAAAAATATTTGTTATATTTATTTAAATAGGCCGGCCTGATAGGCCTAAAAGACTTTTCTGATGGCCTGTGACCTAGCCTATTTAGCTAAAAAGGTTTTTAAAAAAGTCCTAGTCTTATCTATTTAAAAAAAAAGCCTAACCTGGCCCGACCTGTCGTAGGCTGGGCCGTAGGCCCCTGTTAGGCGGCCTGTCCTATTCCCACCCCTAATTGCAGCTGCAAAACTGAACATCGTGTTTATTGCCACGAGGAAAACTCCAAAGAATAATAAATGCAATTTAATCATGTGAAACACGCTATAAGCTAACTTATAAAAAAAACATTTTTCATATTACTTGCTCTAATTTTCTTCTTTCCAAATATGTGTATCTCGGGTGTCTGGGTTTTGTTTGCCAAGACTAATCTGCTAATTTATAACGGATAAACTTAATGTAGGTGTTTCACATGACTAGCTTATAGTGTATTTTCACTAACTTATAGTGATATTTGAAACACTACTTGAAGTAGTGTTTGAACTTATTGCTTGTAACATTTCATTTTTTTCCTCTCATTTCTATCCTTATTATTTTTATTAAATTCCTCATTTATATCTTCTCACTCATTTTTAAGACATTAATTATACATGTCAATTTATGTCATTTTATATTTATAAGCTATTTCAACCACTCTTAAGATTTCTGATTGGTGGGAAAATTCTCTTATATGTCTGAACTCGATGTAACTAGTTTTTTGACTATTTCTTTATGTGGTACTCTTTTTCCCATGGGATATTGGCCAGTGAGGTTTTAATGAGGCTCATTATATTTGTAAAGATTAAGGTGCCCCTTGAACTCCCTTTAAAATAATATTTTGCTTATAAAAATAATGCTAATTTTAGCAAGCATTTTAAATTCAGCCTGTTAGCTTATCCGCTATCAGCTCATCCACTATAAGCTAACTTATCCACTAGTCGCTAGTTTATTCGCTATCCGCTTTTTTTGTCAAACAGGGCCAAAAGAAATTATTATACTTTTTTCTTGGTATTGGAAATTTTGGAGAGAGAGGTTGGCACCTCCATCCAAAAAGGGAAAAACCTTTGGGTTTTTTTAAGAATTAATAAAGATAATTACATTTACTTAACCCAGGTGGAGACCAGTGGAGATTTGAACTCGAGATATTCAAGATACAAATTTTGGCACGCTTTACTATGCCAACCCCCTTAAAATTAATTTTTTATTATACTATCTCCAATCCTTTTCTTAATGTTGTTAGTTGTTTTATAATAACTAAAAAATTATTTTATTTTGTTGTTTTTAATAAAATTATTTGTTTCTTTCTTTATGATTTTTTATTTTTCATTTGTTTCATTGCACATATTTCTCTCGGTATGATAAATAGTTAATGGTACTTTTTTTGTGAAGTATAGTTTATCGTATAATAGACAAAAAAATGATAGATAAATATTGTTAATGTGACCTTAAACTTTAAAAATGATAAATAAAATATCAATAAAATTTGTAAGAAAATAGACAACTAAAAAGGAATTGAGGTAGTGTTGGAAAAATTGGAAGAAAATTTTTAAAATTTCAATGAAAACATATGATCACACTTATTTTTACTTTTTATACATATGACACTCATAATGAAATTTCAAATTTGTTATCATATTATAATACTGAAATTTACACTTAAAATATTATATAAATTACTCAAATTATATACAACAAATTTAATTTAAGTTGCTTTATAAATTAAAGTTTCTATGCTTTTCAAAAAACATAATTTAATTTAAGTCGATATATATGTTTTTCAAACCTGCAAATATAAATATTTCCTGTTTTCATCCCTGTATTTCCCTAGCTTTTTTCCCCTAGAAAATTCCTTTTTTTGTGCTTTGTCGCTATAATTAGTGCTCCTTTAATCTATGATTAAAGGACTCAAATCAAAACGGTCTCTAATTTCAGGGGGCTTCAACCAAACATAAACAATATTATAGACATAGAACAAAACAAAAAAGACTAAAAAAACAAAAATATTATATTGACTGGACGAAAAACAAAAACCTCTGTATATCCAATCATTAAAAACATATTTAAACTTAAAATTTAAAATAAATACGCCATTTAATGATGCAGATAGGTTAATGGTGTTTTTTTAATCGTTAATTTTTTTTATATAAGTTAATCCATGAATTTAATCTAGTAGTACGTTTTTACTTTTGGAGTTGTAAATTTCTAAACAACTTTATCCTTTTGAAATTTATTTTTTATATTTATTATTTTTTTAATGATAGAAAGCTTCTAAACTTTTTTTGGGGAAAGAGTTGCTACAAAGAGTGTCTCTTGTTAAAATTGAAAGAGAATGATGAATCAAGTAACACTGTTGCTGAAGGAATGATTGATTCAAGAGTGGAGCATGGCGCCCTTGGCGTCCATGGCACAGAGGCAGCATACGGATATCAGCTCATGGGCGCCTCACATGATGAGAGATGCAATGCTGCCAGTAAGGCACCTGGCGCCCAGTACATGGAAACAAATCACGTGGGAGAGAGAGAAGGAGCACATGGCAGTGGCACAATCTGATTGGTGGATAAGGAATAATTAGGGAATCCTAGGTTGATATGGCAACGGTTTCCTTTAATATTTCTAGAAGCTTCCCTTAGTCTTTTGTTATTATGTGAACAAGCACATTGTGGTGCATTGTAGTCTAGTACTATCCCTATATATTGTAGTACCCGTCTCAGCTGAAAATACAGAATGAATAGTCCTTTTCTTTGATCAAATACTTTCTCCTTCAAAATGGTTCTTAGTTTAATTTCTTGCATTTGTTCTGCAATTTTATGATGGTATCAGAGCACCAGCTCTGATTACCTTGTTTGTTTTTCTGCTTTCCTTCATTTCCTGTTCTGTAAAGCATGACTAGAAACAATAGTGGCAGTGGCTCTGGTGTGGCTCAGCCACCCAAAGATCCTTCTCAGGATCAGTCCAGTCCCTATTTTGTTCATGCTAGTGATGGCCCTGGCACTGTCACAGTGACACCAGTGTTAAGTGTTAATGGATCTAATTATCATAGTTGGGCTCGCTCTATGAGAAGGGCTCTAGGTGGAAAGAACAAGTATGATTTCGTTGATGGCAGCATTACAGTCCCTGATTCATTTGATCCTAGCTATAAGGCTTGGAGTAGATGCAACATGCTTGCACACTCATGGATCATGAACTCAGTTTCTGAATCAATAGGGCAAAGCATAGTATTTCTTGAAAATGCTATTGATGTTTGGAATGAACTTAAGGAAAGGTTCTCTCAAGGAGATCTCATAAGAACATCTGAATTACAGTGTGAAATCTACTCACTGAAACAAGGGTCACTGTCTGTGACAGAATACTTTTCTGAGTTAAAAGTTTTATGGGAAGAGTTAGAATCCTATATGCCAGAACCTAGGTGTGGATGCCCAAGAAAGTGTGTATGCACTACTGGCATTGAACTTGCACATAAACACCATGAAATGAGTAAGGTTATTCGTTTTTTAACTGGACTGAATGAAAACTTTGCTATGGTAAGATCACAGATTCTCTTAATGGAACCACTTCCAAAATTAAACAAAATATTCTCAATGGTCATCCAACATGAAAGACAATTCTGTAACACTGATGAAACAAAGAATTTGGCTGCTCATATTGACACAAAGAAAGGACTGAATCGTTTCAGTAAAGGAAATCATTCTGGAAACTATGCAGGGAACAATTTCAGCAGAAACACAGGCAAGGTATGCACTCATTGTGGGAGAACTGGCCACACCATTGAGACATGCTATAAGAAGCATGGATTTCCACCAAATTGGCAGAAGAATGTTTCCAATATCACTGGTTGCAGCAGTGAAGCAGAAGATTCCAGAGGTGATGATGTGAGTATAGATTGCGCCTAAGAAGGGGGGGGGGGGTGAATTAGGTACTTAGAGATTTTTTCGGTTTTAAAGTTGGTTTGATAAAATCTTGTTTTATGGTGAGTGTATGGAAAATGTAAAGTGCTGGAAGGAAAAAGGACACAAGAGAATTATACTAGTTCCCCTCCACAATCCGGAGAGTACGTCTAGTCCCCTCGCCAACTAGCAAGAGATTTCACTATAGTTAGAATGATTGTACAGCCTATTCACACCAATTGTGATGCTTACTATCTAACCTATAGGGAGATCAAAGGCTCTTAAAACCTTTAAGATCTAAACACTAAGTGCAAGAAGAACAATCCTCTTCAATGCACACACTTGCTCCAACAATCCTGGAATGCAAGGTCAAGTTTATACAAATCTGAATTTTTGTAGAAAGTGTTTGAAATAATATTTATCAATACAAGAGTGATCTTTTCTCTTGTGACAACCAAGTCTCACAATGATATACAAGTGTTCTTCATGAATGATATGAAACTTATGACTTTGAATGAAAGTTTTGGAACAAAAGTTTCACTATAAAAATCTGGTTTGAACACTTGGCATTTTTGAAAGTTCTCAATAGAATGTATGAATGTGAAAATTATATCAAGAGAGATTGGTTGTGTTTTTTTGAGAATTGAAATATTGAAGTTTATATAGGCCTTAAAGCACCTTTTCAAAAGAGTACCATTTGCCAAAAGTTGCCATTGTCAAAGTGCCAAAGGTTCCAATTTTTTTGAAAGCAACACGGCATGCATGTATAACGTAAGAATTCAAACGGGTCAATTTTGAATAACGTTCATTTTGTTTGAAAGAATTCAAATCAAATTGCAACGTTAAGTCTGTTAACGTTACTCATGAAAGCAACATGCATAACGTTCCATGCATTCAAAGTTTTTGATTATTCACGTTTATATATATACTACCTTGCCATGCATATATTTTTTGAAAAGAAAACTCAAGGCATAACGTTTGAAACCAATTATAAACGTTTAACGCAAGTAATCAAGTATAACGTTCCAAGTTGAAAACTCAAATATATATAATAATATTTTATTTTATTATTATATATATTTTTTAAAACTCATGGCATGCATGTATGATAGCTTGAACACTTGTAATCAAAAGTAAGATGTGAATGTCATATACCTTTGATCAATTATAGACAATTCTTGCACTTTGATAACTTTGAGCAAATTGAGACTTTTAACATATTTGATCCATTTCCTCTTGCACAAATGATCTCTTGATTGTTGTTGTCTTCATCAAAACCACTGAGAAGCTATGTCTTCACATTCTCCCCCTTTTTGATGATGACAACCCGATATGTGAAAATTAGTTGTACTTTTGTTTCTCTACACAAGACTGCTCCCCCTGGATTAAAGCTCCCCCTTAATCCATAATTAGAGAGTTTTGAAATCTGCGAAATTTGTTAGAGAAACCAAAACAGAGCCATATTTTTCTCCCCCTTTGTCATTAACAAAAAGGATGGGAAAAACTTGACTTTATTATATAATATATAATGAATGAGAATAGACGAATTACACATCTCCTTCATCTAAAATCCCAAGTTCTTGCCGAATTTTGTAAAACGGTTCTCTTGCGAGAGGCTTTGTGAAGATATCTGCTAATTGATTATGCGTATCCACAAATGTAACTTCGACATCTCCATGAAGCACATGATCACGAAGAAAATGGTGTCGAGAAGTTGTGAGATATTCCATATTCTTCACAAAAGTCTTCAAAGGAAGCATTTTGGAATTCTCCACCATGGTCGCTTCTTATGGAGGCAATTGTTAGTGATTTCTCATTTTGGATTTGTTTTGCATATTTCTTGAATGCCTTGAATGCATCACTTTTCTGCACTAAAAAGAATGTCCAAGTATATCTAGAAAAATCGTCAACAATAACTAAAGCATACACATTACCTCCGAAGCTTCTTGTTCTTGATGGACCAAATAAGTCCATATGCAACAATTGTAGTGGCCTTGTAGTGGACACCACATTCTTAGATTTGAAAGTTGATTTGGTTTGTTTCCCTTTTTGACAAGCATCACAAAGTCTATCTTTGACAAATTTCATCTTAGGCAATCCAATGACAAGATCATGCTTCACTAATTTGTTCAAATGCTCCATATGAATATGTGCTATTCTTTTGTGCCAAGTCCATGAATCATTGTTGTTCGCCATGAGACATTTAACCTTCAAAGATAAGTCATCAAGGGATATCATAAAAATATTATTGATTCTTTTACCTTTAAGTTTAACCTCATTTGTGGCTTCATCTTCTATCAAACATTCATCTTTGGTGAAGTTGATTTTGAAGCCTTTGTCGCAAAGTTGGCTAATACTAAGAAGATTGTGCTTTAGTCCTTCAACAAAAAGAACATCTTCAATGGATGTGAAAGGTGGTGCACCAACTTTGCCTATGCCAAGAATCTTTCCTTTGTTGTTATCTCCATAAGTAACATAACCCTTGGCCTTAAGCTTTAGATTTGAAAATTTGTTGATGTCTCCCGTCATATGCTTGGAACAACCACTATCGAGATACCATAGATTTGATGTGGTCTTCAAGCATACCTACAGAACAAATTAAGTTTTGTTAGGTACCCAAGTTTCTTTGGGTCCTTCATAGTTAGTACCTTTCTTTACCCACACATAATGCCCACTAGCCACACTAAAGTTTCTAACATGGCAAGCATTAGGTGTATGGCCAACAATACCACAATAAAAACAAGTAGGCATAAAGTTACTTCTATATCTAGGAGGATAATATTTCTTCTTAGTAAATCTTTTCTTCTTAGGATATTGATGAACTACTTTAGGCTTGTTTACTTTTACATTGGAAGATTGGTCATTATCCTTAACAAAGATAGTAGTGCTAGAACTTGGTTTTGAAAACTTTGAATAACCAAGCCCACTTTTATCGTTTGAATATCTAATTTGTTGGCTAAGGACACCTTCCAATCCAATTTGCCCCTTTTCATATCTTTCAATAATTCTTTTCAATTGGACAATTTGGAGAGTAAGAGATTCACAAGTATTGCATACAAAATTCTCCTTTTGTTTACTATTCATCTCTTCATTATTGAAATCATTTTCCATTGTCTCAACTTTTTCTTTTAAAGATGAGATTTGTTTGTTTTGAGATGATATAGTTTTATATAGAATTTTGCATTCATTTAAGAGTTCATTTATAACACCTTGTACATCATTATCAAAAAGAGAGAAATCAGAACTTACATTGCCATCTTCATCATCGGAATGGTGTGAAGCCATCAATGCTGGATTTGCACTTTCATCACTATCCGAATCGGATGAAGAACTTATCTCATTTTCATCCCATGCAACATAGGCCTTCTTATTCCTAAATTTCTTTTTGTCTTTGAGACCACCTTTCTTGAGGAGTTTCGGACAATCCGGCTTTATGTGACCTTGCTTGCCGCATTCATAACATGTGACATCTTGTGTTGAAGTGGATGCTTCTTTATCCTTGCTTTTTGAGAATTTCTTCCTTTTCACAAAGTTAGAGTTGCCAAAATTTTTTTTATGGCCAAAGAATTTCCCTAACCTTTTAACAAGTAACATGACATTTTCGTCTTCTCCCGAATCGTCATCTTTCTCAACTTCTTTAGAATCAACTTTCAAGGCAATGCCCTTGGCTTTCTTGTCTTGACTCTCATGTTTTTGTAAGATTCCAAGTTCCGTCTCATATTCTTGAAGTTTTCCAAATAATGTTGCAAGAGACATGTTGGATAGGCTTTTCTTTTCGGATATCGCCGTTACTTTTGGTTGCCATTCCCTGGTCAACGATCTAAGAGTTTTAAGATTAAGTTCATCATTAGTAAGAGCTTTACCTAATGCCTTCAAGTGGTTGGTCAAGTGCACGAATCTCTTTTGCAAATTAAGGATGGATTCTCCGGGCTGCATTCTGAAAAGTTCATATTCTTGACTCAAGGTATTCAATCTAGATCTCTTAACTTCGGCGGTACCTTCATGTGTTTCTACCAATGTATCCCATATTTCTTTTGCCGTTGTGCATGTTGAAATGCGGAAGAATTCATCCATGCTAAGTGCACCTTGAAGTAGATTGATTGCCTTTTTGTCATAGAGCACCCTTTTCTTATCATCATCATTCCATGAACCTTTAGGCTTTATAGTACCAACACCATTGACCACACTTGTAGGAACAAAAGGACCATTTTGGACAGCATCCCATATTTCTTCTCCTTGTGCTTCTAAATGAGCCTTCATGCGAATTTTCCAAAAATCGAAATATTCACCACAAAACAATGGAGGCTTGTTATTGCTACCACCATCTTTAAATACCGGATTTGCGGAAGCCATTATGGATCTCTAGGAGCAGGTTACCTATAACCTGCTCTGATACCAAATGTGAGTATAGATTGCGCCTAAGAAGGGGGGGGTGAATTAGGTACTTAGAGATTTTTTCGGTTTTAAAGTTGGTTTGATAAAATCTTGTTTTATGGTGAGTGTATGGAAAATGTAAAGTGCTGGAAGGAAAAAGGACACAAGAAAATTATACTAGTTCCCCTCCACAATCCGGAGAGTACGTCTAGTCCCCTCGCCAACTAGCAAGAGATTTCACTATAGTTAGAATGATTGTACAGCCTATTCACACCAATTGTGATGCTTACTATCTAACCTATAGGGAGATCAAAGGCTCTTAAAACCTTTAAGATCTAAACACTAAGTGCAAGAAGAACAATCCTCTTCAATGCACACACTTGCTCCAACAATCCTGGAATGCAAGGTCAAGTTTATACAAATCTGAATTTTTGTAGAAAGTGTTTGAAACAATATTTATCAATACAAGATTGATCTTTTCTCTTGTGACAACCAAGTCTCACAATGATATACAAGTGTTCTTCATGAATGATATGAAACTTATGACTTTGAATGAAAGTTTTGGAACAAAAGTTTCACTATAAAAATCTGGTTTGAACACTTGGCATTTTTGAAAGTTCTCAATAGAATGTATGAATGTGAAAATTATATCAAGAGAGATTGGTTGTGTTTTTTTGAGAATTGAAATATTGAAGTTTATATAGGCCTTAAAGCACCTTTTCAAAAGAGTACCATTTGCCAAAAGTTGCCATTGTCAAAGTGCCAAAGGTTCCAATTTTTTTGAAAGCAACACGGCATGCATGTATAACGTAAGAATTCAAACGGGTCAATTTTGAATAATGTTCATTTTGTTTGAAAGAATTCAAATCAAATTGCAACGTTAAGTCTGTTAACGTTACTCATGAAAGCAACATGCATAACGTTCCATGCATTCAAAGTTTTTGATTATTCACGTTTATATATATACTACCTTGCCATGCATATATTTTTTGAAAAGAAAACTCAAGGCATAACGTTTGAAACCAATTATAAACGTTTAACGCAAGTAATCAAGTATAACGTTCCAAGTTGAAAACTCAAATATATATAATAATATTTTATTTTATTATTATATATATTTTTTAAAACTCATGGCATGCATGTATGATAGCTTGAACACTTGTAATCAAAAGTAAGATGTGAATGTCATATACCTTTGATCAATTATAGACAATTCTTGCACTTTGATAACTTTGAGCAAATTGAGACTTTTAACATATTTGATCCATTTCCTCTTGCACAAATGATCTCTTGATTGTTGTTGTCTTCATCAAAACCACTGAGAAGCTATGTCTTCACAGATGATGATGATGATAAGTCAGTAGGAATCACAAAAGAACAATATGAGAAGCTGATCAACATGCTGCAGACAACCACAGTGTCTCAAGGTAGCAACTCAGCTGAGAAATCAGTAAACATGGTCACACATGGCCATTTTCCTTCCTTTGAAAACAACTCAGGTAGCATCTCTCTCATTTGTGCCTTAAATTCTAGTAACTTAGGACTGTGGATTCTAGATTCTGGTGCTAGTGTCCATATATGCTCCTCCCTTAAACATTTCAAGAATTATGTTCCCATTAAACCTGTCAGTATAAGATTACCAAATGGTCATAAAACCTATGCTAGATTTAAAGGCACAATCCAGTTTTCAGCTAAGTTATATCTTGTTGATGTACTGTATGTACCAGAATTCACCTTGAATCTGATATCTGTTCCTAAACTGATGATTGATCTAAAAGTCAGGGTCTTGTTTGACATTCCTAAATGTGAAATACAGGATGTGAGGACCAAGGAGATGATTGGTTCGGGTGTGATGCTTGAAGGACTGGTGTACTTGGAAATTCCCAAAGAAAGTGAGAATGCTGCTGTCAATACTGCTGTAACAGAAACAGAAAGCCTACCTAATACAACCCTATGGCATTTTAGACTAGGACACCTTTCAATTCAAAGAATGAAGTTGATGCATAATGATTTTCCTTCTATCCATGTAGATGAAGGCTCTGTGTGTGATATTTGTCATTATGCTAGACAAAAGAAGTTATCCTATAACCTAAGTCCTAGTAGAGCTACTAAATGTTTTGATATGATTCACTTTGATATATGGGGACCTATATCTACTCCTTCCATTCATGGTCATAAATATTTTCTCACTGCTCTAGATGATTTCAGTAGGTATACTTGGATTGTCTTATTAAAATGTAAAAGTGATGCTGCCAGCCAAGTCATAAACCTTATAACAAGTTTAGAAAAGCAGCATGAAGCAAAAGTTAAAGTAGTAAGAACTGATAATGGGCCAGAATTTCTTTTAACAAAATTCTACTCTTCAAGAGGAATCATTCATCAAACCACTTGTGTAGAAACACCAGAACAAAATGGGAGGGTTGAGAGAAAGCATCAACATATCCTAAACATAGGCAGAGCCCTTTTATTTCAGGCCAAACTACCTAAACAGTATTGGTCATATGCTGTCCCTCATGCAGTCTATATCGTCAATAGAGTTCCCAGCCCTCTCCTTAAAAACAAATCCCCTTATTTCTTACAAAGAGGAATACAGCCTGATCTGAATTCCTTAAAAGTCTTTGGATGTCTTTGTTATGCATCCACATTACAAGCTCATAGGACAAAGCTTGAGCCTAGGGCAAGAAAATGTATTTTTCCTAGGTTACAAGAAAGGTGTCAAAGGTGCTATGTTACTTGATTTACATAATAAACAACTGTTTTTGTCTAGAAATGTTACATTCCAAGAAAATATTTTACCTTATACTAATTCTCAACCTTTGTCCAAATGGAATTATATATCCCCAAATCACACACAACTCCACTCCCAAATAAGCCAACCAACCACCGATACTATGCCTAACCTATTCCAAAACTCCACCCTAACTGATCCTGCCACCTCCACAGTACCTGACCCTGAAACAACAAATACAGAAAAACTGCCACTCCCCACTGAAACAGAATCCTTCACCCAAACAGAAACAGAACCTGTCACGCTAAGAAGATCCACCAGAGAAAGACAGCAGCCATCTCACTTATCAGAGTACATCTGCAACAGTCTTTCAATCCATCATGCCAAGCAATTATCTCCAGGTACTAGCTATCCTATTTCTCATTTTCATTCTTTCTCTACTTTATCTGAATCACAACAAAAGTTTTCTGTGTCCTTGACTTCTGTTGTTGAGCCACAAAGTTATGATGAGGCCTGCAAACATGACTGTTGGAATGATGCTATGAAGAATGAACTAGATGCATTGAAACTCAATGAAACCTGGGAGATTGTAGATCTGCCTCCTAATGTAAAAGCAATTGGAAGCAAATGGGTGTATAAAGTAAAGCAT
The DNA here is from genome assembly GCA_039519185.1 of Astragalus membranaceus. Taxonomy (NCBI): domain Eukaryota; kingdom Viridiplantae; phylum Streptophyta; class Magnoliopsida; order Fabales; family Fabaceae; genus Astragalus; species Astragalus membranaceus. The sequence continues at coordinate 49,324,593 of CM076846.1, forward strand.
AAAGCTGATGGCTCAATTGAAAGATGCAAAGCCAGATTAGTTGCTAAGGGATACAACCAAGTTGAGGGGCTAGATTTCTTTGATACTTTCAGTCCAGTTGCAAAACTTACCACAATCAGAGTTCTACTTGCTGTTGCATCCATGAAACAGTGGTTCTTACACCAATTAGATGTTAACAATGCATTCCTACATGGAGAACTCAAAGAGGATGTGTATATGGAAGTACCAAAGGGTGTATGCAGTCAACCAAATCAAGTGTGCAAACTAAAGAAGTCATTGTATGGCCTTAAACAGGCAAGCAGGAAGTGGTATGAAAAATTGACTGCATTACTATTAATTGAAGGCTACAAACAGTCAAATTCTGATCATTCTCTATTTACTCATGAATGCAATGATCAATTCACAGTACTCCTAGTTTATGTGGATGATGTTATTTTAGCTGGTAACTCATTAAGAGAGTTTGATCGAATTAAGTCCATATTGCACAATGCCTTCAAAATCAAGGATTTGGGAACCTTGAAGTACTTCCTTGGGATTGAAGTATCTCAATCCAGGGCTGGGATTTCAATTTGTCAAAGAAAGTACTGCCTGGATTTGCTCCATGAAACTGGACAGTTAGCTTCAAAGCCAGTATCCACCCCTATGGACTGCAATGTACGAATACATCAAGATGATGCTGAGGTCTTTTCTGATAATGCCTTGTACAGAAAACTGATTGGCAAACTGCTCTACTTGACCAACACAAGGCCAGATATAACCTTTGCAGTACAACAACTGAGTCAGTTTGTGAATACACCAACAGTCACCCACTTTAATGCTGCATGTAGAATTCTGAAGTATTTGAAAGGAACTCCTGGTAGGGGCTTGCTGTTTCCCAGAGTTTCTATTCTTCAATTGCTCGGTTTCTCTGATGCAGATTGGGCCAACTGTGTGGACACCAGAAAGTCAGTAACAGGATACTGTTTTTTCCTTGGATCATCACTTGTCTCATGGAGAACAAAGAAGCAGCAGACAGTTTCTAGATCATCATCTGAAGCAGAATATCGAGCACTGTCTACTGCTGCATGTGAGCTACAATGGTTACTCTTCTTGCTGGATGAACTTAAGGTGAACTGTGAAAGGATACCAGCTCTTTACTGTGACAACCAGAGTGCAATGCACATTGCTGCCAATCCCGTGTTCCATGAGAGAACAAAGCATTTGGAGATTGATTGCCATTTTGTAAGAGAAAAATTGCAGAATGGAATAATGAAACTACTTCCTGTGTCGTCCAAAGGACAACTTGCTGACTTCTTCACAAAGGCACTAGCACCTACACCTTTCTCTACTTTTATTTCCAAGCTTGGAATGATAAATATTTATCATGGTCCAGCTTGTGAGGGGGTGTTAAAATTGAAAGAGAATGATGAATCAAGTAACACTGTTGCTGAAGGAATGATTGATTCAAGAGTGGAGCATGGCGCCCTTGGCGTCCATGGCACAGAGGCAGCATACGGATATCAGCTCATGGGCGCCTCACATGATGAGAGATGCAATGCTGCCAGTAAGGCACCTGGCGCCCAGTACATGGAAACAGATCACGTGGGAGAGAGAGAAGGAGCACATGGCAGTGGCACAATCTGATTGGTGGATAAGGAATAATTAGGGAATCCTAGGTTGATATGGCAACGGTTTCCTTTAATATTTCTAGAAGCTTCCCTTAGTCTTTTGTTATTATGTGAACAAGCACATTGTGGTGCATTGTAGTCTAGTACTATCCCTATATATTGTAGTACCTGTCTCAGCTGAAAATACAGAATGAATAGTCCTTTTCTTTGATCAAATACTTTCTCCTTCAAAATGGTTCTTAGTTTAATTTCTTGCATTTGTTCTGCAATTTTATGAGTTTCATTGCACATATTTCTCTCGGTATGATAAATAGTTAATGGTACTTTTTTGTGAAGTATAGTTTATTGTATAATAGACAAAAAAATGATAGATAAATATTGTTAATGTGACCTTAAACTTTAAAAATGATAAAAAAAATATCAATAAAATTTGTAAGAAAATAGACAACTAAAAAGGAATTGAGGTAGTGTTGGAAAAATTGGAAGAAAATTTTTAAAATTTCAATGAAAACATATGATCACACTTATTTTTACTTTTTATACATATGACACTCATAATGAAATTTCAAATTTGTTATCATATTATAATACTGAAATTTACACTTAAAATATTATATAAATTACTCAAATTATATACAACAAATTTAATTTAAGTTGCTTTATAAATTAAAGTTTCTATGCTTTTCAAAAAACATAATTTAATTTAAGTCGATATATATATGTTTTTCAAACCTGCAAATATAAATATTTCCTGTTTTCATCCCTGTATTTCCCTAGCTTTTTTCCCCTAGAAAATTCCTTTTTTTGTGCTTTGTCGCTATAATTAGTGCTCCTTTAATCTATGATTAAAGGACTCAAATCAAAACGGTCTCTAATTTCAGGGGGCTTCAACCAAACATAAACAATATTATAGACATAGAACAAAACAAAAAAGACTAAAAAAACAAAAATATTATATTGACTGGACGAAAAACAAAAACCTCTGTATATCCAATCATTAAAAACATATTTAAACTTAAAATTTAAAATAAATACGCCATTTAATGATGCAGATAGGTTAATGGTGTTTTTTTTAATCGTTAATTTTTTTTATATAAGTTAATCCATGAATTTAATCTAGTAGTACGTTTTTACTTTTGGAGTTGTAAATTTCTAAACAAGTTTATCCTTTTGAAATTTATTTTTTATATTTATTATTTTTTTAATGATAGAAAGCTTCTAAACTTTTTTTTGGAAAGAGTTGCTACAAAGAGTGTCTCTTGTAATTTTAATTTTAAGATTCCAAACAAAAAAGATTAATTCAAGCACAAGATGAATCATTACACCAGATAAAATAATTATATTAAAAAAGAACTATAATTATAGTAAGCAATAAGATCTTGACTTGAAAACTATAATTATATTAAAAAAGAAAGTCTAAAAGGGGACCCAAAAATCTTATAGTTTCTAATCGTTACACCACTTATTTGAAACATATACCGACAAAACGTAGTGGGGGGACTGAACTTACCTATAACTTTGTTGTTATAAAATGGAATCTGAACACCGAAATAAAACGACAACATACAATACAACACCCAAGAGCTACTTTTTTATTTATTTATTTAAAACTCGTATCCACTGCTCGTCGTAATTGCAGTGATTAATACCTCGAGTTGGATAGGATTACAGTGAGCGACAAAGCTCTCATTCAAAAATATTAGAAATACACTTAGAAAAATATTTCAACTTTAGAGATAAAAGCTCTTTAGCAACACAGTCATCAATTATTAGTTTAAATAGTTGTCAAAAAATTATTAGTTTAAATATTTAGGGTTAGTTATCTTTGTTTAAGAATGATTCCAACGTCATCGTTAATGCTCTTAAAATTTTGTTTAAGATATGAAAGTCCAGATTAGAGAAGAGTACTCATATTGGTCTCTTACGACTTTTAAATAATAGAAATCGTCGCTTTCATGCACAAGACAGACGAAATTTGATTTGTTTTCTTAAACAAGTTTCCTAGTAGAATCCTTTTTCTATGACTTGAGCACCAAGCCTCAATTATTTGAAAGTGGATTTGTTTTTTTCAAACTACAGAAATTGACCAAAAACATTTTCACTGTGACAATTATGGATGACTTATCAACGATCACTAGGTCATTGGCATGAAACTCATGTAAAAGTTATAGATGATAAAAAAATTGTCGATGAATTTACCATTGGTAAAAAAAAAAAAAAGTCGTTAAAAAACAGAAAACAACAATTTGTTGGAGCTATTTACTAACGGCTTAGCTCTTGATACTATCAATGGTTTAGCCCACTCTAATTGAAAAAAAAAAAAACCAAACTAGTACATGGTCGACTAATCATGGTTTGCTATCGAGTAAATCATGGTCAGCATCATTAATATGATAATAAATAGTAAATGAAAGGAATCGATAGATCCTGGCCAGCTCTAGAGAACAAAGTCATTTTTAAAGGAAATATTTTCTTTTTCTCTTCCTAAACATGTTTTTTCTTAATTTTACTCTATTGTGAAGTGATTCCTTGATGTCACTGGGTCCATGGTAGAGGTTTTGAATATTGCTTGATTGGGTTCAGCACCATCAAGTTGAGAAACAAATGGCTTTGTATTTTGTTGAAACTCATTTGGTGATGCATGTTCATTTAACTGAGTAGATGAGTTTCTGGGAGGATTACCAAAGAAATCTACTTCCATGTGAAGTTGAGGGTTTTGTTGTTGTTGCTGTTCCAATCCCATGAGAGGAAACATGCCTGAAAAAGCCATGAGGTTGCTTTCCTCGTTTGGGTTCTCGAGAGGAATAATGCATGAAGAAGCTACATTGGTGTTTTGGAAATTGTCTGTGTTGCATTTTATTGAACTACTATCTTTACCATCTATTGCAGTTTTCTCGAGAACTTTCTCAGGTTGAGCTATTTGGACAGATTTATTTCTGTATGGACAGTTCTCATAGTGATAGTCTCTTATACCCTTGTTACGAAAGCCATTTTGGTAATTATTATAAGGGCAGTGAAGACTATCACATGTATAAATTTCAATACTTGTTTGCATGGTTTTCTTTATGGCTATTGGTGTAGTGACATTCTTACTTCCTTGAACATTAATTGCTTCATGTTGAACCAAATTAGCATTTTGGTAATGGTTGTAATGTCGATCCATAATACTATTGATACGTCCGCTTTCAATATTATTTCCTCCAATGCCAGCATAATCAGTGGTGTCATGCAAAAGATCAGATAACCTTTCATGATTAGATAAAAATTCCTCGTGATTTAGAATAGCTGCTAAGCTAGCAGTCTCCTTAGCTGACATTTTGTCCTGCAGCTTCTTTTGTTCGCACACAATGTTTCGTATCTTTTGTATATCGGGAGACAAGTGTTTAATTATACCTGCAATAACAGCAACCTTCCCAGCCTTCTTAAGATTTTGGTGTTTCATATAGGGTGGGGGACCTTGATCCTCGTTGAAACCCAATAGAGGCCACCATTCCTCATCTCCTTTAGGCCACCATGGTGGAGGGAGACCACCCTCAACAGGGAATCTTGTTTGAGGTGGGTCACAATGATGCAGTAGACAAGTTAAAAGAATTCGCAGGGTAGTCTCTGGAAAGTCTCGCAAGCTTCGAAGAGAAGCGTAATGATTCCCATTTATGTTCAATTCTTCTTTATTTGCCTCATCTGGCTTCCCTGCGTTATACCTCATTATTGCAAGACGAGCATTACGATCAAAATCAACCTTTTCCTTCCACCAATAGCGAAGATTTTCAGAAACTGCATTGATTGCTTCCCCTTTCTTAGGAATAAGGCCATACACAAATCCCTCCATATTGCAAACATCAACTAACGTCAGCATATTCTTCAATATATTGTCTAGAGCAGTATCCATGATCTTTCTTCTTTCATCTTCATTCAATGATTGTGATTGCCCATTTTCCTTTTTGTTGCCATCTTCCTTACACCGCTTTGATTGCGCGACATGACTCCAAACCTTTCCCTCAAGTTCCACCATTATGTTTTCTTCGCTGACTTTGTCTTCAATGGTTTTTCCTGATTCTAGTGATTTACGTTTTGCAGTAGCATCTCTTTCCATTGAACAACTAGTGAAAAAGAGTTTCTCTGCTTTTACTTTGTAAGATCTCTTGCCTCCTTTCTGCTTGTGTATTTGCAACTACAAACTTCAGTATTATACAAAATATTATTTCCAATGACTTGTACTTTCACTTCTCTCAAAATATAATTCATAATTTTTTAAATATATGTGGCCTCAAATATCATAAATTGGTAACTAGGTTAACTAGTTAACAACAATCAATGCTTTCAAAACGGAAATGGAAATCGATGGAAATCGAGCCTGCAAGATCACTGGGTCATGGTTCAATTGGTTATTTGAATCAACCAAGATTGAATCAAATGACTAAGAAATAATTCAATAAATAAATAAGTATTGTATTTTGAGAGAAATGTGAATGAAAAACAAAGAAATCATTTTGAACTTTTCATCCCAATTTAATTAGCGTCTCGCCACAGTTCAATCTTGTTTAACCCAATTCTGGATTGTTCAGCCAAATTGTGGTTCAAACTAGGGTGGAATCAACTACTAAGTTATCTAGTTCTCGGTTCAATCGATTGAACCATTTGGTTAAGTCAGATTTTCAAGACAATAGTGGCAATTGTGAGTGATAAGATCACGCAATTAGTAATTTTATTTTAGATCTATAATATTAAACACAGCTAAATAAATTAATAAGTTAGTTAAGAATTTGGCAGATAGGGGTTGCATAAACTTGTATCGTAAAGAGTCATTGTCAACCTAGTTTTGGCAATAATTAATTGAGAATCAAAGAAAGTTTGCTGCGTTAGAAATAAAAATCAAGAGCCAAATGGATCCTTAAGGTGATTTAAAGTCTTAAGGTGATTTAAGCCACCTTTTATCCACCAAATTACACTTTGGATACACATTCACAATGAAACATTTTTTTGGGTCTCCAGCCCCAACTACAACAAACACCAAAAAATCAAAACTTGAAAAGGGGTAAGGTAAAGTACCTCTAGCATTGTTCCAAATAGAAATGACTTCACCAATGTTTCCAATTGACATATCAAACGTCAATAGCAAGTCAAATTTCTCCATAACCCGTTAGACAGCGTATGAGACACCTAATCCAACTTGGTCTCTTTAATAACAATGAAGTCTAAGTTATGTTAACGCACCAATGAAGAAATATTCCTTATTTTTCTAGCCTTGATTGCTTCGTCCAATACCACAGCTCTACCGATACTAGAGCTTTCCTCCCCAAAGAAATTAAATAATTGCTTTGGATATTAAGTTGTCGTTTCATTTATTTAAATTGGATGTCTTGGTGCTTAATTGACTTAATTTTGTTATTGATTTAAATGTGTATTGTTGTTCAAACTCTTTTTACCTAGCCGCGGGATTGCCTAGAGGTTTGAAAATATGATTCTTCTGTTTCTTCAAGCAACTTCGTCGAGGACGAAACTTTGTTCCTCGAATGTGGGTTCCCTAACTCTTTCAAAGAATGTTATGATAGGTGAGAGGGATGCATATTTGGACTATCTACGGGCGTAAAACATAAAAAAGAAAAAAAAAAGATAGAAAATAACGACTTTGTGAATAAAAGTAGATTGATTTGATTGAAAGTGTGTTTTACAGAATGTACAATATATACACACACATGAGCCCCAGTTATCCACTACTACGAGCCTACAATTGCTTACCGTTGGATCGACTAAGATCAACGCTTCATATCGCTTCTAAGCCCTAGAACCCGGAAACACGCTCCACGACCTCACTAACACGAGTTACTAGGGTAAAACCTCTTCGCTCCTTATTCTTACTTTTATACTTTTGAAATATTAAAAAATAAAAGTAAGACTAACTTTTATATTGTTATACTAAAATGTTAAACTATGGTTTTTTTCTTTCTAATTTATTAGATTTTAATTTACTTTTTTGCTAAATTTTGATAAATTCTCAAGTTCCCAGGGACCGTGGGGATCTCTGAGGACGGGGGTAGGAAAACTCCCCAATGCAAAAATCTGGGACAACGTAGAGTTTGGAGGGCAAGGAGCGGGGAAGTACACTTCGTCCCGTCCCGCCCCGCCCCGCCCCGCCCCGCCCCGCCCCATTGCCATCTCTATAATCCAATGGGTCTTATTACGTAAAAAGGGGTGGGGACAAACACCCAAACAAATAAAACATGAGATCCTAGCATATTGTAAAGTCCTAAAAATTGATACAGTTATTGAATTTAACAGCATCAAGGAAGAAACTTTTGAAAGCAATGAAAATAGACACAAAAAATGAGTTAGAGAGCATACCGAATAGGGTAAAGGAGCTTGGATTCAAGGTGCTGACAGAACAACCGAAGTAAACAATGGAGAGAACTTGAGAAAGAATGATGTCGGTGAAGTAAAGAGACCTGTAATGGGGTGATTATATGTAAAAAGAGACCTATTATTTGGGAGTTCTAAGAAGGGTATATATACGACCAACCTAACATATTTTTCTAATGTGTTGAATACACCATAAACTTCATTAATTACTATTTTTTTTTATCAATTAACAGACTTTTGTGTTTGGTAGAAAGTGAAAGATTAATATTTTTTGGTCAAAGAAAGTGAAAGAATATATAACGGTAAATCATTAAAATGAATAGAGAGATGATAATTAATAGAAATAAATGAGCATTTAATGAAACATATTTTGTACAACACAATAGAAATAAATGAGCAATTAATGAAACATATCGTTGAAAGCGTTTGGACACTCCGTGGGTAGCCACCAATGGTCCTAAATAAAAAAAATATTAAAATCTTTAAAATTCTGAGAGATATTAGCAAATAGAACATGTATATTTACAAAAGTGGGATCTATAAGGCCTAACGCATCTAGTTGCTACTTCAAAAAAAAAACACATCTATTTGTTAGGCTAGATATTTTCATGGCTATTGATCGGGTTCAAACTTGGGATCTGCACTTTTTATGTATGGGTTTATGAAGTGATACTTGTCACTACGTTTGCAAACCAAAAAATTTATATATATATATATGGGACGGTTCGGGTGAGAACACTTGGTTATTGTGAAAACATGAAAACATTAAATGATAACTGCTAGAGGAAAATAGCAAAATTAATGGTTCAAATTACATTATTAATTACAAAATCTCTCGTGATCTTTAATTAAAAAGGAAACAATCGTATGAGATTAATATTAGTATCTTAATAATCTCTTAATAAGGAAACATATATATATATATATATATATATATATATATATATATATATATATATATATATATATATATATATACACTAGTGCGTATGACATGTGCACTGCACGGGTATACATTCAGTTTTAACTTAAAATTTGACAATTTTATTTATGATTTAAAACAACATAAGTTGTATATTTAAGTATATTATGTGAGATGTTAAATACTTTGTACACTATCTAAAATAAAGCTATTATGTTATATAATAGATATATGTAAATATATTATTAACATATATTTAAACATGTACAATAGTAAGATATATATTTAATTATATATTAAAAAGTATATTTTTTATGATCACGTATTCTCGAATGGTATTTATTCAAATTCGTGAAAAATTATAAACGTGAAAGACAAAATAACAAAGTAGGAGAATATAACTAAAAATATGGTAATTAATAGGAGGTTAATATTCTCTAAGATTTTTGTAGATTAGTTACTCAAAAAACTGTAAATAGTCAAATTACTGTCACAAAAAAGAAATGGATTCAAAATTAATTTGTAGAAAATAGTCATGTTTCTTAGATATCGTTTTTTACCCACTCAATATAACATATGTAATCTATATTATAGTCATTTATATTTTTTTCAAAAATAAATTCATTAAACGGTGTGTGGCATAATATTGTGTTTAACAACCAAGACTAAATTGGGATAGTTTGCAGCACACAATATAAGAAAAGATAAGTGTAACATCTTCAATTAGCTAATTTAATTTAATTAAATTAGTAAGAAGCCATAATTAATTAATTAGCCAAAATTGAGTATCTTTGGCATAATTGATTTATTATGGGATGATTGTCATAGATTAAGTAAACTTGTTATATGTTGCTTAATTAGGTTCATGAGAAGAATTAATGGTCAATTGAGTAGAAATAGAACTAGTAAGTGAAAAACTAAGGACAAGGGTATAATGGTCTTTTCCCATTTATATCCCCCAGCCCATTTATCACTTTCAGCTGGTCACTTACAGTCAACACCTCACATTCAGTTTCTGAAGTTAGAAAGAAAATAGAAAAGAGAGGGTTGGAGAGATGGGAGACTTGCGAGAGTGAGGGAGACAAGAGGTGAAGGGGAGTTGCTCAATCCTTGATGCATGTTCACCATTTTTGGCTCATGAGATTCAGCTCATCAACCTCTATCTACTGGTACCACTATCATTCCACATTTCTCAGCCATCATCAAAACGCCATTTTCAAACCACCATGCTCAAATTGAAGAAATATGAAGTTTTGGAAGAGTTGTGAGTTGCATGATGAGCCTAGAGCAATATTCAGGTGCTAGGACAACAACATAATGGATTGAAGCACATTTGAGGAAGGTTCTGAAGCTAGAAGTGCTTGGGATTCATTTTGGGTAGTTGATGGAGATGAACTTCGAAGTTGAGGTTGAAGTTGCAAGTGCAACACAAATTCTACAGAAAACAGTTTTGGCACTCTTTGGTGTTTCCTTCGTAATTTACTGTATGGACTTCCGTGTAAGCCCATTTCTGTCTCTTTAGAAACTAGACACGAAATGCTTCGAATTAGGCACAAGACTGAACCGATTTCATTGAGTATGGTGGGAGAAAAAGGAATTACAAGTTTCAGTTTTGGATTAGAGTCAGTTTTAACCTAGTCACCTTGTTTCGGGTATATCTCCCAATCTACTGGATGCATGCGTATGAACCTTTGACCATCAGAAAGTAGACAAGATTATCTACACAATGGTCACTGGTTTGAGGGGTTTTGGCCACGATTTGACCAAGATACATGTGTTACCAAAACTGCTCACAGATGCTGGAAAACGGATGTGGAATTGGAAATGTTGGTTCCTCAAATTCGGATCGAATCGCCAAAGTTCGAGAGACGCCAATTCCGTAGTCAAGGAGGAAGTTCAGTATCTGGGATTTGTGTTTGGTTGCTGTTCCGAAGTTCAGTTTCGAGTATCGGACGAGTTCGGTGCGAGTACGTGATTACGGGGATTGTTCGAGAGGTTACAGTTCGGTCATTTCGTGTGAGAACGTGATTTCTCGCGAGGTCGTCAAATCGGTGAGTTCTATACTCGCTTAGGGATGTTTTGTTGTCGAGTCATGTTATTTTCCTGAAACGATATTATGGTAAATCCACTTTGTGAAAACTTAACGAAAACGTTTTTATCGAAAAACCGTAAATCGCATAATTGCTCGAATCGATTGGATTGTTGATTTATGATATATGTTGTTTGACTGTTTAATCGCTTTCGCTGGTCTGGAATAATAACTGTTATGTTAGGATATTGATCAGAACGAAATTGGAATCGGAACGGAATGGAATTTACTCATGAAAAGTCTGTTTTCTGGAAAACTGATGGAGACGCACGGGTCGTGTGCCTCTGTGCACGGGTCGTGCGCCCCCATCTGATGCTACACGAAATGAATTTTTAAACACGCACGGATCGTGCGCCTAGTCGCCCGGATCGTGCGTATCCTTCTGAAATTTTTATTCAACAACGCCCGGATCGTGCGCCTATTCGCACGGGTCGTGCGTATCTTTCTGAAACTTTCTACAATTTTGTTCAATAGCGCACGGATTGTGCACCTACACGCACAGGTCGTGTGAGACCTTCTGATCCTCAAATTCAAAGTACCTTTTTATCCATTCCAAATGATTCCAATCCCCTTCTAACCCATTCCTCATGGTTCCCCATCAATGTAAAGATATTGATATCATGGAATTGAACATGTTTGATAGAAAACTCGTGTGTTATGAACGTAACGGAAAACCGTACTTAGAGAACGCGAGAGAACATAAGTCAAAAAATGTTAACGGACCTTGAGCCAATCATGTTAAGATAACGAACTGCAAGTTCATCATGTCATGTAAGCTAATTGATTGTAAGTCTATAAAGACATAAAGACTCTCAATTCATGTAAACACAATTCAAGTTACTTTCCCTCGGAGAAAGTCAGATGGTATACCTTGTGTATATCGAGGGTGACGATCCTCCAGTTATTAGCATACTAGGGGAGGGGAAGTCATGAGCCCCAGAACCTAGGCTCTCATGTTGCTTGTAACGCCCCAAAATAATCAAGTATTTATTTAATTAATTTATCTAGGTGTTATGTTGGTCGGTTATAATAAAAGGAATGAATGGTGTTTTAATTTAAATAAGGGGTGGTGTGTAGTAAATGAGGGAGTGGTAATTTAATTAAAAGAGGAGAAGTGTTAGTAATTAACTAAGTGGCAAAAAGAGCCCAAGACACTAGGACCCATAATATTTATGCTCTAGGGTTAGTGTCTTAGACACTTGGAGAGAAAGAAAAGAAAAGAAGCGTGAGAAGTGAGAAGAGAGGAAGGGGCAGCGGCTAGGAGAGGAAAAGAAAGAAGAGGAAAGCGTGAGTTCCAACCAAGAACAAGAGAGAGAGAAGGAAAAAGCTAGGGCTCCAAGGTTCTAAGGCTAAAGGATTTCATCTTCTTCCATTAACAAAAGGTTAGGGGGCTCTCTTTTCATCCTTAATAACTTATAGGATTAGAATCACATGAGTTAGGTTTTAGGGGGGGTTTGATTGACTGAATTGAATTGTTGTTTTTGGATGTTTTTGTTACGATGAATGTAAATTGTTAAATCCATGTTGTTGATGATGAACTTATGTTATTTTTGGTAGAATCCATAATTGATTAGTATTGAGATGTACATGATATTAGTCATGCAAGTTAGGTGTATGTTGTAATGACTAAATAAAATCGAGAATGGAAACGATTTGGGTAGAGGTTCAGTATTTCGGTAACTGGGAACGTTGTGTTGACTGAAAAATTATGTGGTTTACTGTTCTGGAAAATAGACTTAATGATTGTTAATTTGGCATTGATTTGGTTGTATTTGGAGTTGTAAAACTTAAGTTATAGGTGAAACAAGTTAGGTTAAAATTCAGGAAACGATTTGGGTAGAGGTTCAGTATTTCGGTAAGTGGGAACGTTGTGTTGACTGAAAAATTATGTGGTTTACTGTTCTGGAAAATAGACTTAATTCTTGTTAATTTGGCACTGGTTTGGTTGCCTTTAGAGTTGTGTAGCTCGAGATATGAGTTTCACAAGTTAGGATAGGATTCTGGAAACAATCTGGACATAGGGTCAGTGTTTTGGTCACTGCGTTTTCAAAAGAACTCATTTTCGAACGAATCCAATTTCTTTGAAAACTAGACAGAATTGTCCCCAGTTTATGCACAAGTTTCATGCAATTTGATTGAGTTTTGGTCATTTTAGAACTGCTTGAATTTAAAGAACAGAAACTGCCCTCTCTTGAAACTAGTATGTGTGTTTTTGAAAACTGTATCTGTTAGACTCTCTTTTTCAAAAACTGAACTTAGGAATAAGGAGTAGACCCATAGGGCTTTCCAACAAGTATTTATTTGTCAAAATCTGGGGTGGGTTACTATTTTAATCAATTCGCCAAAGTAAGCGCATGGTTACGGAATTTCTGCACCTTGTTTGTTTTCGCGATATCTTTTGATCCGGGAACCCGATTGAGGCGTTCTAAGATGCGTTGAAGAGCTCATTCGGAGGCCTAACCGATTATTTTATTTTTAAGGCAAAATGAACTGTTTATGTATTGCTGTTGCTGTTTTATGCTGCTGTTTATATTGCTGCTGCTACTCTATGTGTTGTCTTGGTCCCTATGGGTGTTGTTTAGTCCTTTGGTGACAATGTAGTCGCGTAATTAATTGTGCTTGGTGTGATTGGTGTGCTATCCTTAGAGCTGAAATTTTGGAGATGTATAATGGTGATGTATATAAAATGGTGAGATAAATTATTGGTGAGTTTATTAGTGAGTGCCCTCAAGGCAATGGTCTATGACCTTTCTTTTGGTGTTGGTGAGTTAATAAAACTATTGGTGAGTTAAATAAATTATTGGTGCGCATGTTATTGCATTGTTGTGGTGATTTTGGGGTGTATGGTGCATTGTTCATGGCGTCGCATAGTCATGTGCATTTATTGGTGAGCAGAAGGCTTCGGCCTTATTTTGGTGTATGCCCTCAAGGCTAATTTTTGGTGATGGATCCACATGCATGTGCCCGTGGAGTTTTGGGTTGCATCTCATACATTGGACATGCATTCGGTACTTTTCCTGGTGATTATAAATTGATGGTGTATGTGGAGATAATTGTAATTGGTGTATTTAGTTATATTTGGTATTGTTCTCGGTGATTGAAAATATTCGGTGCTGTTTCTTGGTGAATGAAAATTAATGGGGTATGTTGTTATTGTGGGGAATTGGTGTGCTTAGTTGCCTTCTCTAAATGATGCTTATCTTATTTGTTATTACTTATGAAATGAGACTCACCCTACTGCTTTTGTGTTGCTTCTTATGTCGGCAACGTGCAGGTGATAGCGAGTGAAGGTGATCTAGTACCTTCTCCAAGTCAGTTGAGTCTGCTCTGATACGTAGCACTGGGGGGCGTTTAGTTTACGTATTATTTTATTTGATGTTTTGAACTTTATTGGTGATGTAATTTGGCATTTTAAGATTTGGTGATTATTCCGCTGCGATGACTATTATGTTTTACTTTGGTGTAGGCTAACAGATTATTTGCGGTGCTATGTATCGTACCTTATGACTTTATGAATTAAATTTTGGAGACTATTATGCGTTGTTGTTTTGAAATGTGGCACCCTCTTGTGGATGCATTAAAACGTTTTTGGAAACTTTGATCTTAAATGAATTAAATAGTAGCTTAGTAGAAGGGGGTGTTTCATTGCTCACTTGGATTAGTGGGGATGGGTTCACTGAGACGTCCTAAATCTTAGCTAAGGCGGACTTCGAGGTGTTGTGCTAAGTTCATGTTAAAATATGATCCGTAGTCGCTTATTAGGGCTACATCAGGAAAAATCAGAAATGTAACGAGTAGTCGCTTATTAGGGCTACAAGTTACGAGAAAACATCATGTATTCACGTGGTCGCTTATTAGGGCCACGAGTTCAGATTCATGTATAACAAACCGTTAGAGTTGGTCAGGGGTCTCGATAGGACTCACTGAGATAATGTTTATCTCACCCTTTATGTATTGTGGTTTTTCAGAGAAGCAAAGGAAAGCAAAGGCGAAGGTTCACGGTTAGCCGGTGTGACTCGAGGAGTCCGGAAGTCTATGTTTCATGTTTTAGGCCCTTGCCCTTCTGTAGCACTTTTGTTATCGGTTGTATAACTATCATGTATAAGTTATAAATCGTTTCCGCTACTTTATGTTTTGAGTATTGAACACCAGGATTATGTACAAGTCTTAAGTTTTGAATCTTAGGTATTTTCAGGCAGTTTATGAGGTTTAGAGAACCATTTGATATGTATTATCGAAAGTTTTAATTGTGTTCAATATCTCAATAACAGGAAGTTACTCTGATGTATGCCATTTAGTGCATTTCGGTGATTTTACAGGTTAGAATTTATCGGGGTGTTACAATAAGTGTAATTTCAAAAAGGGTATTTCTGGTTTTTCATAAAAATGGTAGGGATATTCTCGTAACTTACCTGTAAGTTAATCTCCACTTACTATTCTGAAAACCCCTAATTTACGACGCCTCTCACGTTACTTTCCTCTTCATCGTTCTCATCAGCGCTTGCGAATCCCTTCCTCCCATAATCATCATCTTGATCGAATCATCTGATGGTGTTGCTTACAATCAACAATGGCTACACACTATGCGTCTTCTTCTTCACGTCGTCGACAAACACCAACGGGAAGGTCTGCACAACGAAATCCTACGAAAACAATCACTAAGGTAGGTTTGTTCCAATCGAATGTTACTGGGTTTAAAGATAGGGAAAACGATTCATAGGTTGCTTTATGTAATTTGTGTTTCAGATTAGATCAACTAATCTTTAAGGAACATGTTTTCCTTCGTTATAACATCAAGTACCTGTTTCAATGAAATAATCTTGATTTATATTCAAATATTTCTTCTCAAATATTTTTATAAACAAACCCAGATTATAGAATTATTTTATTTATAGTCAAATATTTCTAGAGCATCATATATTTTTACTCAAATCTTGCCATTTATTGTAGCCGTTCTTTTACTAAATTGAATATAAATGTCAATAGTTGTGTGTGAGGAGACTGGGAAGACAAAATGGGAAGCACAAATGAGAACACAGTAAGAGGAAACATTTGTGTGTATACTATTATAGGACATAATTTTTTTATTTTTTTTTTAAGAATATAAGCTGTCAAAACACAATGAACATTCCAAATCCGTAGCTGCAAAAAACAAAAGTGCACCTGGATGAGCATAGTGTTGCGAATCAAGTTCCAATAGGAGCTTTAGTCTTTCTATTGGAATTTGACTTAAATAATAAATAACATTGTGCTCTCACTTTGAGCTTTATTGTTTTCTGTTATAGAGTATCACTTATGATAATAAGTAGTAGTTCATAAGCCTTTATATTGAGAGGTGAGCATCAAAACCATTTAGATTTTGATATTTTTCCTTTAAACTTCAAAACACAGTTGAGTTAGTCTAATCTCAATGATGGTTTTAAGGTCTCTAATGATGTTAGAGTTTTGGTATGCATAAGAGAAGAATGGCGACCAATGTGATTTATTGGATGTTGTATTTTCCAGGAAGATGTTTTTCAGTCAGTGGGGGATTGGGATTAAAGAAGGCTCTCGATGAATGAAATGGGGAAGGGACACAAGGTGATGAAACTGCTCAGTAAGAAAATAAAGCAATTCTTTAATTTTATATGAATTCAGTTTATAGTTTACTATTTATTCCTTTGTTATTTTTGAATGTGGCATTGTTCAACAAATTTATTGAATTAGTTATGACTTCCTTCCTTTAATCTAGAGAGTTGGTCTTCATCTTTTGTTTTCCCAGTATCGGGTATTGAGGACAGCTGCAGCTTTTTTTGGTAAGTTTATCACATCATAGCTTTAGTGTGTGATTCGATTGCTTTGTTCAGATATTGTAATCATGGGAGGATTGGGAAATTTCTATTAGTTATATCACTTTCTATGTATTCATTGGGTAGTCAAAGAGTTAATGATATCTTTTACCTTATTCATTGGGTATTCCTGCTCTCTTATTGTCTGTGCTGATGTTTTGTTCAAAACATCTCCTTGCAAGTTCTTTTGTTTACCTGTCCTCTCTTTCTTCTTACCTGTAACTGAAATTTATTGGCTATGTGTTTTCATTTGTCTGCATCTCTCTTTACAACTTCTTTCCCATTCTTACCTCAGACTCTTCTATTTAAATCGAATTGCATTATCTTCTCTTCACTGATGTGGGTTTCCAAGTGATCATTGGTCACATGTCCTCTATTGCCTCCTTTCCCAAGATTAGTCTTTTTCCTTCTTGCCACATGTTTAGGAATGTTCCAAGGTTCCTTATCAAGTTCTTCTTCATAATGAGTTTGTTCTTTGTTGGCTATCACATCTGTGTTGCACTGATTGCTCTGTCACCATTTCATCAGGTTTGTTTTCGACCTCCTGTTGCTCAATCGCAGTGGCTAGTTAGGTATTTGCTTCTTTTCTTTGCTGCATAATGGCCTCAGACATGCTGCCACACAATAACATTTTAAAATACACTATTAGCTATCTTAAAACAGATTTCTCACCAATCTAACAACATAACATTCCATTTTTTAAATTTAATGCCGTTTACAACGAATATAAGTCAAATAAGTACAGTTGCTACAAAATTTCATTAAATTGTATGAATACATATATAAAAGTGGTATCCTCTCCGCATAATGGGTTGTACATATCCTCTTCACATAAAGGTTTGACTCAAATTAATGTACAAATAAAATGTTTTTTCAAAAATGACTCTAAAATTCGATGAAAATTAAATATATAAGATCTTTAAATTTTTACTTATGTCTCTTTCAACGCAGCGACTTCTGGTATTCCTGGGTTGATCAAAAGTTTCGTCGTGTGCATGATTGTTTGAAGTGATATACCCTCTATACAACAATGAACAGAAAAATCAGAACCAGTTGATATTATTAATTCAAGTATTAATTATTGATTAAATTTAATCGTAATGCAATCAAAGAACGTTGAAAAATTAAAGGAATAATAGAAAGATTCTCTTACCCTCGATTATCAAGATCTATCTTCATTCTAGAAGATTTTGCCTGATGGTTTAGTGAACTCGTACTCTGGTCCAACACCAATAAGGACACTAGCGACATCTACAAAGTAAGAATGATAGTAATCAAGTCAGTCATAATGTATAATAAAAGTCGTAGTATTGGGTTTTTAGAAAGACACCATACCAACTAAGTAATCCTGATTAAATCCCTTGTCAAAGCACTCAGCCGGTGAAGTGAACATGTATTCAGGATTCAGGACCATGTCAGCACGTGCAGCAGGGCGTATAATGGTCTTCAAATTGATGTTTAGCTTGTAGTTGTGCCTTGTGGCACGAAACTTTCCAACATTCAGTACAACAACAAACTTTGTTATCAAATAGACATGACCTTCATGTAGGTGTCTGTCATGCTTATATATGTGCATTTTGTCTATATGACCTTGTATTTTGGTGCTCTGTAATTTCAAAGAAAACACTTAACATATACTTAATCTGAATCACTATATAAGGATAAAAAAATAAACATTGATGATTTATTGTGTCATGTAATTTTCAGACTCTAAGTGAAACGTATATACCTCTGCATCTGCGAAAACCATCTCAATAGCAAGAGGTGAGTTTCCTCCATATGAAGGAAAGACGTGCCATTTTCGGAGAAGCTTGACCATTACTGAGGAGGAGTCATTGCCTGGTTCGATTGTGGCCAAAGCTTGAACATGTTTTGGCAGGAGTGACTTTGGAGGAGGAGGCCATTCGTTCTTCAAAAATTTTAGCTGTAGGTAAGACTGCTTTTGTGTTTCAGGTTGCAAATAAGGTTACAATATTTGCGTACAGTAGCAAACTTGACATACGAATATATATTGATGTGTGTGTGCTATGTTGGTATTGACTGGTATTATTATACTATTAATCATCAAATATTGTTATCATATATTTTTATATATATATATATATATATATATATATATATATATATATATATATATATATATATATAATTGTCATGTGTAAAGTAGAATTAAATATTTGAAGACTCTGTATTAAATGCAATTTTAAATTTAATTTTTGAATTACACCCTTTCAATTACTTTTATTAATTAATATTTGTATGTTAATAATCTCTTAATTAATTACTACTGACATTAAATTATTTATTAATTTAATTTTCTATTAGTAGTATTGACTGGTATTATAATACTATAAATTATTAAATATTGTTATCAAATAAATATATATTGAGATATTTACTAAGATTGGTCAACTACAACATTAAGTACTATTATTTGAGTCAAATTTTAAAAATATAAGTTTTAAATATATGGGTGTATTAACTAAATTTTAAATATTGTTATCTAATAAATATTTACTACTATAAATATACGGGTGTATTATTTGAGTCAAATCTTAAAAATAAATAATGATACTACATATTGTTAAATATATTAACTATTAAACAAAATATTATATCAAAATACAAAAGTGTAGTTTCTTACATATCTATAATGAATTGGAATACACAGTAAAGTACTCTCAATTGTCGTCCGTTTCTAAAGGAGAAGTATTATATTAATTACGTGTATGGTGTGTGTCTTGAGGAGAAGTATGAGACTTTGTATTAAATAAAAGTTTTTAATCACTTCTAATTTATGAATTTAATCATTTTTCTTTTTCCTAAATAATAATCTCTGAGTTACAACCTTAAATTACTCTCATAAATTAATTTTATTATTTTAATAAACTCATAAATACTATTGATATTATATTAGTTATTAATTTAAATTTTTTTGACAAATATTAATTTATTTTTTTATTATTAGTATTGACCGATATTATTTTTGGTTAGAATTTTATTGGTACACAATATCCACCAGCTTTTTCGGTGCCTAATCTACGCCAAGAAACCTGGCTGGCTAGGAGTACACGTATTTGCCGGTCCGTGTGGTACTCTCCTCCCAACCGAGTTTTTGCCATACTGGATATTCAAACTCAAGACCTAGAGGTGAGATCCCGAACCCAATCGATCGCTCGGACAAACCTATGTTGGTATTGACTGGTATTATTATACTATTAATCATCAAATATTGTTATCATATATATATATATATATATATATATATATATATATATATATTGTGATATTTATTAAGACCGGTCAACTACAACATTTAGTGTTATTTACTTTTTAAAATTTTATATTAAAAATATACAATCAAAACCTGTATTGTCAAAAATTGTAACATCCTAAATTCCGTTTGTCAACAAGCTCCAGAATGTTAATCATTTACAACATAAGAGATATGCAATTCTGCGTTTGAATTAAAACATTCAACCGTATAAGCACATGATTGTCACTCATATATGATACATTTTAATACCTCAATAACTAAAAGACAAAATTATATGTTTTTTCGTAATACATTAATAATAGAAGAATAATACATTGTGATATGAGTGGGATAAATATACGTAACTATCTCTACTTGATAAGATCACAAGTATTTATTTCTACAATGTGATGAATATATATTGACTAATGATATGCTTATGTTTTATTGACCAATTACGTACTAATATGAATATCTTAGTCTATAAAAAGTCATCTATTTCTGCCACTGACTATTCGTATTATACGATTTCGGGTGGTCTCAGTTACTTGTCCACCATTACTTTTTATGACTAGTCACTCATACATAGGTGTGTCGGTTGTCCTCTTCCTTTCATCCATATATTTTGTGTGATTTTTTTTATCGATTTAGGCAGTTTTTTTTCATATCTATAAAATGCAATATTTCAGTTTTTCATCTTTGTTTTTTTCTATTTGTGTTTCTATTCTACCTTTATAGGAGTTCAACTTATGCATAATGCTAATAAACTTTCAATTATATTCCACAAGAACTCCATCAAAATAAAGTACAAATCTTCTTTTAACTTAATACATCATTTAATCAAATCTTAGAAATACATATTTGTCTATATATATATATATATGTTTAACATAAAAAACCCTAGCCGTCTCTCAGTTTTCTCTCACTCTTCTCTTTTTTCTAGATCACCACCATAGGGGGTGATTTTATGTCAGTTTTTGGTCTAGAATCACCCTTCAATATCGTTTTTTGTCTTTCTATCTAAATAAGTGGTTATCACATAGATCTAGTTTTTATTTCGTCTTTTTTCTAGATTTCGCTGGTTGTTGGGTGCGGCGTTTTTGATTTCCCATCTGGTTGCGGTTTTTTGATTTCCCGTCTTGTTGCGGTGTTCGTTTGGTTCAGATCGGTAGATCAACATGTTACAGATCAGGAAACATGGGTACTCCGGTGACTTTTATTTGTCACATTTGTAGGCATTTTGCCGTTTTAGGCTATTAACTTGGGTGTTGTGACTTTGTTCGCAGATTCATCGATCCTTTGGTTTTTTAATGATTCTGAGTGTAATCTATCAATTTGAATGAATGAATATCTTTTTTAGTTGTAATCTATCAATTTGAATGAATGAATATCTTTTTTAGTTAGTTATATATATATATATATATATATATATATATATATATATATATATATATATATATATATATATATCGTTAAACAAACTCATAAACCAATCTGTGGTTCGGAGTATAATTACATAATAACTTAAACAAAATACATCTTCACATAACTAGAATCAACGAACTTCTTCCTTTTTTTTGCCTTTGTTGTTTCTCACCTGTTGATTTGAAAAACCCCACATAATAAAGAATGGGATTTATATAATCTCACCGATTTCCTCAACGGTACCTCACTATACATATACACACGATATCTTTTAGTTAGTATTACCGACGACGTCATACGTATTTTAAATGCTACCATTCCCACGAGTGGGAAACCCTAACCCGATAAAATCATACGAGTTCCAACCTGAGAGTCTTGGACAGGGATCATGAATTCCCCACCCAAGTGCGCCACATTATTCTTTAGTCCATTTATATTTATATATACCTATAGATAGTTTTATCTTCACATATCCTCGATAAACGAAATGCTCGAAGCTCAGTCATATTATAAATAAGGCATACAAGGGTTTGATCATAGAGTAAGTAATGTTATTTGAGTTAGGGAGGGAATTGGAATGGAATTGGTACCCAAAGGAGTGAGAAAATTAGAGTTTTAAAATGTTGAACCCAGAAGGGTGCACGGGCCGTGCTTCCCTCATGCACGGGTCGTGCGTGTCATACCCCAATTTTGTCCGGCCTAGGTCAAAACCCTAATTTTCAATCAAAAATAAATAAATCAAGTCTTAGCATTCATCCTAGAGGTTAGGAAGAGCATCATGCTCGCATCTTAGAAGTTCCCGAATGCATTTTAGGGTTAGAAGAGCATTGCATGGCATTTTAGAGCACTTTAGAGCATTTCTAGGGTTTCTAGGGTTTTTCCTAGGTCAAAGGGTATTTTGGTAATTTCACCAAAAAGACTTAATTTCTCATCATGCATGCATTTCTAGAGTTTTAGAGTCATCCAAAGGGTCTCAGGATCATTGTTAGAGTGGAAATGAAGTTTGGAGTAAAATTAGGGTTTTTGGGACCAAAAGGGGCATTTTGGTCATTTCACTAAAATAAATGTTTTCTCAGTAAAAACCACTATGCATCTCTTGAGGAATTTATGTGAGTCCAAGTGAGTGGAGTTGTGCATTTTTTTTATGCATCATAGGAGTATTTTTGGCATGAAATTCGGTTTTTTGAACAAAAGGGCAAAATGGTCATTTCCTTTGAAGTAGGGTCAATGAATCAATTTTGGGATTGGTGAGATCATGAAATTCAGAGCCCAATCATTGAATCATGGGACATGGTCCAAAATGGTATGAATTTAGAAGAATTATCTAGAAAGGAATAAGGAATATCCCTTTGAATTTTGAAAGGTCAAGTGTAGTACAATAGTACAAGTTGCAATTCCACTCACTTTCTTTCCTTTGGCTGCGAATTCCAGCCCTTTTCCCCCCATTTTTGGTTTATTTTATTGATTGCAAATTGTGTTTAAATCATGGCCTTCCATTCAAGTGTTAAATGCAATCCTCACCCTTCATTTGAATTAAAATGGCACTCTTGTAATAAGCTTCATGGAAAAATACAATTTTGTAATTGAACTTATCCTTCACCACCCTCCTTATGCTGCTCCCTTCAGCCCTCTCTCTCCTCACTTTGTGCTTTCTAATTGCCCCTAATCCATGTGACATTTGATCTTGACCATTGGTTCAAAATTTAGATGCAATCCTAGAGCACAATGGAAATCAAAATGACCTAGAAGCCCTTAATGATAAGTGAGCACTATATATATCTTCATATGATCAACCCACACATCTTCTTAGCCTCACTCTCCATTCAAAAACCCTAGCACACCAACTCCTCTCCTCCCTCCTCCTCTTGGCCGTAGCCCCTCATCCCTCCTCCTCCATTTTCTTTTCAACTTCCATCCACTAAATCACCTCAAACTCATTCCATATTCATATATCCTCTTCCTTTCATCTTTGATTCCACATTTACATCATCAAAGGGGCTGATCCTTCAAGGTTACGTGGTTGTTGTTGGTGATTTTTGAGGAGTGTTGGTGATTGGTTACTCTTGATTCTCATTTCTACTCTTGTTTAGCTTGGAACTAAGGTATAACCTAAAACCCTTTGCATTTTCATCCACTTTCTTGCATCAAAATCCTTTTTCAACTTATATTTGCATCTCATAACATCATTTAAATGTAGATTAGGGGCTGTTGTGGGTGAGAGTTGGCATCTCACCCACCAAATAAATTGTTCTTGTGACTATGTGTTGATTATGTGTTGTTCTTGTGATGTTTTTGCATTTGGTGAAATAAAATTGTGAATCTATGGCTATTTTGGTTCGCAAGTTATGTGGAATGTATGTGTAATATAATTTTCTTGTTCATCCTTGCCTAATAATACTTGATCTAGCCATTGATGTTTGATTGTTGTGTTATTATGCTTGGAATCATGTTAAAACTTGCAAAAATAATTTTCCATTCATATATATGTTTCGCAAGTTTCTAAAATAAATAGGGTTTTTGTTGCCTCTTGGTTCTTTGGCTTGCCTTTGTGCTTAAAAATGTTCTCTCAAGTTGTCTTAATGAAATTTGCTTGCAAGTTTTTGTTGATGATTGACAAAATAACTCTCACTTGTGCTTTGAGCACTATTTGCTAAGTGATGAGGATTGTTCAAGAGGATTCAACTACCTTTGAGTTATAATGTTATTTGTCCTTGTAAATTTGGTTTATCATATTTGTTTCAAATGTTGATGATGTGTGAGGTGACTCTCACTTGTGCTTTAGGCACCATTCTTTAAGTGATGAGGATTACTTCAAGTGATTCAACTCTCTTTAAGTCTTCAAATGAACAAAGTGTGAATTTATGATTCTTTGCTTGCTAATGGTTTAGGATAACTTGTGAACAATTTATTTTGGTCATTTTGAGCCTTGCAAATGTGTTGCTTGTTTAAATCATTAATTTGTTGATGATTGGTAAGAGGAATCAACATGTGTTTACAAGCACTATTCTAAATGTTGAGGATTACTTATAAGGGATTCAACTCTTGCACATATCTTAGCATTAAAAATTTGGTAAAATGACTAGACACTTATGCCTTTGTGTATTGTTAATAAGTGTCAAAGATTACCAAAAGGAACTTAACTCTTGTGCTTTTATTGTTGATCCTTAAATGATTCAATGAATTACCCTTTTGCAATTGATTAATGTTTCACCATTGTGTGACCATTTCTTATGGCAATTTGTAATTAGTTTTGACTATTACATATTTATGCATATTGCTTGTCTCTTAGATTTGTAATGCTTGCATGAATTGTAATTAAGTGATTTGTATATTGGCTAGGGATTGGTATGTTGATTGAAATGTCCTACTTGTTTTCCAAAACCCCTTTTCCAAATCAAATTCTTTTTCTCAACTTGTTTCAAATCAAGGGTCAAATGTTTTCCAAACAAAAACCCTAAGGCATTTTTTTTCTCTTAAATAAATCATTAGTCATCACTCGAAGCCTTTGCTTGTTTGATCGCTAATGAGGAGTTATTAGTGGTAGTCACTCGAAGCCTTTGCTTGTTTGGCTATCATGAAAGCTCCCACACCTTAACTAAAAAATAAATAAATTCCAACTTCAAAAACAACGTAATCATCACCAAGGCTCACCTTTTTCAAAAATGATTTCAAAAAAAAGATAATAAATTGTTGTTACTTGTAGTCACTCGAAGCCTTTGCTTGTTTGATTACCGGTTTCGACTCTTTTCTTTCGAGTTAGTAATGAACGCCACTCGAAGCCGTTGCTTGTTTGGGATTCGTGAACACTTGAGTCCTATTTCAAAAGCTCCAAAAAAATTAAATAAGATAAAACATAAAAACATTTTCAAAACCGAAAGCCGAGAACTACGTAGCTTTGATCCCTCTTCCAGAGAGGGTACGTAGGAGCGGGTCGTAACCCGTCAAGCACACTTTTAAAAAAAAAACTTTGTTTTGTTCCCTAGAACTACGTAGCTTTGATCCCTCTTCCAGAGAGGGTACGTTGGAGCGGGTCGTAACCCGTCAAGCAACCCTTTTAAAAATCTTTGTTTTGTTCCGCTTTTCAAAGATACCAAAAATATTTTTCTTCTCAATAAAACCGTTTCTCAAACGAAATAAAAAGAAAGGAAGTAGAACAAAAATCATTTCAAGTCAACTTTTTCTAAGCCACACATCAAAGTTAATGGTTCCCTTTCGGTAGAAAGGAGGTGCGGGGTGCTAATACCTTCCCCGTACCTAACCGACCCCCGAACCTACATCTCAATGTTTTCGAAAGACCATCCGCCTTTTCCAAAAGACTTTTTCCAATGTTTTAGTCTTTAAAAATAAATATTGGTGGCGGCTTCAAAATTTTTCACGTTGTCAAACTGAGGAATCCTTAACCGGATTTTTCGGGGTGCAACAGCTGGCGACTTCACTGGGGACCTTTTTTAAAACGAGGGTCAAGCCTAATTAACTTAATGTGTGGTTAAAAAAAAAAGGGTCGATTTGAAAACTTTATTCTACTTCTTCTTCTCCTTCCTTTTCTTATCATGCATTTCCCTTATGCCCTTATGATCCCTTCTTTTTCGCTCCCTTTCTTGAGGTAAGCTATATGTTTGTTATTGATACCTTAGTGTAGTTTATTTTGTTAAACCCTAGGGTAGACGACTTATTATTGCTTGCTTCTGTCTGGCTGTGCTGGTTTTCCTTGCAGGTGGGGATGGGTAGATTTTAGGAAGTATGTCCTCAATCACACACTTTCACACCTTATGATTTGTGTGCTATGAGTGGGCTCCTATACCCGGATCCAACAAACACTTAGGGGAGTGGAGACGATTAGTGACTGTCATTCGAGACCTTTGTCTGTCTGATACTCATGAAAGTCTCAACCAGAGTACGCTTTCTTATGACGCCCCACACTTGGTAGTATTCTACATTTGTGGTGTCGGCATGAGGATTCTATAGCTCTGGAAGCCATTGTGAGGGTGTGAATTAGAGCTACATGGGAGGAACCTTTGGAGTTGCCCTAGAACTTAGGATTCCCACCTTGGTAAGACACGAGGGCATACGGATTGTATGTTGCATTGTAGTTTAGACATGTCTTTCCAAAAAAAAAAATAAAAAAGAAAAGGAGGGAAAGGGTTTCCATTGTAGCCCTTTCTTTCGCCAGTCCGTACGAAATTGACATATGGCCCGTTTCATTTTCAAAAAAAAAGAGAAAGAGTTACCGCTGTAGCCTCTCTCATACCGGTCCATATGAAATAATGTACGGTCCTCATTTTCAAAAAATAATAATATATTTCCCTTCATTAAATAAACCAGCGCGTGAGGCGGCACGTAGCGTGGCTCCTCATTTTTTGAACTTCCGTCCATATGCATCGCCTTTATTTTTTTTCACACGCATCATTCATATCATAATTGCATCATACCGCATTCATTTACTTGCATTCATATTACATCTCATTTGCATTTTGCCTGCCGGGGATCACCAAATAGTGCGCTGTCTTGTCATAGGTGTATCAGAATGGAATCAAGTAGCAAGACTTTGTCTACGTCTCGCTTCCCGATTATGAAGAAGATCGATGTTGATAGCTTGAGGAGGTGTGCAGCTCTTATGAGCCCAGTTGAAGTAATTTCCTTTGATCAAGCATATGGGAATATCCGTAGGCTCTTGCAGTTGAAGGTTCAAGAGGATGCCCTTGTGGCTTTGAGTCAGTTCTATGATTCCGATGTGAGGTGTTTCTTCTTCAAGAATTTTCAGCTGTCACCTACATTAGAAGAGTATGAACAGCTGTTGGGACTCTCCAAATCTCATGTCAAGCCATACCAATTCCCAGGACAATACTACACTGATGAGAAGCTTGCAACGTTGCTTAGGGTCGGTGTAGACAAGCTGAAGCCGCAAAAGTTAGAAAGAAATGGTATAGTCGGGTATCCACAAGAATTCTTTGAAGGCCTGCTGCAGTCCTATGCTTTAGCCGAGAATTGGGGTTTATTCAAGTTAGTGCTCGCTCTAACTATATTCGGGGTTATTCTCTTCCCTCAGCTAGAAAGATATGTTGATGAAGATGCAATTGGTGCATTCTTGGCCTTGAAGGACACCAAGAATCCTATCAATCCCGTGCCTGCTGTTCTTGCCAACACCTATCATGCTCTCACTCGTTACGGTCAGTTCAACAAAAAGAAGATATGCCTTCCTTCTCATGTTCTCTACGCCTGGCTCATCACCCATGTGATCCAAAACCAAACGAAGGTTAAGGAATTGATTTCTTACGCCTTGAGTTGTGACGTGGAGGTCAGAACCTCTCTAGAGTGGGTAGAGTTCCTAAGAAGCCTCAATGATCTCCAGATCCAGTGGTATACACCTGCTTGTTGGGATGACAGACCGATGGTGATATTCAGCTGTGGAACTTTTCAAAATGTGCCTCTCATGGGGACACAGGGGTGTATTAACTACAATCCTTCGCTGACCATAAGACAGCTCGGTTACCCAATGAGGAATTCACCCTCTGAAGATATGCTATCCCGTGTTTACCTCTACAAAGGGATGCCGAGATGCGATGATTTGCTCAGAAAAGTTCAACAATCATGGGGGTCTGTGGTGAGAAAAGGGGTTGAAGAGCTATCAAAGAAGACCAGTGATGTTACTTTCACCCAATGGCTTAAGGAGAAGCTGCAAACTACGAAATCACTGAGTCAAGGGGCACTTCCCCCCGGGGAAGAAATACCAGAACCCTATACCCCTACTCATGAAGAATGGAATGAAGTCAAATCCGCTCTAGCCAAAGTGGAAGATGAAAAGAAGGCATTGCAGGCTAGGATAGAGGAGATGGCCTTGGAAAAAGAGAGGCTAGAAGAAGAAAGCATAGTCAGGAGGAGTGCTATGGAAAAGAGTGTTAGGCAATTCGAGGAAGAAAAGCAAAGAAGGATGGAAGCACAGAGACGTCTGAAAGAAGCCAGAGAAGAACTCCAAAAGTACAAACAAAAAACAAGAAAGACACTTGAAGAGGCTCAAGGTTGGAAAGCAAAGGCTATGGAGTCAAGTCAAGAATCTCATCTAGTGGGAGAATTGAGGGGTCCGCTGAGAATCCTCGGGCGAGAAAGAAATACTATTGAGGAAATGCTCAAAGAATATCAGCAGGCTTTGAAAGTTGAAAGGGGAATGTCTAATGGGCTGAAAAGAGACCTCTACCATCTAGAAGGTGCATACTGGCAGGTTCGAGTGGAGAGCCAATATTGGGAGCGGCGCTACCTAGATTTGCTTGGAAGAATTGAAGATCAGGAGATCATCAAGGAACTCAAAGATGAAATCCAATGGTGGAAAGGCAAATTCTCAAAGCTGTCAGGGCTGGCTAGTCAGGCCATGGTAGGGGTTCCCAAGAGTCTCAGGATAGCCGAAGCCGAGATGTACTTCTTCAATACTCCACCCGAAGTATACAAGTTCGTGAAGTACTGCCGAGCTTTGATCACAGAGTTCAAGAAGCAATCTCCAGGCGCAAACGTCAGCAAGAAGAGGAAGCGAGTTGGAGAGTTCAAAGCTATCTGTATTTGAGTCGTTTGTTTGTACTTTTTATTTTGATCATGTACTTCGAGTATTGTATTCAGAATACTGTACTCTTGTGTCTCGTTCATTATGAATATTGTACTGTTTTTTTTCCTTTAATGAAAGCTTTGAACTCTCAACAAATGAAGTATGTCGACTTGCTATTTCGATTCCTCGACCGAAAACAAAGTTTATGCGCTTATGACAAGATAGAACACCTCGGGATTCACGGCATAAAACTAACACCCATCTGCATTTCATTCATTAATTCGTTTCTTCATTTAATAAAAATGGTTTCAAACAGAAGAAAAAAGGCAAGCTGGTTCGTCCGCATCGCTACTTCACCCGTTTGCAAGCGAGGCTGATGGCGTCCAACGGAGACAATCTGAGTCAAGATGAAGTGGTGATAGAGATCCTTAATCCCGAGCAGCTGGCTCAGGAGAACCAGGCTCTGAAAGCTAAGATGGCGGCCATGGAAGCTCAAATGGCTGAGGTAATGAATATGCTGCAGAATTTGGGAAGTGGGGCCGCTGATGGGGCCGCCGCCGTAGTGAATCCAGAAGGGGTCGTCACCTTTGTCCCTCCACCTGTATCAGCGGAAGTCGTGACTGTTTATCCTCTTTCCAGGCCAGAAGTTAGTCATTCCCCGGGCACAAGTAGTCAAAGGCCACCGAATGCACAGATATATCCTTGGGGAATGCCAATGGGTTATATGCCGTCCGTTGCTGAAGCTATTCCTTTGGGGTCGGGTCAACCTGTCATGACTATACCTAATGGATCTGCTATGGGACCACAAATTCATACTCCTAGTCCTGGTATTGTGCTGCCAAAAAGTTCACCTACTCCTACTCCGGGAGTTGTCGTGAACCCTCAGAATGCTGTCCATCATATGGGAAACCCCGCTCAGTATGGGGGTTATTATCACAGTTCGGGGAACTATCCACAAGGTCATTTGTTTGAAAGCACTCAGCGTGGGGATCGGTATCACTTGCTTGAAGAGCGTTTAAGGGCTGTGGAAGGATCGGGTACTAGAGCCAGGGATGCCCGAGAATTGTGCCTTGTCCCAGATGTTGTCATTCCCCCTAAATTCAAAGCCCCTGACTTTAATAAATATCGCGGCACCGGGTGTCCATCTAGCCATCTGACGATGTACGTTAGAAAGATGGCCGCTTATGCTCATGACGACAAGGTACTCATTCACTATTTTCAGAACAGTCTGACTGGGGCATCGTTAGATTGGTATATGCAGCTGCAATCCTCCGACATTCACAGTTGGAAAGACCTCTCTGAAGCGTTTCTGAAACAATATCAGTATAACATGGACCTTGCTCCCGACCGGTCTCAATTACAGCACATGAGTAAAGGAGATAGAGAATCATTCAAAGAATATGCCCAAAAGTGGAGGAGCATAGCTGCTCAGGTGAAACCGCCATTGACTGAAAAGGAGATGGTGTATATGTTTATGGAAACTCTTCCAGCGCTATATTATGATAGGTTGGTGGGGAGCGTTTCATCCAGTTTCTCGGATATGGTTGTCATTGGGGAACGATTAGAGCACGGATTGCGTAGCGGAAAGATTGCTGGTGGTTTTGGTAGCTCTAGTGGACAAAAGAAGCCCTTTTCCAATTTCCCCAAGAAGAAAGAAGGGGAGACCAATGTTATTACTGGAGGGAGAAGCCCGTCTTTCAATTCTCCACCGCAAACAATGCCATTATCCGTTCCAGCTCAGCCACAGCAAACTAATTCAGGCTACAGAGCCCAGAACTATCAAGAGAAGAGACGTGCTAATTTTGATCCGATTCCAATGACCTATACTGAGTTGTTCAATCACCTTGTCTCAAAGAATTTGGTCAATACCCGCCCCATGAAGCCTATGCAACCTCCCTTCCCTAGGGGATACAATGCTGATGCTACCTGTAGCTTTCATAGTAGAGGGGTCGGTCACACGGTGGAAGACTGCAAGGCTTTCAAATATGTAGTCCAGGATTTGATTGACGCCAACTGGATCTCTTTCAAGCCGAACAGTCCAAGCACAACTACAAACCCCCTACCGGGACATGGGACATCATCCGCTAATGCAGTAGAGGATTCTGTGGGACAGACAATGATAAGAGATGTTAAGTGTATCCAGACTCCTATGGAAAATATACATGCTGAGCTGTGCCGTTGTGGTGTTATCAAGAAGGGCTGTGTATGCACTAACCCGGGGTGTGCAGGTGCTTGTGAGGATTTTAAGGTTGTTTTACAAGATTTGATGGACCGCTATGTGGTTCGGCTGGAGGTGGTTGAGAAAGAAGAAAATGTGCTCATGCTACAGTTCAATGATGGCAAAGGGACTAGAAAACCAATTGAGATACTATACAATCCGAAGCCAGCTCAAGCTAGAGCTCAGCCGTTGATTATTGAGGTGCCTGCTCCATTCCCTTACGAGAAAAACAGTGCAGTACCATGGAAATACAGCAACTTGCCTCCAGTGGAAAATTCTCCAAGTGCTTCTGTTGTTACCAACATCACTGGGGCAAGTAGGATGACTAGAAGTGGCCGCATGTATGTCCCCAAGGTCACCCAGGCTGAGTCATCTAAAGCGGTTGAAGACATGGTATGAAAGGGGAAAGACAAAGAAGTGGAAAATGCCTAGAAAGAAAAGGTGGCAGAGCAAGAAAAGGATGAGTTCTTGAAAATTGTAAGACAAAGTGATTATAAAATAGTTGATCAGATGAGCCAGACTCCTGCGAAGATCTCTATGATGTCATTGTTGTTGAGCTCAGAAGCACATAGAGCTGCCCTGATGAAAGTGCTGAACGGGGCTCACGTTGCTCAAAACATTTCTGTGGGTCAATTTGATGAGGTGGTTGGGAATATTATGGCTGCAAGCCACGTAACCTTTGCTGATGATGAACTTCCCCCAGAGGGGAGAAAACACAACCTAGCCCTCCACATCTCTGTCAAATGTGGGGACTTTGTGTTAGCCCGGGTGCTGATTGATAATGGCTCCTCTCTGAATGTTATGCCAAAGTCCACTTTGAACAAGTTGGATGTGGACTGCTCTTTCATGAAGCCTAGTTCGACACTGGTAAGGGCATTCGATGGATCAAAGAAGGAAGTAATAGGAGAGGTGGAGTTTCCTATCCAGATTGGGCCAGAGACCTTTTACGTGAATTTTCAAATCATGGACATCTCTTCATCTTACAGCTGTTTACTTGGGAGGCCATGGATTCATATGGCCGGGGCTATCCCTTCCTCTTTGCATCAGAGGGTCAAATTTGTAGTGGATGATAAGATTGTGGTGGTGTTTGGAGAGGAAGAGATGCTAGTCAACAAGCCTTCTCCCTTCCGCTATGTAGAAGCAGCTGAAGAGTCGTTGGAAACTTCTTTTCAATCCCTTGAGATTGCCAATGCCGTGTTCGAGGGGGGTAAGTTGCCATCACCCGTGATGAAGCTGTCAAAAGATGAAGAAATGGTTGCCAAGATCATGATGGCCCAGGGATATCAGTTAGGACGCGGATTGGGAAAAGAAGGACAAGGAATTCGTGCTCCTATTCAGTTGAAAGAGAACAAAGATCGTTTTGGTTTGGGATACTGCCCAACCGAAGCTGAAAAGAAGAAGGTGGCTGAAGAAAGAAGAGGAGTGAGGTTGGCCAAGCTGAGAGGTTGGAACCCGGAGCCAAAAGGGATTCCTATCTGTGACCTTCGCCAAAGCTTTAAGAGTGCAGGGTTGCTAAACCCAGATCAAATTACTGCCATTGAGGATGGTTCAAAGAATGAGGAAGGTGGTGTCAGCTTGGTCCGCCGTTGTCATGCTGATGAAAAGCTCAAGAATTGGGAAGCTGTAGACTTGCCCATCGCTTTTAATTCAAAGTAATGATTTGTGATGCATTCCTTTAGCTCTGCCCAAGGCTTCAGGATAGTTTGTTAGGGCATGCATATTTTTATGTTCAGTGACATCACCATCAATAAAAACGCTTGTTTTGAATTCCATCGATAAAATTTCTTTGTCTTCATTTATTTTCTCTTTCTTTTCACTTTATTTTGTTTGTTTCGCTTTTCATTCTACCCTCTGCTTATACGTATGCAGATTGGAAGTAATTGTTTCTGGAAATAACAGTGCCAATAAGTCATATTATGATCATCCAATTAACCAAACTGAAGGGGGCGTTGAGGAAAACTGGGAAACTCCTCCGGAACTAATGAGACTACTAGAGCAGGAAGAAAAGATCATTCAGCCTCATGAAGAGTCGGTTGAGTTAATCAATCTGGGTACGGAAGAGGATAAAAGAGAAGTTAAAGTCGGTACTGCCATGGGGGATGGTGAACGCAAAAAGCTGATCCAACTCTTGCGTGAATACGTTGATGTCTTTGCATGGTCATACAAGGATATGCCAGGGTTAGATACCGATATTGTTGAGCACAGATTGCCTGTGAAGCCAGAGTGTCCACCAGTCAAGCAGAAATTGAGAAGAATGAAGCCCGAGATGTCATTGAAGATCAGAGATGAGGTAAAAAAGCAGTTTGATGCGGGATTTCTGGCAGTGGCTAAGTATCCTCAATGGGTAGCAAATATCGTCCCTGTCCCGAAAAAGGATGGCAAGGTCAGGATGTGTGTTGATTATAGGGATTTGAACAGAGCTAGTCCCAAGGATGACTTCCCTCTACCTCATATTGATATTCTGGTAGACAGTACAGCCCAACATCCTTTATTCTCCTTCATGGATGGGTATTCAGGGTACAATCAGATCAAAATGGCTCCAGAAGATATGGAGAAAACCACCTTCAGAACACTCTGGGGAACATTTTGCTACAAGGTAATGCCTTTTGGGCTCAAGAATGCCGGTGCAACTTATCAGAGAGCGATGGTGACATTATTCCATGACATGATGCACAAAGAAATTGAGGTGTATGTAGATGATGTGATTGCAAAATCCAAGACTGATGAGGAGCACATTGTCAATCTGCGAAAACTCTTTGAACGTCTACGGAAGTTCAAACTCAGGTTAAACCCAGCCAAATGTACCTTTGGTGTGAGATCCGGAAAATTATTGGGGTTTATCGTCAGCCAGAAAGGGATAGAAGTCGATCCAGATAAGGTCAAAGCAATCCTTGAAATGCCAGCGCCAAAGACTGAAAAAGAGGTCCGGGGTTTCCTTGGGAGATTGAATTATATCTCAAGGTTTATATCCCAATTGACTGCCACTTGCGAGCCTCTCTTTAAGTTGTTATGCAAAAACCAAAAACTGGAGTGGAATGATGATTGTCAGAGAGCTTTTGAAAGAATCAAAGAGTACCTTCAGAATCCACCAATCTTGATGCCGCCAGTGGCTGGGAGACCACTTATCTTGTATCTAACTGTGCTAGGCAATTCAATGGGGTGTGTGCTGGGGCAGCATGATGAATCTGGAAAGAAAGAGTATGCCATATACTACTTGAGTAAGAAATTCACTGACTGTGAGACGAGGTATTCAATGCTGGAAAAGACTTGTTGTGCTTTGACATGGGCTGCTCGTCGTTTAAGGCAGTACATGTTGAGCCATACAACTTGGTTGGTGTCTAAAATGGATCCAATCAAATACATTTTTGAAAAGCCAGCGCTCACAGGACGGATTGCTCGTTGGCAGATGTTGTTGTCAGAATATGATATCTTGTATGTCACGCAGAAAGCGATCAAGGGCAGTGCACTGGCTGAGTACTTAGCATGCCAGCCAATTCAATATTATCAATCGATGCAGTATGATTTTCCCGATGAAGACATCATGGCGCTATTTGATGAAGGGAAGTCTCCAGAGGATGAAAGGTGGAGGATGATATTTGATGGCGCATCCAATGTGTGGGGACACGGAGCTGGGGCTGTGTTAATCTCCCCAGATAACCGTTTTGTTCCAGTCACTGCCAGATTGAGCTTCTATGTTACTAATAACATCGCAGAATATGAAGCATGCATCTTGGGGATTCAAGCAGCCTTAGAATGGAAAGTTAAAAGGCTCGATGTGTATGGGGATTCAGCCTTGGTTATTCATCAAGTAAGAGGCGATTGGGAGACCAGAGATCCCAAATTGATTCCATATTGTGATTATGTGCGAGAATTGATGGAGTCTTTCGACGCAATTACTTTCCAGCACATCCCTCGAGATGAAAATCAATTGGCCGATGCTTTGGCAACTCTGTCATCAATGTTCAATGTCAGCTGCGACAAAAACCTAGCTCATATCAGAATCCAACATCGGGATCTCCCAGCGCATCATTACTGTACAGCCATAGACGAAGAGCCTGATGACAAGCCTTGGTATCTTGACATCAAGCAGTACATTATCAGCAGAGAATACCCTCCTGGGGCATCTGAGAATGACAAGAGAACTCTTCGGCGATTGTCAAGTAATTTCTTCCTCAGTGGTGAGGTTCTCTACAAAAGGAATTATGACTCAGTCCTCTTAAGGTGTGTTGCCAAAGAAGAAGCTAAAAGAATCATGAGAGAGGTACATGAGGGTTCATTCGGAACTCATTCTAGTGCGCATACTATGGCTAGACAGATTTTAAGGGCAGGCTATTACTGGTTGCAGATGGAAGGTGACTGCTACAGTTTTGTCCGAAAGTGCCACAAATGTCAAATTTATGCTGATCATATCCATGTGCCGCCTGCCAGATTAAATGTTTTGACTGCATCCTGGCCGTTTTCAATGTGGGGAATGGATGTTATTGGTCCCATTGAACCCAAAGCATCAAACAGGCATCGCTTTATCTTGGTTGCCATTGACTACTTCACAAAATGGGTTGAAGCTGCTTCATACTCTAGTGTGACCAGTTCAGTGGTTGCTAAATTTGTGAAGAAAGATCTGATCTGCCGTTATGGTCTTCCTGACAAGATCATCACTGATAATGGCAGTAACTTGAATAGCAAAATGATGAAGGATCTGTGTGCAGAGTTCAAGATCCAGCATCATAATTCTTCTCCCTATCGACCCAAGATGAATGGGGCAGTCGAAGCAACTAACAAGAACATCAAGAAGATAGTTCAGAAAATGGTGGTCACATACAAGGATTGGCATGAAATGCTTCCCTTTGCTCTGCATGGCTACCGTACTTCAGTGCGTAGCTCAACTGGGGCAACTCCTTTCTCTCTGGTATATGGGACAGAAGCAGTCCTTCCTATCGAGGTTGAGATACCTTCTCTGCGAGTAATTATGGAAGCTAAGATGGAAGAAGCAGAGTGGGTACGGGCACGTCTGGATCAGCTAAATCTCATTGAGGAAAAGAGAATCACAGCCTTGTGTCATGGGCAGCTATACCAGCAAAGGATGAGAACAGCTTTTGACAAGAAAGTCCGATGCCGTGAGTTCAATGAGGGAGACCTAGTGCTTAAGAAGATCTTGCCTATCCAGACTGATCCTCGAGGGAAGTGGACACCCACTTATGATGGCCCCTATGTTGTCAAGAAAGCCTTTTCTGGAGGAGCGCTGATACTCACGAATATGGATGGAGAAGATTTAAAGAACCCAGTCAATTCTGATCAAGTGAAGAAGTATTATGCCTAAAAGAAATAGATGAAAAAAAGAGAAAGACAAGCCAAGTAAGAATTAGCTCGCTAGGTTGAAAACCCACAAAGGGCGACCTAGGCAAAATCAGAGCGACCCGGGGGATTGAAAACCCGCAAAGGGCGATCCAGGCAAAAATTAGGGTCAGAAAGCTTGGGCAAGGAAAGTGAAGAAAGGCGTACAATTCTCCTGAAGACTTGGATGAAAGGATGATCAAAGTCGAAGACATAAATGTTGGCACTGTTCCATAGAGACGGACAGTCAGAAATCAGCCTCTCTCTTTTTCGTGTCTTTTTGTAGTTTAAATCTTCAAATGCATTGAATAATCGGCGTAACTTCTTGTGCGACCGATTTCCATATCAATAAAATTCAGTCTTTCTCATATCTGTTTGTTCTTCTATTTCTCTGCTTTTTCTGCTCAAATAAGTGTTTTATGATGATGATAACATTGACCTGTAAAATATGCACATAAATCATAGAACATCACAATCATTGCGAAATTCTTAAAAGTCAAGAGAAGGAAGTAGCTGAGAAAATTGAGCTCACAAAAGAATAATTGCACTCATAGGCCATACCCATACTCCATGCACTATTCCTTGCATCAACTGACGTATGCAGGTACCTCAATCCAGTGCGGCAGCATTGGTCATTTCAATCAATCAATCAACAGGATTCGTGAATCCCTTCAGGACCCAAGTGTCCCTTCAAAAGCAGACTTCACCTCGTATTCGAGCTGCGGGTAAGTCCTTCAGACCCCAAGTGGTCCTTCAGACTAGTTGTGTCAGCCTAAGACACAGCGGACGTCCTTCATGGTCAACATATCAGTTCCGGATCTGATCTTGACCCATCATGGCCGCTCGAATGCAAAGGCCCCCCTCAGACCGTTTTACTAGTACCATAGCTAGTAGCGCTCCTTCAGACCACGATGGTCCTTCAATTAAGGCCTAGGCAGCCTTCCAGACCCTGAGTGGTCCTTCAGAGCCTTAGTGCTCCTCCAGACCCTGAGTGGTCCTTCAGAGCCTTAGTGCTCCTTCAGACCCTGAGTGGTCCTTCAGAGCCTTAGTGCTCCTTCAGACCCTGAGTGGTCCTTCAGAGCCTTAGTGCTCCTTCAGATCCCGAGTGGTTCGTCATTTTCTTTCCCTCGGTTAATACGCCAAGTGTTAACCGTTCCCCGTTTGTTCTCAAGCCCATCTATTCAAAAAAAAATAGAAAAAGAAAAAGAGGAAAATTCGGGTTTCCCTAAGTAGACAAAATTGGTATGATTTCTGAATTCTTTATTTCTATTTTGCTTCGGAATATGCTTCGGCCAATTTGTATTCCTTATCAAAATTCAAATAAAGAGGGGCAGCTGTCATACCCCAATTTTGTCCGGCCTAGGTCAAAACCCTAATTTTCAATCAAAAATAAATAAATCAAGTCTTAGCATTCATCCTAGAGGTTAGGAAGAGCATCATGCTCGCATCTTAGAAGTTCCCGAATGCATTTTAGGGTTAGAAGAGCATTGCATGGCATTTTAGAGCACTTTAGAGCATTTCTAGGGTTTCTAGGGTTTTTCCTAGGTCAAAGGGTATTTTGGTAATTTCACCAAAAAGACTTAATTTCTCATCATGCATGCATTTCTAGAGTTTTAGAGTCATCCAAAGGGTCTCAGGATCATTGTTAGAGTGGAAATGAAGTTTGGAGTAAAATTAGGGTTTTTGGGACCAAAAGGGGCATTTTGGTCATTTCACTAAAATAAATATTTTCCCAGTAAAAACCACTATGCATCTCTTGAGGAATTTATGTGAGTCCAAGTGAGTGGAGTTGTGCATTTTTTTTATGCATCATAGGAGTATTTTTGGCATGAAATTCGGTTTTTTGAACAAAAGGGCAAAATGGTCATTTCCTTTGAAGTAGGGTCAATGAATCAATTTTGGGATTGGTGAGATCATGAAATTCAGAGCCCAATCATTGAATCATGGGACATGGCCCAAAATGGTATGAATTTAGAAGAATTATCTAGAAAGGAATAAGGAATATCCCTTTGAATTTTGAAAGGTCAAGTGTAGTACAATAGTACAAGTTGCAATTCCACTCACTCTCTTTCCTTTGGCTGCGAATTCCAGCCCTTTTCCCCCATTTTTGGTTTATTTTATTGATTGCAAATTGTGTTTAAATCAGGGCCTTCCATTCAAGTGTTAAATGCAATCCTCACCCTTCATTTGAATTAAAATGGCACTCTTGTAATAAGCTTCATGGAAAAATACAATTTTGTAATTGAACTTATCCTTCACCACCCTCCTTATGTTGCGCCCTTCAGCCCTCTCTCTCCTCACTTTGTGCTTTCTAATTGCCCCTAATCCATGTGACATTTGATCTTGACCCTTGGTTCAAAATTTAGATGCAATCCTAGAGCACAATGGAAATCAAAATGACCTAGAAGCCGTTAATGATAAGTGAGCACTATATATATCTTCATATGATCAACCCACACATCTTCTTAGCCTCACTCTCCATTCAAAAACCCTAGCACACCAACTCCTCTCCTCCCTCCTCCTCTTGGCCGTAGCCCCTCATCCCTCCTCCTCCATTTTCTTTTCAACCTCCATCCACTAAATCACCTCAAACTCATTCCATATTCATATATCCTCTTCCTTTCATCTTTGATTCCACATTTACATCATCAAAGGGGCTGATCCTTCAAGGTTACGTGGTTGTTGTTGGTGATTTTTGAGGAGTGTTGGTGATTGGTTACTCTTGATTCTCATTTCTACTCTTGTTTAGCTTGGAACTAAGGTATAACCTAAAACCCTTTGCATTTTCATCCACTTTCTTGCATCAAAATCCTTTTTCAACTTATATTTGCATCTCATAACATCATTTAAATGTAGATTAGGGGCTGTTGTGGGTGAGAGTTGGCATCTCACCCACCAAATAAATTGTTCTTGTGACTATGTGTTGATTATGTGTTGTTCTTGTGATGTTTTTGCATTTGGTGAAATAAAATTGTGAATCTATGGCTATTTTGGTTCGCAAGTTATGTGGAATGTATGTGTAATATAATTTTCTTGTTCATCCTTGCCTAATAATACTTGATCTAGCCATTGATGTTTGATTGTTGTGTTATTATGCTTGGAATCATGTTAAAACTTGCAAAAATAATTTTCCATTCATATATATGT
The DNA here is from genome assembly GCA_039519185.1 of Astragalus membranaceus. Lineage (NCBI taxonomy): Eukaryota > Viridiplantae > Streptophyta > Magnoliopsida > Fabales > Fabaceae > Astragalus > Astragalus membranaceus. Next base: position 49,364,304 of record CM076846.1, read on the forward strand.
TTCGCAAGTTTCTAAAATAAATAGGGTTTTTGTTGCCTCTTGGTTCTTTGGCTTGCCTTTGTGCTTAAAAATGTTCTCTCAAGTTGTCTTAATGAAATTTGCTTGCAAGTTTTTGTTGATGATTGACAAAATAACTCTCACTTGTGCTTTGAGCACTATTTGCTAAGTGATGAGGATTGTTCAAGAGGATTCAACTACCTTTGAGTTATAATGTTATTTGTCCTTGTAAATTTGGTTTATCATATTTGTTTCAAATGTTGATGATGTGTGAGGTGACTCTCACTTGTGCTTTAGGCACCATTCTTTAAGTGATGAGGATTACTTCAAGTGATTCAACTCTCTTTAAGTCTTCAAATGAACAAAGTGTGAATTTATGATTCTTTGCTTGCTAATGGTTTAGGATAACTTGTGAACAATTTATTTTGGTCATTTTGAGCCTTGCAAATGTGTTGCTTGTTTAGATCATTAATTTGTTGATGATTGGTAAGAGGAATCAACATGTGTTTACAAGCACTATTCTAAATGTTGAGGATTACTTATAAGGGATTCAACTCTTGCACATATTTTAGCATTAAAAATTTGGTAAAATGACTAGACACTTATGCCTTTGTGTATTGTTAATAAGTGTCAAAGATTACCAAAAGGAACTTAACTCTTGTGCTTTTATTGTTGATCCTTAAATGATTCAATGAATTACCCTTTTGCAATTGATTAATGTTTCACCATTGTGTGACCATTTCTTATGGCAATTTGTAATTAGTTTTGACTATTACATATTTATGCATATTGCTTGTCTCTTAGATTTGTAATGCTTGCATGAATTGTAATTAAGTGATTTGTATATTGGCTAGGGATTGGTATGTTGATTGAAATGTCCTACTTGTTTTCCAAAACCCCTTTTCCAAATCAAATTCTTTTTCTCAACTTGTTTCAAATCAAGGGTCAAATGTTTTCCAAACAAAAACCCTAAGGCATTTTTTTTCTCTTAAATAAATCATTAGTCATCACTCGAAGCCTTTGCTTGTTTGATCGCTAATGAGGAGTTATTAGTGGTAGTCACTCGAAGCCTTTGCTTGTTTGGCTATCATGAAAGCTCCCACACCTTAACTAAAAAATAAATAAATTCCAACTTCAAAAACAACGTAATCATCACCAAGGCTCACCTTTTTCAAAAATGATTTCAAAAAAAAGATAATAAATTGTTGATACTTGTAGTCACTCGAAGCCTTTGCTTGTTTGATTACCGGTTTCGACTCTTTTCTTTCGAGTTAGTAATGAACGCCACTCGAAGCCGTTGCTTGTTTGGGATTCATGAACACTTGAGTCCTATTTCAAAAACTCCAAAAAAATTAAATAAGATAAAACATAAAAACATTTTCAAAACCGAAAGCCGAGAACTACGTAGCTTTGATCCCTCTTCCAGAGAGGGTACGTAGGAGCGGGTCGTAACCCGTCAAGCACACTTTTAAAAAAAAAAACTTTGTTTTGTTCCGTAGAACTACGTAGCTTTGATTCCTCTTCCAGAGAGGGTACGTTGGAGCGGGTCGTAACCCGTCAAGCAACCCTTTTAAAAATCTTTGTTTTGTTCCGCTTTTCAAAGATACCAAAAATATTTTTCTTCTCAATAAAACTGTTTCTCAAACGAAATAAAAAGAAAGGAAGTAGAACAAAAATCATTTCAAGTCAACTTTTTCTAACCACACATCAAAGTTAATGGTTCCCTTTCGGTAGAAAGGAGGTGCGGGGTGCTAATACCTTCCCCGTACCTAACCGACCCCCGAACCTACATCTCAATGTTTTCGAAAGACCATCCGCCTTTTCCAAAAGACTTTTTCCAATGTTTTAGTCTTTAAAAATAAATATTGGTGGCGGCTTCAAAATTTTTCACGTTGTCAAACTGAGGAATCCTTAACCGTATTTTTCGGGGTGCAACAGCGCGCCCTGCGAGCTAAATAATATAGCCACACAGAATGCACGCACGGTCCGGGCGTGGTGGAGGCACGGGTCGTGCGTCCCCTGCATTATCAAATTTTCGTAGTTTTCATCAACTTTGATTCTCCCAACGATACCCAATCCTATCCAAAACCTCATTAAACTCAAAATACACTTATTATCCTATGATTAAACCACCAAATCCAACATAAACTATGTTCCGCAATAACATTTCCTAACACAATCAAACATAAATCACATCCCAAAACAACATTTTCAACTACATCAATCATCACATATGCAATTTCAATAAGTATACATGAATAGGAGATGTTGAGTATCATAGTTCCAATTTCAGTTCAGTGAAATAAGAGCTAACACCAAGGGTATTTCAAACTCAATAAAGAGAAATGATGGGAAAAAGAGTGAACTCACTTGTCCAAGAGGGTGATTACAAAGCAAGCAAGAAAATTCAGTTTTTGAACACCACCATGCCTAAGACTTCAAGTTCACACCAACTACCAAAACTTCTATTGTAACTCTAGAACTCCAAATTAGCTATCCCAAAGACTTGATTTCAGCTCTCAAATCAACCTAAAATTACACTAAAGTTCAAGCTATCTCCTTTATACACATGCAAAGCGAAACTCAAGAAAAGGATGGAATGGAGATGAGTTTGGTGACTTCCTCCCTTTTGGCTCCCACAATCTCGAATGCAAGAGGAATGAGAAGGAGAATGAAATGGTGATTCTGAGTTTTTGGAAGAGAAAGGGGATGAGGGTTTCATCTTTTCAAACTACAAGCTCTCCAAAACCTAGTAAGCTCCTAGCATCCAAAATTGCAATTGGCAATCCCCAAGATTTCTGAAATGAGGGCTTCAATCATCAATGTAGCTTCCTAGACATCATTTTCCAGTTGATAAACCAATATACAAGAGTTGAACCAAATTCCTAAACTTCCATCCAACATGCAAACAAAATGGAGAGGTTGAAGGCGGTGTAGAGATTTTTCCAGAATTTTGATCTTGGGGTTTCTATATTAGGTTTTAATACAAAAATTCTAATGGTCCTCTTGGTGTTTAGTTTCTAACGGATCTTTATCAAAAACTAGCCGTTAAGTCAAGTATAGTTTGTTAAGTCAGTTACAAACAGTTGTAACTAACTCAACTTACAGCAACAAACTATTACAATTTGTATATATAGGACATACATTTCAGTTTGTAATATACAGTGAATTCAATAATAAAATTACAAGTTTTCTTTTACCCTAGTGTGCTATTATTCTTCTTTTGTGTTACCATCTCCGTTCTTCTGAGAGTTTGTGAGTCAATAGCTTCAACAAGTGGTTGAAGGTACCTTGCAAAGAGAGAGAAATAGAGATATTAGTATTTTTCAGTGACTGAAAATACACAAAAAAGAAGAAAAATACGAAGAGAGATAAAAGAAAGTATACCTTAGGGATTTCAAAAGGAAATCTGTGAATTGTTGCTTTGTGTGTTACTCAGAACATGTTTTCAGTGTACATGCAAACATTGAATCAAAACCAGAGTTAGGTTTTGTGATTTCAACCTGAAAAACCATAAAGAAGGCAACAAAAGTAAGATTGAAGAAGAGTTCTTACGTTCTGTGACTGAGATTGAGGCTTGATTGCAAGATTCAAGCATCAGTTACAGAAACCCTAACAAACGAAGGGTTCGTAGGCGACGAACCTCAGAATACTGTGACTCAGTGCATAAACCAAAGGGTTTTGCATCATCGTCATCACACATCATCATTGGTAGACAGAGTGAAGAGGTTCATCACATCAATCACTGGAAATTAGAGAGAGTAGTGAAACCCTAGCAGAGGTTTCAGAGAGAAGAAGAAGAAAACACGAAAGATCTCAGCAAGTGGAGAGAACAGAAACCCTAATTTTCAGCATATATACACCGGGTCATCTTCAACCCGCGTGTTTCAACAGGAGTTGGGTCTTGGGTGCCGCGTGGATAAACTTGACCCGGATTCAGTTGAAGTGGATTTTAGTTTGGGCCTGCCTGGTGCAAAGTGATAATTGCACCCTCTGTATTACAAAATACATCCCCTACAACAAAGATATTGAAAAGAGTCAATATTTCAACATGGCATCATAAAGCTATAAGATTCAGGGACATTTCTAAACGAACTTCTATATCTTGCATTATTTCTTTAAGTTTTTCCTTAATTTCACCTATACAGTGACTGTATAGGTATAATTCTGATAGTTTTTTTTAGCTTTCTGTAAAACTGTGTTAACAGGTTGTTCAAGAAAGAAAAATCAAAATGTCAAGTGCCAATCTGTCAACTCAAGTTCCAAAGCTGAAAGGGAACAATTGGGACAGGTGGTCCCTTCAAATAGAAGCTATATTTGGCTTCCAGGATGTGCTTGAGTATGTTCAAGAAGGGGTTCCAGCATTGGCTGAAGACCCAACCCCTGAACAAAGGGCTGGACATAAGGAGCATACAAAGAAAGATTGGAAAGCTATCTATCTCATCCACTTGGGATGTGACGAAGTCAATTTTGACAAAATCAGAAACATTGAAACCTCAAAGACAGCATGGGATACCCTAGATGCATACTACAATGGTGATGACTCCATGAAGGAGGAGAAACTACAGGCTCTAAGAGCCCAGTATGAGAACCTAAAGATGAAAGAAGGAGAAACTGTTGACTCATCGTCTTATGTATATTGTTGTTCAGTTTATAAGCAAAAATTGCTGTTATTTGATTGTATTTCAATCAATTGTCTTGGAAATTAGCATAGATTTAAATTGATATCATTAGGATTGAATTGTAAGTTGTTTCCCTCATCCCTAGTGCCTATTGTAATAGAAGACCTTCAGTTTGATGTGTCGTCAACTAGCGAACCAGACAGCTTGCCTAGTGACGCAACAGAGAAAAGAAGGAGAAAAATCTGAGTTGCATCGCGTCGCGACCAAGAGGCTTCGTGTCGCGACCAGGCAATTTTCTGCACCATCGCGTCGCGACGGAGTCGCATCGCTTCGCGATGGGTCGCAGAAATTACTGGTTTTAAGCGAAATTTCAGAATTGAGAAAGGACTTCTTCTTGGAGGCAAAAATAGGGTTTTGGAGCTGCGAACAAGGGCAAGATTTGGGGCTTCTCTACACTTGGGAACAAGGAATTGAAGGATCCAATGTACTCCTCTTTGTGTAACTTCTCTTTAATCTTATCTTTCATTACTTTGATTATGAGTAACTAATTTTCTAGGGTTGGGAAGAGATGAATCTGTCCAAAACTATCATTTGAATCCGTTGTTATGATCAACTCGATTAGTTATCCGTTTAACAATTGCCTTTACCTCCATTCTTATTGCTTTACAATAATATCTGTTGTTGTACTGAATTAGGGTTTATGTTGATTAGATGCTCTGTTGATTATTTTAAGTTATCTTATCACTATAAATTGTTGTAATTTGTTTTTGATTAGTCTCAATTTTAAAATGCTACAAGGACTATTGTTTTATTACTTTTATAATTGCAATTGGATATAATGACCTTAGTTGTTCACTATATGGTCTTTAACTGTGAACTCTAATTGTGTACATTCACTGGGTTTTTATAATTTAATTTTGGCTTTGTTTTTTTTTAATTTCTTTTACGTGGTTTTGTAATCTAAAGATAACGTGATTTCTGAGATTGCTTGTGAACTTCTATTAATCCATTTTATGGTTGGATACTAACATTCATATTAAATTTATTTTAAAAAAAAATTCATACTAATCTTGTATATAGTTTTTCACTATAGTATATTTTTGATTGCGTATTGATGTTGTATACTTAGTGTCTTGTGGATTGGCCTTGCTAATTATGTTAAGGTGTTTCATTATCGTGATTACTATAAGTGAAAATTTCTGGTTTAAATGCTACAACCTTTATTTTATAATTACAACCAATGATTTTTAATTGTGGGTTGTATTTTTATGTTATCATTATCCCACTTATTTTGTTTTGTTTGTTCTATTTGCTTAATTGTTCTCAATGCATTATGTGGTGAACTTTCCTAGTTATTAAAATTTCCATTCTGTGAGTTTGTATCTTGTCTTTGTTGATTCTCTCCATCCCACTCCTTGAATGTCGTTGACTTCTTATCTCATGTGAATCTGACAAGGTTTGGATTATTCTCCCGTGTGTTAGAACTTTAAAAGTATTTATTATTTTAGTTTGTCTTGAGCTTATGAAATTTCGAGGACGAAATTTCTTTTAAGGGGGGTTGAATTGTAACACCCCATTTTCGTGCGTTGTGATTAGTTTAGTATGTGCTGTTTTATGAATTATTTTGATTTATTGTGTATTTGAGTTATTAAAATTAGTTGAAGCCACATCTAAATGTATTTTTATATGGTATTTGTAATATATGATTGTTACTATATACGTATTTTATTTTTATAATTATTAGTATTTTAGATGTTATGTACTTTAAAAGTTATTTTGAGCTATTGGGGTGTTAAAATAATAGTTAGAGTGAAATTGGGCTTTAAAAATGAATTGAAATAGAGTTTTGGTTTTTGTAAACACAACCCACGTTTGTTTTACTTATGCAGCCTTTCCTGTTTGCTAAACGCACCCCTCCCTTAAGTGGCCGCCCCAGCCCAAGCGAATAACAGCACCTATTCGCGCGACCCACTGGATAGGACCCGACCCGGACGAGTGTTCTCCTTCCTTCAGAAACAAACACGTTAAACCAGAAAACCCTCAAGCAGCAGCCTCATTCATCTCGTTCTCCCTAACCACGCCACGGCCGAACCCCAAACTTCGCCCATCCACTCGAAATCGCACAAGGAATCCGTTTCTGGTGCCTTCTTAACCGATCGTAGACTACCTCACGTTCTGACCATCGCCTTCCAGGTGACAAAACTCCATGGGCGGACCACCATGCGATCTCCTCCTCCCTATAAGCTCTCGCGTTCGCCTCTCTATCAAGAACCAGAACCGAGCCACTGCCTAAACCACCGCGACAGTTTACAAAACACCACTGCCACCATCCCATTCACGTATCTCCCTCCCTCTTCCGGTTTCCTCCTTCCCTTCGATCTGGAGATGCTCTCAACTCTGTTTATGTCATGAACTCTCCACACAACCAAATACCGAACCATTCTATTCTTCCACCGGTCCGTTGTCTGTCACCATTGAACACCCCCTTCTGATTTCGCAAAACTGTAGCTGCAAGTAAAAAGTATATGTTGTTTTTAGTGCCTGCTTAACTGCTAGTGATTTGTTTCCCTCAATCCAATATCTTCTTGGAAAGAAAAATGGACACAACCATCCTTATCCGCCTACCAATCACGTTGGTTCTCGTGGTTGCTGCAAGACGTTACATTTTGGCCTGAGTTATCACCATGTTCGTGAAACTCCGTTCTAACCTTCATTCGCTATTATGTTTGAGTCAATGGTCACCCTGTCAAAACTAGACCACCCCGGAGAGCTCGTGACTCGTCCTTTCATTGTGTCAAAGGAACAATTGCTTGTGGATATCAGGTACGGGGGGAATGAGTTTCTATTCTATATGGGGAATAGGGGATAGTACTCTAACGGTATTGATTATCACTATTCCTATGGTTATCTGCATTTACTGTTATTATTATCTATATTCGATTTGGACGACTGTAATTAAATGATTTGGACGACTGTAATTAAATGATTTGGATGACTGTAACTAAATGAATTGGATGACTGTAGTTAATATGCCGAGTTTAGGGAATGAATCATAGTCAATTTTATATCAACTGATGTTCTTTGATTTGAATGACCCGTATGTTACTAAGATGAAGTTGATATGTATGTGTCAATGCTATGCCTATAGGCTGTTGTTTTGTGATTTTCGTTGTTGTTATGATTGTTGTGGATGATGATAAGTTGATAAGGGACCAATTAAACTTTAGTATAGTATACTGGTTTGATGATATTGAGATTCCTAAGTATTTTAATGGTTAAACGTAGACAACAACGACTTATAATGATTCCTAGGCATGAATAACGATGATGATTGATTAAGTTGATGTTGTTAGTTTATTAGAGTAGTGAAATTATCTAATAGACAACTTAGAGCCTCTTAACAGATTAAGACTAAGTCGTTAATGGATTAGAGCTATTCTTGGTGTATCAGATATTAAAAATACCTAAGAGACCAATTGAAGCCTATTAGTTGGATAAGATTAAGTTGTTAATGGATTGGGACTATTGTAGGGGTGTTTCGGATAATGATTGACCCTTCCTAAGCTAGTTTCAGGTAACCTTGACCATGGAGGATGATTGAGACAATAAGAGTCACGGGAGCCTTAGAATTATCAAATAACGGGTGGAGTTGGAATTAGATGCATTGAATCAAAAAGACTACATATGAATATAACGATGACACTATTATATAGAGCTAGCGGGGACTTGGGTAGTAGTTATGACCAGAGATGATGACTATAGTGACCCCCTAGTTGTATGGTGATACCCGAGATGATGATTAAATGTCCTCTAGTTGTTGATGATACCCTCGGACTTAGGATTTCTTAAGGAAGTTGATGATGATGTTTAAGGAACCTTGTCGCAGTATGGGCGAGCCGTACCTTAGTAATTTAAGTTGTAGGAGGAACCTTGTCGCAGTATGGGCAAGGACTCGACGCAGTATGGGCGAGCCGTACCTCAAAGGATGGTGATGATGATAGGTATTGTTGTGGTTGTTGTTGTTGTCATCGTCGTTCTCATTGTCATCGTTGTGCGATATCGCGTCAGATTAGGTCCATTGTGTGTCCATCTTGTTGTTGTTGTGGTCGTCGTCATTGTTGTTATTGTTGTTAGTAGGGCATTATCGGGCAGGTATCCCGTTCGAGCAAGGTATCTCGGTCCTCATAGTCCTCTCTTGGGTGTTCTTTAGGGCATTATCGGGCAAGGTATCCCCTTTGGGCTATTCCGGTCCTGTTGTTTTCTTGTAGGGCGTTATCGGGCAAGGTATCCCGGTCCTATTGTTGTTGTCGTCGTAGGGCATTATCGGGCAAGGTATCTCGGTCCTATTGTTGTTGTTGATGATGATTGTAAGGCAGTATCTGGCAAGGTGTCCTGATCCTATTGTTGTTGTTGTTGTTGTTGTTGTTGTTGTTGTTGTTGCTGCTTGTAGTCCTAGGATCGTACGGGAGGTCGCGAGATGTACTAGGATTAGATGAAGATTAGTTGAGGATTGTTTGTGCATTCGTGTTATGAAAGTTGTATCCACTACTGTTGATTGTTTCCTTGTTTGTGGTAGTCTTGCTGTTTTAGTTTCGGTCTTATATTTGTTATATGATTTGGACACTCTTTCTCACCCGTGCACCATTTTTTTATATTGAGTTCCAGGTGTCGTTGATGTGAACTTCTACGATTGTGCAGCGGTGGAGATATGATCACTACGGATCACCCAGCAACTTGCAGAATGATACTATACGTTGATGTCACTTTCTTTTTATTTAATTGATTAAAGGTTTATTGCTCTGATCATGTGACATTGGGACTTGGGTTGTATTTTCAATATTATATTTCAAGTCATTCTAGTTACCGTATTAAAAGAAATGTTTTATCGCCTTAGGCTTTAATGTCCTTATAAATAATGTTTATATGATTTAAGGAGTTGATGACATCTTTTACTTGCGAAAGGTATTTTGAAAATGAATTGCGAATATTATTTTGAAAAACAAATTTACTCATTTTTCATACTTTTTTCTTATTATTACTTTCGGGGTAAAGGGTGTCACAGTTCCCATTAGAGAAAAAGGGTTTTGAGGCAAGGGATTGCCCTTAATCTTATTAACTGGATTGAATCTGTTAATTCGGTAATTACATTGAAGTTGATCGATGGTATATTGCATGATAGTGTAGGGGAGAGGATTCAATTCCTAATCGCTTTTACTCTCAGAATTTATTTACAAATAGTCTGTTTTCGGTTACTATAAACTACAACTTTTTCAAACGCTTTACGCCTAAGAATTACCACACTTGCTTAGTGAATAATAACTCTCAATCCCTGTGGATACGACTAGTGGCCCTTACTATTTTATTATAACTTGCAACGATTCGGTACACTTGCCGCAATCTTAACAGAAACTATTAATGAGTTGTTTATAAGGCTAAAGAAAATCACTAATGGTATGGCCCTGTATGGTGAGACAATGACTGATAGGGTTGTATGCAAGAAGGTGTTAAGATCTTTGACCAAAAAGTTTGGTTGGGTGGTTAACAGCATAGAGGATACTACAAAAATCGATGACCTTAAAATTGGAGAGCTGCAAGCTAAGCTTAAAGCCAAGGAAGTCAGAATTAATCTGCTAGATGGTGAAAATGAGGAAGATCAAGCCTTGTTTGCAGGCAAAGGCAAAGGGATGAAAGGCTTCAAAGACAACAAACAGCCAGCCAAGGACTGGTCCAAAGGTAAGGAAGGAAAAACCAAAGGTAAGGGGGATTCCTCCAAGAAAAACTTTGACTCTAGTAAGAAAAAGGACAAATCCAAGGTCCAATGTTATAGATGTGATAACTATGGGCATTATGCTACTCAATGCCCTACTAGGAAAGATGCTAAACCTAAAGAGTCTGAGGAAGAGGTCAATGTGGCCAAAGAGGACTCTGACACTGAAAACACACCTGTTGTATTCAGTATGATATCTGAACTAGATGAAAAAACAGAAGCTGTTAGCCTAGAAAATGAACTAGAACCGAAGGCAGAAACCAGTGTATCTAATATCACTCTAAGTGTAAACTCAGAATACATTGCATTAGTAGTTACTACAGGGAATGGTAATACTATAACTGAATTATGGTACCTAGACTCTGCATGTTCTAATCATTTAACAGGCAACAAGGATTGGCTGGTGGATTTCAATCCAAACAAGAAGACTACTATTAAATGAGCAAGTAACAGATCTATTGAAGCATCAGGTATGGGTAATGTAATGTTCACAAAGGATGATGGGCAGGTAGTAATTATCCATGATGTATACTACGTTCCTGGCATAAGTTGTAACTTGATTAGTCTAGGACAATTGGTTGAAAAAGATTTTTCAATAATCATGAAGGATCTAAAATTAAAAGTTTTTGATACTAAGGATAGACTAATCTTAACAAGTCCTCTAGCCAAAAACAGGACTTTCAGGACTAGTATTAGCACATCAACAACTGAGTGTTTTAGTGCTACAACTAGTACTGAAAGTGACCTTTGGCATAGAAGACTTGGGCACTTAAACATTGGTAGTGCTAAGGGTTTAGTTAAAGGACTACCTAAGATTGAGGCACCAAATGGGGTATGTACCACATGTTTAATGGGAAAAAAACCTAGAAAAAAGTTTCAGGCAGAACTAGTTAATAGGTCTAAAGACTTATTACATGTTGTTTACTCACATATATGTGGTCCTTTTGATGTCCTATCTCTTAATAACAATAAGTATTTTCTGTCTTTTGTAGATGAACACTCTAGAAGGCTGTGGATGTACTTAATCAAGACTAAAAGAGAAGCTTTGGTGATATTCAAGCAGTTCCTAGAGATGGCAGAAAGACAAAGTGACAGAAAGTTAAAGATCCTAAGAACAGATGGTGGTGGTGAGTATACCTCAAAGGAGTTTGAGGAATACTGCACCAACAAAGGAATTATTCATGAAGTATCCTCCCCATACACTCCACAACACAATGGAGTGGAGATAGATGAGAGAGAAGAAAACAGAAGCTTACTTGACATGGCTAGATCAATGGTCAAGCACAAAGGGTTACCTAATAGTTTTTAGGGTGAGGCAGTCACTACAGCTGCCTACATCCTAAACAGATCCCTACTAAAAGGTAAGAAGGGAAGGTCCCAGAAGAAATTTGGGTTGGTGACAAGCCAAGTGTGGCACACCTAAGGATTTTTGGTTCCCTATGCTATGGTCATGTTCCAAATCAGAAGAGAAAGAAGCTGGAAGATAAGAGTAAACCTCTTATCCTAGTTGGTTACCATCCTACAGGGGCCTACAGGTTGTTTAATCTTATAAATAACAAGCTGGAAATCTCTAGGGATGTTACTGTCTTAGAGAATGAACAATGGAATTGGAGTGTTACTGAACAATACAATTCAGAACAGTTCATTGAACAAGAAGACACTACTGCTATACCAGAAGCACTCCATCATAGTGATGAAGACACCTCTGATACTGATGATGTGCCTGATCTGAATACACCAGAATTGCCTCCTCAAGATAAGGAGCCTAATACACCTAGCCCAGAATCTGTTCAATCAATATTGACTAGAGGTCAGAGGTTGAGACAACCTCCTAGAAAGTTGGCAGAGTTTGAAATTGTTACTGACAGGGAAGTGAATAAAAGAGGAAAATGGAGAATGGCAATGGTTGAGGAACTAACTTCTATTGAGAAGAATGGTACTTGGTCCCTAACTCAGGTACCTAAGGGAAAGAAGGCTATTAGTGTGAAGTGGATCTTCAAACTAAAGCTGGATCCTAATGGTAACATTGTAAAATACAAGGCCAGGTTGGTGGCTAGGGGCTTCCAACAGAAGAGGGTATTGACTACACTGAAGTCTTCTCACCAGTAGCAAGACATGAAACTATAAGATTAGTAACTGCCCTAGCTTGTAACAAAGGGTGGGAACTATATCATATGAATGTTAAATCAACATTTCTAAATGGGCCACTTGAAGAAACTGTGTTCATCAAGCAGCCACCTAATTTTGAAGTTAAAGGAAAGGAAGCTATTGTGTTTCAACTACATAAAGTTCTATATGGTCTGAAACAGGCCCCAAGGGTCTGGAACAAGAGGATAGACCTGTTCTTTACAGAAAATGGTTTTACTAAGTGTTCAAACGAGTATGGGGTCTATGTAAAGGGCAACTTACAGACCTATCTTCTATTGGTATGCTTATATGTAGATGATCTACTTGTCACTAGGAGCTGTGCAAAGGAGATTCAATGTTTTAAAACCTCCATGAAGCAGGAGTTTGTGATGACAGACCTAGGTAAGTTTATCCTACTTCCTAGGGCTGGAATTTCAAAGAATACATGAGGGTATTTTCCTACATCAACTTAAATATGCTAAAGAGGTTTTATCAAGATTTGAATTGGCAGAATGCAACTCTGCCAATAATCCAGCAGAGGGTGTGCTAGGAAAGAAGGAAGTTGAACTAGGTTTTAACGTGGATGCTACTTACTATAGGCAAATGATTGGCTCATTAAGATATCTGTGTCACAGCAGACCAGATATCTTATTAGCCACAGGAATGGTGAGTAAGTTCATGAATGAATCTAAACAAATACACTTAAATGCTACTAAAAGGATATTGAGGTACATCAAAGGTACTCTTAATTATGGAGTTTTATTTCCTAAAAAATCTGATGGTGACCAATTAAGCCTAGTGGGCTTCTCTGATTCTGATTGGTGTGGAGACCATGTGGATAGGAGAAACACCTCTGGGTACCTCTTTAAGTTTCAAGGAGCTTCCATTTCATGGAGCTCTAGGAAACAAAACATCGTGGCTCTGTCCTCATGTGAGGCAGAGTATGTGGCTGGATGTGCTGCTGCAACTCAGGCAGCTTGGTTGGAGGCTTTGATCAAAGAATTACAGGTTGAAGTGAGTCAACCACCTACATTACTGATTGACAACAAATCAGCCTTGAACTTGGCAAAGAACTTGGTTCTCATGGTAGATCTAAACACATACAGGCTAGGTTTCACTATCTAAGGGAGCAGGTGACTAATGGAAGACTACAAGTGGATTATTGCTCTACTAATTAAGGAGAAACTGGCAGACTATTTACAAAGGCTCTCAAAGGAGAAACCTTTGTTAAACTTAGAAGAGAGATTGGATTGGTTACCTACTAACTCAGAAAGCAACATTATAGCTATTTGTTGCGTTAAAAAACACACTTAGAGCAAGTGTACTCCTTCGCAGAAGTAGTATAAAAGATTATCGTCTCCACAGGGATTAATTAACAAGTACTAAACTAATCAAGATTATTTATTGTTTAGGCGAACAAATAATTGATGGTTATAAAAACTAAAATAAAAAGAAATAAATAGCAAGAATTAAAATACAAAATATAACTAATTGAGAGAAGAGGTCTAGGGTCACAGTTTCACTTGCAAGCTTCGATTCCCCTATGTCTAATTCCTACTTGAATTCCTTTATTTTTATTTAATTACCAATCCCTTTACTAAAGCTATTAATCCATTTGGTCATTCGCGATTAATATTCTTTTTCCTAAATTAACCCTTGTTTGGTCATGCAAGAATTTAAATTCAAGAAAAGCATAAAGAGCAAAAAGGTTGAATGATTGGAAGACTAAATTAAGGTTTGGTCATGCAATAATTATAGCCCCAATTATCCTATAGGTCCACCAACTAATTGTAGTACGGTCACTGATCAACTAATTGATTATGACATGCATAGGGTAGCTAATCCTAATTATGTGATACAAATAATAGGAGCATATTAATTGAAATAAAAACCGGAATTCAGATATGAAATAGAACATAAAAAGGTCTCTAAACATGCAAGATCCACCTAAGACCCTAGAAGAGGATTTAGCTATCCAAAGTCATAAAGAACAATAAAATAGAAATTAGAGTCATGAATTACAGAGATAAAAATAACCCGGAAATTAGAGAAATTATTATTCTGAGTCTCCAGTCTCCTTTTTCTGCTCCAAAGCTCTCTCACGGTGTCAAAAAGGGTACCCAAAACCCCTCCTCTCCTTGCCGGCGCTACTGTTGGTGTGTGCGGCTGCTTATGTTCTCGTCCTGTGCGTGCCTCCTTTCCTTTTATAATGCTGCCTATTTATCACTGAATGCCTATTTACGTGATTGCCAATTTTCCATTTCTTAATGTGCTTCAACTTTCTCCACTTTTGGGCTCCAATTAAATTGGGTTTGGCTTCTTTTTCCCTCTAATCTTTTAATCTTCAATCCATAATATATATATATATATATAAATTGAAATTTTGTTCTTTTTCATGTTTGCTTCTATCTTGCAAAATAAATAGCAATTTGAGTCACTTATTAATTTAGATAATAATAATTGCTCCAAAAATGGCCCAAAGATATCTATAAAAATGCATTAAATTGGAGTTTATCAACTCTCCCACACTTAACGTTTGCTTGTCCTCAAGCAAATTCTCTGGCTCAGCAACATTTTCAAATAAGGAATAGAGACAGCCGAATAAGGGACCCAAAGTTATAAGCACAATGACAGACAATAGACAATATAGCACATATGAGGTGCCAAAATGTTGCCCAATTAGAGGGTCATGTCCCTGAAGAATACATTTTTGTGAACAAGGGCACTCGCTCACAATCTCTCTAAGTGTTTAGGGACTAGAGAAATATACACTCAAGTTTCCACAAAATGCACATTACCATATGTTTGTAATTTGACCAAATGTCCTCTAAATAGTTCACATGCATGCAAAAGATGGGGTGTTATGGGTTGTAATGGGGCCATGGTGAATTCTTACAGGGTAGGAAATAAGAAGCAAGGGATAATCAAAGGGATAAAAACTAGAAACAAATAGTAACATTTGAAAACAAATATGGAGCTCCTATTTATTTTACAAATTTTGTCCAAACTCCAAATTAATTTCAATTTCATTCTCCACCATTTTCCTATTAAGTCGACTCTTTTTGATTTGCTCTTTCTCTTGAGTAGACTCTTTTTTTTTGGATTTTCCCTTTGGCTCTTTCATTCTTTTGATGTGCCCTTTCCTCCTTCTTGCATATCTTTGTTCTCATTTTTTTTTTCAACATTTCATTTTTCTACATTTTTCTTAGGAGGAAAAGGTACTTGTAACCACATTAGCCACTCCTATTTTGTTTTTATGTCCCGATGAGATAGACAATTGAAATACAAGACAAAATTGTAACTTTCAATAGTTTCTCCAAATTTAATTTCAAATGGTTACCACAAAAAAAAGAAAAAATTATATCTGGGTACTGTTGCACCCGAAAAATCCCGCTTGGGGTTTCTCAATGTACAACGTGGAAAAATTTTGGAGCCGCCACCAATATTTTAATTTTAAGACCAAAACATTGAAAAAAGGTCTTTTGGACAAGGCGGATGATCTTTGAAAACTAGAGATATAGGTTCGGGGGGTCGATTACGCGCGAGGAAGGTGTTAGCACCGCGCACGTCCTTTCTACCGAAAGGGAACCTCTAATTAAATGTGTGGTTTTAACGTTTGATTTGAAAAATACCTAGATTTGCCTATTTATTTCTTGTTTGAAGATGAATGAGAAAACTTACTGGAAATTTTATTTTTGGTGAGAAAGGGGGAAAAAGGGGTTTTTAGAAAAAGTGCTTGACGGGACATGGCCCGCTCCTACGTATCTCCCGGTGCGATGGAGAATTCAAAGCTACGTAGTTCTTGGTTCTTTTTGAAAAGTTTTTGTTTTTTTATCCTTTTTTAGTGAGTTTTTGAAATAGGACGAGCATTAGTGAATGATTAAACTAGCAGAGGCTATGATGAATCACTACTAAATACTCAAAAAGAGAGAGTTGTACCGCTAGTCAAACGAACAAAGGTTCTGATGGACTATTGATAACAACTCGTTTTTTATTATCTTTTTTGAAAGTGATTTTCGAAAGAGATTGATTTGTACGATGATCAAACTAACAAAGATTATGATGGATCGTCGTTTATTATTTTTAGGAGAAAATGGCATTGTCACTAATAGCTAAACGAACAGAGGCTCTGATGAGCTACTAGCAACAATGGGTTTGAAAAATGATTTTTGTTTGTTTTATGAAAATGATTGGTTTAGGGGGATGAAAAGAATTTTTATTTGTTGCGCTTGACGAGAACGTGGCTCGCTCCTACGTATCCCAAACGGGAATCAAAGTGACGTAGTTCTAATTAAAAAAATGTTTTTAAAAGGGTTTAAAAGGGGCAAGCTGAATCACCCGAGACCATCTTCACCACTTAGGACATGATGCACTAGGCATAAATGGGAATCATATGGTTCGTCATCAACAATGGACGATAATATACAAGAACGAGTGGATAAATGCTATATCTAAGTTTAATCACATGGATCACAATAACTAAATATTAACAAATAAAAGACTGAAATACCTCTGATGAAGACAGATATTCCAGATCTGAAGAACGCAAACCCCGACTAACCCTTGCAGGAGATCAGCTCAGACGGACCAACGGCGCGAGTAGAGCAAAAATGAAGCGGAGGACTGAAAAATGAGATTTGCGAGAGTTGTCTTCCCAGATCTCGTGAAAATGTCTCTGGAGCAATTTTTCTCAGATTTCATGAAAGTGTCTCTGTCCAAATGTGATTTGAGGCTGCCTATTTATAGGCTTAGGAAAGCGTAGGATTTTTTAAAAAAACATTTATTGCAAGGATGAATCGATTGTTTGAGCCTTTGGAAATAGCAAAGAATCGATTCTTGGACATCCTAAATAGGTGAAAATCGATTCCATGTTTAGTTAAAATAAGTGGGAATCGATTCTTGGCTCTTGGAAATGGCTTGAAAATCGATTTCATGCTTTGACAAAATAAGGAGGAATCGATTCTTGGCTCTTTAAAGTGGCCTGAAAATCGATTTCATGCCTTGATAGCATAGGGAAGAATCGATTCTTGGTTCCTAAAAATGGCCTGAAAATCGATTTCATGCCTTGATAACATAAGGAGGAATCGATTCTTGGCTTCTTAACATGGCCTGAAAATCGATTTCATGGTTTAATATTGGATTAAGGAATCGATTTCATGGCCTTTACAAAATAGTATAAATCGATTCTTGGCCCTTGGAATAGAATGGAAATCAATTCTTGCTTTCCACAAAAATGTTTTTTTAGGTTTTTGCCATGCAAAGCTTGCCATGCATGCATAACATTTTTTTTTTCAAAACTTGCCATGCATACATAACACATTTTCAAAAACCCTAATTTGATGCATGAGGCTTATTGCAAAAATCATTTTCATAGACCCTTTTGTGAGAAATGACCAAAAATGCCCTTTTTGACCCTAACTTCCCAAAACGTGCATTCTAACCCTAAAAATGATTTCGAAAACTTTGGAGCGGTTTCTAGGATCCAAAATGCATAATTTATTTTTGTGTGGAAAATTAGGGTTTGGACCTAAGCCGGACAAAATTGGGGTATGACAGGTACCAAAGAAAAAAATATAACAAATAGGCTCAAAGGGGGCAACTAATGGATAAGTTCAACAAACAACTCTGAGGCCAGAAAAATACCTAAATTCCCCAAATCTTTTTACATGATTCAAATCAATTTCCGCCTTGAAATGGTCAAAAGACAAATTCTAGAATGTAGCAAATTGGGAAACACACTCATAGAAAGAAAAGGGGTAAAAATTTATGATTTAGTATGAATCCCCTTATGAAGGCTCAAATCTCACCTTTAGAAGCTAGTTCACAAAAAGTACTCAACAGAGACAAATGCTAATTATCAGCTTCCTAAGGACATCCTCACAGTTACAATTAAGCACAAGTCTGTCAAGTAAATTGATTATGGGATCCCCTAAAGGCAAAATCTCTATTTTTTCCAGTTTTTATATAGAAAACTAGCCAGAAAAAATGCTATCAACACATGTAGTGGGTATATGCATTAATAGAGATGAATTGACAAAGTTAAAAACTCTCCTCCCCCACACTAGCCTAAAGCATGGTCCTCAATGCAAAATATCAAATTGGCACAAAACTAAATAAATGAGAGAGTAAGAGTGACTTCCCTGAGAGAGCTTGTAGTCTGAGCTTATTCCTAAAAACAAAACAAAACAAAAAGAAAATGAAAATAACTGAAAATAAAACACAGGTTGCCTCCTGCGAAGCGTTTGTTTAACGTCATGAGCCTGACGATAGTTGGTGCCTAATCACGGGGCTCTCCAAAGCAAATTTTACATCTAACGCAGTACACGTTCTTAACTTTCTAACCATGTGGTTCACATTATTCTTTCTTTTTCCACGTGGTGGATGAACTTCAAAGGATGGTGAAATTTTTGTTTTAACTCCATCCACCATTATGCTAGGATCCTGCAAAATAAGACTTTTTTCCAAAAGGTCCTGCATCTTTAATTCACTAAAAATGTTAGTTTCAACCACATCATCAAAATAAGGAGAAGTTAAAGAAGAGAAAATTTCATTGGAATTTAAAGCTTTAATAACATCATCTTCTTTACCACTCCTTAAAGTTACCTTTCCCCGGTGAACCTCAATCACAGCATCACCAATGGTTAAAACAATTTGCCCAAAAATGGGCACTTTCTCCTCTTTCTCCAAATCCAGAACCATGGGATCTTTCTCACTGTCCTCACAACCGCTCTCATTAGTAGGATCTTTTGTTTCAATATGACTCCCTTCAGTAGGAGCTACTATTTTGATTTGACTCTCTTCAGTAAGAGTCTCCTCATCTTTCTTGAGAGCTTCTTCCTCCAGATTATATTCCATGGAGACACCTTCATCTCTCGTAGGAATACTTTCTTTGTATTGCTCAGCTTCTTCATTTTGGGTAGACTTAGTTTGTGAAGGAGTTTCTTGGGCCTCTTGAGATAACAAAGCAATGAGACTTGAGATTTGACCCTTCAGGCTTCCAAATTCGTTGTTCATGGCTCCAATTTGACCCTCCAAGCTTTCAAATTTTTCATTTGTCTGCTGCATAAATTTGGCCAAGACCTCATTGACATCCGACTTTTCCTCCTCTTGCCCTTGCACTTGTAGTGACTCATAATTATCCCAGTGGGAGGAATAAGAAGGTGGCTCATAGGCATCCCAACAGTCTGAATAAGGTTCACAAGGAGGAGGGGAAATTTGAATCTGGCATTGAGACATATATCAATATGACTTCTCTAAATTTCTTTGTGCCTCTGCCTCTCTAATGTAGTCTCCAAGACTTTTAACCATGATTTAGACTTTTCTCTGCAAAACAGTGTGAACTGCAACGGTCTCTTCTGGAAAGTATTAGTAGTTTTTTTTAATATTTTTTTAGTAGGATAAAAAAAAACAAAATTAAAACTAAAGCATAAAATAAAGTCTAAAGCAATAAAAATCTTTTTCGTTTAATATTGCTAATTTAATCCCCGGCAACGGCGCCAAAAACTTGTTGCGTTAAAAACACACTTAGAGCAAGTGTACTCATTCACAAAAGTAGTATAAAAGATTATCGTCTCCACAGGGATTAATTAGCAAGTACTAAACTAGTCAAGATTATTTATTGTTTAGGCGAACAAATAATTTGATGGTTATAAAAACTAAAATAAAAAGAAATAAATAGCAAGAATTAAAATACAAAATATAACTAATTGAGAGGAGGTCTAGGTCACGGTTTCACTTGCAAGCTTCGATTCCCCTCT